>CM053763.1:62961457-63019364 GCA_028658305.1 Pachyuromys duprasi | reverse complement strand
GTGTCCAACTGAAGACCCTAGTGAGGGAAACAGGGACTGTTTCAGTCTTGAACTTGATGTCTGGCTCTTTGACCCTCCCCCATACACGCCAGGGAGTAACAGCCTGGCTAGATCCCAGGGGAGGACCTTGCAGCCAGCCCTGAGGAGACGAGATGAGCTGGGGTTGGATGGAAGGGGAAGAGGTCCTCCCCTATTGGTGGACTTGGAGGGGGCGGGGAGGAGATGAGGGCGGGATGGGGAGAGTGGGAGGGGATGAGGGAGGGGCTATGCCTGGGATGCAAAGTACCTAACCTGTGATTGATATAAAAATAAATAAATTACATTTAAAAAAAAGATTAGAGAGGCTTGGTGATTTGTCTAGTTCGTACAATAGAGGAGAGAAATACTACAAACAAAATTGCAAAATTTCATTATGCTGTTTTAAGGAAAATTTTATAAGCTCAGATGGAGAAAAAGTACAAAAGAGATAGAAGACAGTAAGTACATGATAGGAAAGGATATAGTAATTTCTTAGCAGCACTGGAAATGAGATGGAAACAAGAAAACTTTTAAAAATATGGAGATAGAAGGCCTCAATTTCTAGCATAGATTTTTTTTTACAGCAAGAAAAACCTTCAAGTGAGAACACAAAAAGGAAGGAAGGAAGGAAGGAAGGAAGGAAGGAAGGAAGGAAGGAAGGAAGGAAGGAAGGAAGGAAGAAAGAAAGATGGCTACCGCAAGGCAAACACATATAAAAAAGAAGCTCAATTTTGGGTGCTGAAGACCAAAGCCAGGGTCTTGCATATTCTGAACAAGTGTTTCACTGCTGGAGGATTCATTTTGTATAGATGAGTGATATAAGCTATCAAAGAGAAAAGCACTGAGAAGAGAAACAGCAAAGTCCGTTGGCATGGAGGAGAGAAAGAAATTCCTTTATTCAAGATGACAGTTACTCATGTGATGTTAAGGTGGTCCACATAGAAGAAGATGTCACAATTCAGGAGATGGTTTGAGTTGTGTAGTCACCAAGTCATGAGCCATCAGCCCAATCTTTAAAAGAAATTGATATAACGTTGACCATCCTAGCCAGATTTTTATTGGAGATTTTAATTGCACAATTCAGAAGCATTATGTTTATTTGTAGTGTTGTAAAACAAATTTTCGGAAGGTTTTCATTCTATAAAATTGAAAATCTACACCCCACTAAATAACTACTTCCCTTCACACACACCGCATCTGGTAACCACCATTCTCTCTCTTTTCCCATGAACTTGATTACTTTAGATGCCTCATAAATGGAATCATACAATTTTTATCTTTTCATAACCCACTTAGCATAATGCACTTGAAGTTCATCCATGTTGCAATCCTGTGGCAGGAATTCCTTCCTTTGTAGTTCCAAATAGTATTCCACTGAGTATGTGTGCCGTCTGCTCCCCCACTGATGGACATGGGAGTTGCTTCTACAGGACTGCCAACAATCCTGTTACAAACACTGATTTGCAAGTATCAACTTAAGATCATGTTTTCAGTAATTTGGATCCCTTAGAAGCAGGATTGCAGGATCACATGTGGCAGTCTTGTTTTGGCTTATGAGAAGCTATACACTCTTTTTCATTGTAATTGCATCATTTACAATCTGAACAACAATGTATAATTGTTCCAATCTCTTCACATCCTTCCCAAAACTTGTTTTATTTAATTATTCTTTCTCATAGCAGCCAGCCTAATGGATGTGTAGAAATATCTCATCGTGGTGATTAGTGGTGCTGAGCACTTGTGATTATCAGTCAGCCTTTCATCACCATTACAAATATCTGAGACAAATTATGAGAAAAGGTATATTTTGGCTCACAGTTTTGGGGGTTTCTCCATGATCAGTTGACCCCCTTGCTTTTGGAAATGTGATACAGTAACACAACATGATGTGAGTGTGTGATACAAAGCCAACCACCAAAGGAGGAAGGGAAGGGACCAGAGCCAATAATCTTTTTTGAGAGTATGCCTAAAGATCTCCCACTAAGCCCTTTCTTTTCTCTTTCTGCCCATGAGGTGAACAGTTTCAACAGAGGCCAAAAGTAACAGGGCTAATTGATCACAGACCAAGACCTCCAGAACTCTGGGCCCAATAGAACCTTTTCTCTAGCTGTTCTTCATCTCACTTGTTTGTTACCAAAAGGTGACTATAACATTTTAGGAACTGCCTATGCCCATTGAGGTGTTCTCTCTCTGATTATGTGTGCAAGTACACAAGTATGTGGTATATGAGCACATTTGTGTGTGTGCACTTGCAGAGACGAGTGCCCTGCTCGGTCACTCTCAGCCTTACTTCCTTAAGAAGGGTTTCTCACCTGAAGCTGTAGCTTGCAGTTTTTGGCTAGATTGACAGTTACCTAGATTCAGTGATTCTTCTGTCTCCACCCTTCCCAGAACTGGAGTCACAGGGACACGTCTGGCTCTTTTGTAGGTGAGAAGGACCAAACTCAGATTCTTAGCCACTAAGCTGTCCCCTCGGCCCCAGAAAGTTGAAAATTGAATTCACTTAGTACTGTCTGTATACATGAGTCTAGAGAAGCACCAGTAGCCCTTGAGGGGCTACAGACATTGACATGGTATTTTATGATCATACGTTAGGCAGCTGCGCTGGATAGTTTTATGTCAACTTGACACAAGCTAAAATCATCTGAGAAGAAGGAACCCAAATTAAGAAAATACCTCTAAAAACTCAGTCTGTATACAAGCCTATAGGGCATTTCTTAATTAGAGGACCCCCCATGACTTCTGTATCAGCCCCTGCCTCTGGATCCTGCCTTGCTTGAGTTCTACCCCAAACTCCTCCAATGGTGAGCAGTGGTATGGAAGTGTAAGCAAATAAACCCTTTGCTTCCTAATTTACTTTTGATCATGATGTTTCCTGGCAGCAAGAACAGTCCTGACTAAGACATCTGTCTCTGCCTTTGTTGGTAAGGCCAATGGCCTTATATCCACAAATCATGACCAAGTCTAATTTTGAATGAAACTTTCCTGCAGATTTTCCAATAGAAGTATTACTTTTGGGGGTGTTAGGTTTGGGCCTTTAATTGTTTTGAGTTAATTTTTAGAGTGTTTGTCAGGGAATCATTATTCTGTTTCCCCAGAAGCCTACTTTGAAGGGACTGTCATTTTTCGCAGTTAGTGAGTGGCCTTGGCACTCTTGTCAAAGATCATTTGGACATAGATACAATAGCTTCTTTCTAGGTTTTCTATTCTATCCTTCTGGTCTACATTTCTGTTTTATGTCAGCTTGGTGGTATTTGATTAGTGTACATTTATATGTTTGCAGATCTAGAAGTGAAAGTCCTACAGATTTGCTCCTCTTTTCCAAAAGAGAACCTTGATGTGCTATATAAATTCATTCATAGGTTTTTCTATTTATAGAAAGTATGCCATTGGGATTTTTAGAGGTTGCATTGAATCTTTACTGAAGACATTATTCTAATATGTTCAACTGTATGAAACTGCCAGAGAAGGTGTTTGACAAACAGTCATAAAGCAATGAGGGGAAGATGAGAACCTACTGGGAACTGCAGATTTGCTGTTCACTCTAACCAGTGAAGGAGAAGGCTGCAAGAAGAACAAATGTAGGAGAGACCCCATGAGCACATTTCATTCAAAGACACACACAGTAGAGATAATTAATTAATTAATTAAATGTATATGGTATAATTGATTGTAGTAACAAACACTTGTAATCTCAACATTAAGAAGGCTGAGGCAGGAGGATGGCAAATTCAAGCCCAACCTGGCCTTCAAGACCCAGCTCAAACAAATACATATATTTTGAAGTAGTAGAGAAAGACAGAATGCTGGAAGAGCTAGATATTTATTTACTCATTACAAGAAGTCAAGAGGCTGAATTTCACATTTCTAAGTTGTCTACCCCTGGATAATAAATGAATAGTCTTAGTTCAGAGCGAAGCCCCCTAACCTAACCATTTCTTCAAGGTCTCGTTTTCTGATACTGGTGCACTGGCAGTTAAATTTAAATACGCATTTTAGAGGAGACATTCAAATCAAAACAATGTCTTCTTAAGAAATTTTATAATGATATAATTTGTTGAGAGAAGTGAAAGATATTTTCAAAATTATTTTACCTGTTTCTTATAAATGTTTAAAAATGGATATTAGAAGACTTAAAATTATATATGCAAAAGCATTATATTTTTATATTTTATATTTGATAAAAAGGCTATTTGAATAAATAAAACCACATGTGTTCCAGAAATAGCAGCACTGACTTGGCAACGCAGTGGCTGATGTGTAACTGCAGAAGGGCTAAGAAGTAATGGTTTCTGGAAGCATAGAGAGAGAGAGGAAGGGGACAGGGACGTTGTGTTGTTCTCTGAGCATATACGGCTATCAAATAGAGTTTAATTAAAATGTATTGGGGGGGCAGTTTCCTGTTAGTCCATGTAGAATTGCCCAGTCTTTAAAGAAGTGCATACTCTTCCACAACATGAAGTTCCCATGTGGTTGTTGTCAACAGGCTCAGTGTTGATAAATACACTTGTCAGTTCTCCCTTGCTGTGACAAAGTATTCAATAAACAGTTTATAAGAAGGAAAGACTTATTTGAAGCCATGACTCTAGAAGTTTTAGCCTTTGGTTGCTTGGCCCTGTAACTTCTAGCTCAGGGTGAGGCAGAACATCATGTGGGGATTGCCTGGTGAAGCAAAGCTTTTCACCCCATCGTGATCACGAAGGAGGAAAGAGGGGCCAGGGGCCTGGTGGCTCCTTCGTAGACTCTTAATCTTTGTCTAAATAATCTATACAGATGGTAGACAATTTTTGATGGAATCTGAGCGCTGTTGTACAAGTCAGACTTTTGTCT
This sequence comes from Pachyuromys duprasi, assembly GCA_028658305.1. NCBI lineage: Eukaryota > Metazoa > Chordata > Mammalia > Rodentia > Muridae > Pachyuromys > Pachyuromys duprasi. The sequence continues at coordinate 63,014,516 of CM053763.1, read as the reverse complement.
TCCAAAGGCCAATCCAGTTTGATGTGATAATGAATGCCTGTAACCCTAACTTTCCAGAGACAAGGGCAGACGTATTGACTGAGAGTTCAAGACCAGCCTGGTGAGGGGAAAGATCAAACTGGAAGTGTTTGATGGTGAGCAGGAGAACATGCCTACCCTAGCTATATTTTGTAGATGGCAAGCAAACCACTTAAATAAACACAACTGTACATGTCCCAGAAAACAAAGAACATAGCCACTCAGTTCTGCTAAAATCATGGCTAATGACTGGCGCAACAAAAAATGATACTAGAGGAAAATAATTTTGTGGCAAGAAACAAGTGAACTTTTAGATCTTTCTTACGTTTTCCCTGATTTTTTTTTGTCTAATATCATTTTGAGTTTTCATAATTTGTCTTTAATTCAGACCTTTAAAAGCACTGTCTTGTCATCCAGAGATTTAGCACACACATGCACTTACAGAGATAAGTGCACCTATGTTCTTCAGAAAATTGGTTCTTGTTAGGTTTGACATTGAGGTAATGGTAGCCGCAAAGAATAAGTTTGGTATGTTCCTTCCATTCTAGTTGGTGAAATAGCTTGAGGGACGTTGGCATTAGTTCTTAAGAAGTCTGGGGGGCTGCAGGCACTATGCACAGTTCTAGGCCTCCATGCTTATTGTTATTTCAATCACATGGCTAGTTAAAATTTTAAGTTGCTTATTCCATCTTGGTTCTTATTCTATTTGCTTTGTTGTTGTTTTGTTTTGCTTTTGAGGCAGGAGCTGAGTCTGTAACCAAAAATTCACTATGTAGCTTAGGCTGACCTTAATCCACTGTGACCTTCCGAGCACCCCCTTCCTGGATATTTTTTTTTCTTTCCTCCCTAATAGCTTGTACTGAGCAGCATCCACCGTTTGAGCAGCGGGTTTGCATAGTAGATGTGCATATGTGACAGGGAGGGGTATAGGTGCTGTCAGTATTTGTTTGGAAATACAAAGCGTTTTCTGATAGAGAAGCGGTTAGTAATTGCTTATCTAAGTAGGATTCCCTGCTTACCAAGTTAGTAGTAAAGTATCTGTAATAATAATAATAATAATTAAGAAGAAGAAAAGGAAAGGAAAAGAAAAGAAAAATGTGCTTGTGAAATGGAGGTTCACGGAGAGAAGCACAGGCTAAGATTCTAAGTCTCCCTCCACTGTTTTAGAAACACAGACCAAAAGCCCCATATAATGTCATAGCATACACATCTTCACCACTGGGGGCTTCCCTAGCTGCTCCAGGTGGTAGAGGGAGATGTTTCAGGTGGCAATGGGGGGAAGGCACTATGAGCATTGAACTCTGCTGGAAGGCAGAAGATTGTTGCTTCACTTTCTTGAAATAATTTTCCCATCCACTCTAACCGACGCCGTCCCAGGCTTCCTCAGTGGAGCAGGCTGTGTGTTGCTCTCCTCCACCTCCTTGAGTAACTTCAAAGCTCGTTCCTGATTTCTTTCTCCCTCTGACACCAAAACCATTCTCCACTAATGACATTTACAACTGAACATTCAGTTATTCTAACATCATAGAAATTGAAAGTGATGGTCTTTGTCATTGTTGAAATATTTCCTCTTTTTCTTTCCTACTTCCAACTCCTGAAACTTCCAGCTCTGATCACTATTATTTATAACTTGACTCCAGATTAACAATATAAATTCAACCAGATGTAGGAACGTTGGCATTGTGTCAGAAACTTCTACCTTTTTTTTCTTTTATACTCCAAAGTAGAATAATCCATTCTAAGTGCATTCTGTGAAGTTCTGCCAATTTAGCCACAGGAATTTTGATGTGAAATCTGATAGGGTTTCTGTAGACAAAAGGAGGAACCTTTCTACTTCTAACTTCTAAAGATAACGTGGGTGATCACTTGAGACTGAAGGAACACACAATACTGAATTAGAGCTTCGTGTCGCTTACGAGGCTGTTATCTCCAGACCTCTGTTTGAAACAGAAGTAATGATTTCCAGCAGGATAACAACACCCTCTTCCTCTTCCTTCTTGCCTATGGCAACTGTGAATCAGTACTGATCTGAGCACAGTTATGAACACCACCTTCCTTCCCCCGCCCCCACTTCAGATCTGCTCTCTGTGGCTGCCATGTTTACATAGCCCTGGTCAGGGCAATACAAGCAAGTACTGAGGGTAGAATGCCATTCTTGTCCTCCCTTTCCGACGTTTCAAAGCTCTTTCTAGAGTTTTGCCAACCACCTGACTAAAGAGGCCAAGCTCCCATCAGCCCATCAGAGAAGGCCTGAACCATTGTTGTCCCTCATTACTGAGGAAACGGTCTCTCCTCTTACACCCACCATCATTTGCTCCATCTTTTAGCAATCTGACATTGAATTTTATTCATTGTTTTTATCTGGAGAGATACTCTGGACTTCTTTTTTTTTTTTTTTCTTTTCTTTAGAAGGAGTGGCTACAAAACATGTTCAGTAAAGAAAACTGGGAAAACACCAAAAAGCACAAAGGAAAACCCATTCATAATTCTGCTACTCTGAAGTCACCACTATTGCTGCAGTAGTGTGTCTGTCTGTAGCCATCTGTCCATCCCCGTGTCTGATCTTTCTAGACACTTTATATTGCAAGAGTCACAATACTGTGCTGCCACCTGCTCTATTCATTTTTAAATTTGTCATCATTCCATAATAATCCATGTCAAAATATACTCGAAAGCCTACATTTAGCTGTATAGATATTGTACCAGCTCAATTTTATAGTAGGTCATATTCGCATTTTCTTTCACATGTAATGCTACAATGAACATGGCTACAGTTTCCCCTGATATGACATTTTCTTCGGAAGGAAGGTCTAGAAAGGGAACTGTGGCATTGAAGAACCCTCACTTTTTAGAGCTTATGCTAAGCTTTGCTGTCTTCCTCTTCATGAAGGTGATTGCAGTTCTTCCACTGTGGTGAACAGAAGGCCCCATTTCCGTCCCTGTGGTCCACACTGGGAACTCAGCATTATGAAATCTGTCAGGTGTTGGGTAGAAATGCCATCTCCACTCATGCATATCTTCCAACATGCGTGTGACTATATTTACACATGCTTTAGAACTGAGCATGCTTCCGGCCCTGCTTCTCTACATTCTGGGTGTTCTTTTTTGCTCTTCCTTTTCATCTTTCTTTGCTTTGTCATATGAAACCCAAGTCACAACGTCAGAATGGTCACCAGCCTGGAGTCAGGCTACATGGAACTTTAAAATTGTGTGACTCTGGGTATGTTATTTAGCTTCCTTGTGCCTCTATTTTTTTTTCCAACTGTAAAATAAAGATCATGTTTACAGTTTCTGTCATAGTACAATGTACATAAACTCATTTCTGATTATGGTATTATGTAAATATTCACTGTATTTTCTTCTCCCTCCTCCTTCTTCTCCTCCCCTTCTTCTTTTTAAAAATTTGATCTTTCAGTTGACTTTGAACTGATTTTGGTGAAATGAGGCAAAAATGCCAATATTCAAATACCAAAACTGTGTCTTAAAATTCCCAATATCATTTGTTGACTGAAATTATGCATTTTCCTTTTGGTAGCACTGTCACTTTATTATAGAGTGGCAGATGTGCACTTGTCAGCTTCTACGGGTTCCAATTCATTCCTGTGCAGTCACAGCGTCAGTCAGTGACCACAAAGCCTTCTTCATTACCACTTTCATTATTTTTCATCTGTTATATCTCATTAGCTTTGGCATCATTTATTCAAGTTCCAGAAAATATTTTAAAATTCTGACTGGCATTTGCATACAGTGTATAAATTACTATGGATTAGTTGATATATTTACAATGTTGACTTTCTCATTCCATAAGTTTATGCCTATTTCATTTATTTTTGTCTTTTAAAAGTTATTTGTTACTATTTCAAAATTTAATTAATTTAAGTTTTAGTTTATGTGTATGGGTGTCTGTGCAACCTGCATGTACTTGGTGCCTATGAAGTCCGGAAGAGGGGGTTGGATCCTCTAGAACGGGGTTGTAGAGTGTTGGGAGCCGCCGTGTAGGTGCTGGAAATGAAATCCAGATCTTCCGGAAGAACAGTGCTCTTATACTGATGAGTCTCTCTCCTGCTCCTATACCTAGTTTAAAAAAACACTTTATATATTTCAGTATAATTTTGTGTTATTGGCACTAACTTTTTTTTATATATATACTAAATACGAGTGTTTATTGGCCATGGCTGTTTGAAGGGGATGAAGCTGGAGAAGTGGGTGACCCCGATATCAGCCTGGCCATGCTTTGCGGTTGTGTCGGTGATGGAGAACTTGCCCAGGTAGCGGCTGATGATCTCTGGTTTGATCTCTACCTGGTTGAAGGTCTTGTCATTGTATACTCCCACCATGCTGCCCACCGTCTCTGGCAGGATGATCATGTCCCTCAGGTGGGTCTTCACCACCTCCAGCTTCTGCATGGGTGGAGCCTCCGTCTTGGCCTTTGTCAAGCGCTTGAGGAGTGAGCTGCTTCCTCCGCAGGCCGTGGTTCAGGCCTCGCCTCTGGCCAGCACTGTACAGCCACATCAGCTGCTCACAGGACATGTCCAGCGGCTGGTCCAGGTTCACGCCACAGTATGGAGAACTTGCGGAAGGTCTGCTTCTTCTGCTGCTCCATTTCAGCCATCTCAAGAGCTGTTCAGAAGAGGATGATTGCTGTGTGTGTGTGTGTGTGTGTGTGTGTGTGTGTGTGGTTAAAAAACAAACAAACATAAAACTCCATGGGCCAGGACATCTCTATGACAAGCTAGAAACCTAAGACAGGGTAGGTTTCTAGGAGGATATGGGGGTGACTCTAGGTGAGACTCCTAGTAGAAGGGGACACCCAGTGGATGAATGGGAAAACCAACAATTTCCACCCAAAATTTACCCTGCCTACAAGATGTTCAGGGATAAAGATAGAGCAGAGATTGAGGGAATGTCCAACCAATGCCTGGCCCAACCTGAGACCTACCCCAGGGAGACTCTATTAACAATAGAGTCTGACTCTATTAACAATATTCTTCTGTGCTCACAGACGGGAGCCTAGCATAGTTGTCCTCTGAGAGGCTCCACCCAGTAGCAGATCCAAACAGATGCTGAGACTCACAGCTAAACATCTCGGAAAGCATAGAGAATCTTGTGGAAAAGTGGGGGGAAGGACAGAAGGCCCTGGAGGTGACAGGAGCTCCACAAAAAGACCAACAGAGCCAAGTAACCAGGGCCCAGAGCGGCTTGTGGAGACGGAAGCACCAACCGAGGGCCATGCATAGACTGGACCTAGGTCCTCTACACAGATGGAGCCAGTGGGCAACTCAGGCTTCATGTAGGTTCCCTAGCAACAGGAGCTGGGGATGACTCTGACATGGACTATGCAGCATGCTTTTTTATGACTCCCACTGGGTGGGGCTGCCTCCCCAGGCCACAGGGGAAGAGGACAAGCTCAGGCGATTGTTGAACTGGGGTGGATGGTTTGGGGGTGCTCTCCTTTTCTGAGAAATAAGGGGGAAGGTGTGCCCATAAAGAGAGGAGGGAGGGGGCTATGATCAGCATGTAAAATGAATAAATTCATTAATCAACTTAAAAAACATAATTTAAACACACTAGATCCTATGTTTCCTTTTAGATTAATTCTTGTGTCCTTTTATGTTTTGTTGTGCTCTTAGAATAGATCTTTAATGTATGCAAATTTTGTTGTTATTAAATTTGTGTTATAAGGAGGAAAGTTTTTCTTTGTTGTATAGATCATAACCTCTTTACCTCAGTATTGAATTTGTCCTCATGAATGTCCTCATGAATGTTGCCTTATGTGAGTCTTTCTAGGATTTATACCACTGTGGTCTCTATTTCTTGTCTCTTTTGTTCTGAGGCATTTGGGATGCTCAGCCTTTGCAATGATTCCTAGTGTTCTTCTCTCATTCTAGTTTGTAATGAGAATATAGGCTGCTGACCCGAGGTAACTAGTCTACGTTCAGTGAACAACTCAGACCAGACTGTCCACCTCATAGATTCATGACAGCCTTACTGTTGCTTAACAAAACCACTCCACATCCCTTGTGGCTGCTTTGAGATCAAGGGTAGAACTATTTCCCATACTCGTTCTCATCATGACTTAATCTGCATTTGTTATACGCTGTAATCCTAACAACTCTGAAGTTAGTCACCACACCCATCACATAGCAGCGAGTGATATTTGAACCAATTTTATTTGCTTTCCTAGTATCTTAAAACTGACATGAATGATGGAAGTCACAAAGCTCCTTGCTCCATGAAATCCAAAAGCAGTAGGAAGTAATTATGCAGGCTTGATGCCACATCTAAAATCTCAATGACCACACGGACCCCCTGGAGTATCTTTAAATGTAAATTATTGGGCAATTTGTTTTGTTTGGTTTTGTTTTGTTTTGTTTTGGAATTTCCACTTCCTAGAGGCTCAGGTGAGCTCTGGGATCTGTGGTTTTGAACGATCCACTGTGGTCACCCTCTAAGTAACAGCTCAGCTGCTGGCTAGTAGACCAGTCAAGGACATATCCGCATCTTGTGCATACCTGAGACAGCTTGCCCTTGGCTGACATAGTAAGGCACTCCCTGTCAGGTACACTAGTGTTTTGATTTCTTGTGTTGTGTATCCCACAGCCTGGAACTCACCGTCTGCTATTCTTGTTGGTAGCAAAGCCTGTTAAGTTCATCTAACTAGAAACTGATGCTCAACGCAAATTGGGACGGTAAATATGTTATTGAATAGTTGATTACATCTATGGTGCATAGAAAGGAATTGTTAAAAAATTATTGTTTTTTTACATTTGTTTCACTCAGATGTAATCAGAGTTCCTCCAATTTTATTGCTACCTCAAGCAAGCCCTTCCCTGGAACTTATTCTTATCTTTCCACATGATTTAAGCCTCTAAACCTGGGAGCTTTAAAAAGAAAATTGGCATAATTTTATTATGAGACTATATCAAAACAAGTCTAAGCCATATTCAGTTTGATTAAGACTAAACGTTTGTATTTACATCTAGAATTTGGTTATTCTAGTTGTATTAAGCAGACATGTGAAAATGATTGACTACTAAATTTAAATTAATTACCTGGTTTACCCTTCATTACTTTGACTTGTAATTTTGTGTTGGAGAATTCATCATCACATACAAGGTAGATTTGGTTTATCTTTCGTGCTATACATAGCTCATATTTTTCAATGTTAAAATATAAGTTCTCACATTTTGTTTAGTAGTAGTTGTTGTACTTCTGCTACTACTACTACTGCTACTGAGACAGGGTTCCTCACTGAACCTGGTGTTCACTAGTTGCTGAGGCTTGCTAGCCAGTAAGCTTCAGGGTCCAGGCTGTCATTCCCTACCCTGCCTCCCCTCCCCCACCACACCCCAAACCTCCCACCTCCCTATCCAAGCTGCTACCTCTGCAGTTTCTTGTGGATTTGGCATATCTAAACTCAATTCCCCATGTTTAGACAACAAAAACTTTACCTATCAGCTGCATACCCTGAGCCATCTCTTGGGTCCCAGTCCTCACAGTTCCTAAGTTTATAACTGAATGAAAATGTAGACATGACTGTCCCTAGGTGTGGTTGAGGGAAAGGGTTTTATTGTAGATAAGGCAGGGGGGGGGGGCAGGGAGAGATGGCCAGAGGCATTTGGAAGAGTCCAGATTCAACTAGGCCACAAGAGGATCAGGGTGGGGAGAGAGCGAGAGAAGAAGAGAAAAGAGAGAAAACAAGAAGAGCACGAGACAACCACGAGGCCAAGGGAGGGCTTAGCCAAAATGACTGGATTTTATAGGAAAAGGAGATGGGGGGGGGGAGAGTGAAGCTCAGGGGCTGAAGGGCTTAGGGTAAGGGGCAGGGTGAGAAGTGCTGAAGAGCCAGGACTCTTTCAAAGTCACAGGTGGCCAGTGTCCTCTTTGATGTTAAATAGGCACCTCAGGTAGCCATTTGTCCAGGTTGTTTGAGACACAGAAGCAATGGGAACAGATTTTAGTGTAATATTTATGAAAAGCAAGCTGAAGGGGCCTCTGACAGGAAAAGTGTTTCACCTTGATGGGACTTCATGAAATGACATTTTCAAGTATTTCAAAAGACTAGTTTTCTTTCTTCTGCTTTGTTGTTATTGTTGTGGGGTTGAGGGGAGTGTCTCACTTTGTAGCCTTGGGTGGCCTTAAATTCACAGGGATCTACAAGCCTCTGCCTCCCAATTGCTGGGACTGGCTACAGCTGTGTGCCACTATGCCAATTTCAAACAACATCTTTAAAAATATATAATATAATTTAACAAACCTCCAAAAACAATGTGTCTTGAGTTGCAGGGCTTGGAAAGCAGAAGATATAGAAAATGAAGCTGTTAGATCCCAGGGGAGGACATTGCAGCCAGCCCTGAGGAGAGGATAAGCTGGGGTTGGATAGAAGGGGAGGAGGTCCTCCCCTGTTGGTGGACTTGGAGGGGGCAGGGAGGAGGGAGATGAGGGAGGGAGTGGGAGGGTAGGAGGGAATGAGGGAGGGGGCTACACCTGGGATTCAAAGTACCTAACCTGTGATTGATATAAAAATAAATAAATTGAAAAAAAAAAAAAGAAAATGAAGCCGTGAAGCCAGTTGGTGACTCAATTCCATGCTATAGGAGCCAGAATACTGAGGTCCTTATAAGACCCCTGGACAAGTAGGTTCCTAGGACACACAGGTTCTTCGAAACTTTCTGGCCCCAGCTGCCTTGGAGGCTAAGGAAACTTAGAGATGACATCCTCTTGCAAAATGGGCTTCCCTTCACAATTCCTTGGGCAGAGAGTTTTATTAATCTCTAGTCCCTTGATTGATCACTAACAAGTGAATGGCAGAAAAAGACAAAGGGCCAAAAAGATGTAAGAGCCAAGAAAGATTGTAAGACCATGCTTGGTTGAGAATATTACTCCCTGTCAGATTCTTGACACTTGAGGCTCCTCTGTGAGCCTCACTCCATCCTGTCACTCTGTGTCCCCCCAAAACAGACAGTCATTTAGGAGCGCTGATCTGAATTCCTAGAAGAACTTCCTAGAGATTAATCTTTCCCTTGCCTGGGCACGTGCAGCTTTTGCTTTCCACCTGACTCACTTGGTAACTTCATGGAATGTTCTTTGCATGGCTGTGATCATGATGATAATGAAAGTGATGATGACTTTTGAATCATGCTGTACTTGTTTCAGTAAGACTTGGTAATATTCCATCATTGAGGATATTGCAATCAACAGTTGGCTCTCATTCTTTCGGCTTTCTTTCTTAGGGAAGAGACAGGTTCTTTGTAGCAATCATCTTTTGAGGAGTGACTAGGAAGTGGGTTTCTTTTGATCATTTAACAGGTGGCCAGTTCATATATTAGTCAGTTGTCTACACTTGTATGTTTTTAGGTGTTAATACATCATTTGCCAGTGATCTTCTAGGAGCAGGAGTGTATTTCACGGCACTCAACTATTTACACCCCATTTAGCCCACTATGCTGGAGTTAGTCAACACAGACCAGGATTTGTCTATTAGGTTTTCTATAAATGGAAAGTCTCTAGTTCTTAGAAATAAAGATTTACATACCATCTCTACATGTTATAGGTCACCACATGATAGGGATTAAGATTTTAACTCTGTTCTGTTAGACACACACACACTGCTACCGAAGTGAAGAGGGGAGGGGTTGCTCTCCTGTATGTCACTGAGCACCTTGACCTCCCTCCTGTCCCTGGAGAATCTTGGCATCCTGTATCATTAGTTTGAAGTTGGTATTCATTCTCTCCCTGCCCCACTCCCAGGCAGCTGTAGAGGAGGGAGATAGTCCTTTTGTTCTCCCCTGACACTTCCCTTGTAACTAATGCCGCTGGGCTCAAGCCAACACCTATGCAAACAGTAGTTGCAAGGAAATTGTAGTATTCCTAGATTTGCTGTTTCGTTTTTGTTTTGTAGGGTTAGGGATCAAACCCAGGCAGGCCTCATGCATGCTAAGCAAGCACTCCACTACAAAATCCCAACCCAAGACCAAAATTTGCCGTGATTCTGACTGTGCAGACTCTTTTAGGCCATTCAACACACTGAGGTACAAGTACTTACTCATATCCATGTTGTATGAGAAGAAACAACACCAGAGCCAAAGCAGGAGCTGACCGCATTTGTTTTCTCGGTTCTTTTTAGCCTCAAGACTTCTTCATGTGTTCCCAGAAATCCATCTAGCCCCTCATTTGCCCTTCCCCACACACTCTGTCTGGGGAAATTCCTCAACACTGTTCATCAATTCAATTTAATTATTCTATAGTGCATACAGACATCATGTTATATATGATAAATATATACATTTTATCAATTTAAAAGAAAATACTTTTACTTAATCAAAAACATTCAACATGTTTCAAGGCCTTCCCATTTCCAGCCTCCCAGACCTACTCCTGTCCACTTGTTTAGACCTTGTGCCTTGCTCCTTTCCCTTGGGGCATGGTGGGGTTTCAGTAACGATGAGCCATCAGGTAGACGCTGCATAGGCCTTGTGGGATGCCTTGGTGCACAGTCCACTCTTCCTGCTGCCCGTCTGGGAAAAGTGGGAAACCTTCAGTGCCTCTCCTTTGTGGATCTTCCAACCCCTTAGCTGTTACCCACTGGTTCTTGAGTCCTTCAGACACAAGAAAAGGGATTTGCAAAGACACGGGAGTGAGCACGAAAGCGACTCCAGGAGCAGCCCTCCTGTTAGCCACCCATTCATTCTCCTGCAGCTCCTCCTCAGTGAGCTCCCAGAGTTCAGAGGCTCTTAGCTTTGGGAAGTTACCTGGGATCTAGATGTTGAATGAATCAATCAGTCAGTAGATGAACAAACATGTTAATGAACAAATGAAGACTGTAGTCCTGGTGGGGTACTAGTGAGTAAGTTGGCCATCATTTTTACCCTTAGCTGTGGAACAAATGATAAAGGCTGGAAAGGCAGGAAAGCAAACAACAAACAGCTGTGCCCTAGGTGAGTGTAGGGGAGAAGGCTCCAGGAAACCATCTTTTCTCTCTGATTAATCAGTGAGGTCTGATTGGGATAGCTGGAATACCAGCAAAGGAGCTGGTCTAGAGCATGGAGAGGGCTTTCCTTAGAGTGATTGTCGGTTTGGGAAGAGGTTCCTGGGCTAGTCTGCATGAGGAGACTACTTTGAGGCAGATACTTAAACATAGTCACCTACACAGCAGCAGTCAGGGTAGGGAAGGTGGATGTGAGATAATTCAGGGCTCATCAACAGAGCTCAAAGTTCACTGACCTTAGGCTGAGTTCTTTTCAAGTGTGTTGAGATATTATGACCTTGGGATCAAGTCTAATTCATATGACATATTTTTAGGACTAATCTGTATAACTACAAATCAGATGATTTCTCTTCCCCCCAAAGCCACTTCGGACAGAGTCAGGAAGACCCTAATGATTCTCTCTTGTTTCTGCCTCTCTAGCCCTCTGTGTATGTGTGTGTGTATGTGTGTGTCTGTCTGTCTATTTTATTCTCTCTCTATCTCTCCCTCACATACAAACATACAAATTCACAGAATTTCAGAAGGAATGTAAATTTGAGTCAGTTTTGGAAAAGGCCATTTGATAGCATTTCTAATGTCTCCACTGTTCTCTTCTGGAATGAGAGGCACCTTAGTGTATAAGCCTGTGTGTGCTGAGCTTATGTAAAGCACCAGGTTTGCACACTTCCCAGAGCTGTTATTAGAGTTCTGTACTAGGAGCAGTTGAGGATTACAGAGGTTAAGAGTTTATCCCAGAGTAAGCTCAGGTGAGTTACACAGACTGAGTCACACGTGTCCCACTTCTATGATAGTGTTGTGATGGAATTATAATTGCATCCCCAAATTCCCTTCTGCTCATCCTCCTACAAGAAAGGAGAGAAACAAAGAAAGGAATAGAAAGGATGGGAAAGAGGAAGAATAGTGAGGAGGGGTTGAGGAGGAGAGGAGAAAGGGAAAATGGGAGTTTTAAAAATTTTGGTCTCAAGTAGCTCCTTCCTCCACCCCCAAAGATATTTGAAGATGTGTGGAGGCATTCTTGACTGGGGTAAGCTTGACTGACATTTAGTGGTTGTAGATTTGACTAGTGATCATGAGCTGGAAGCTGATATGACCCAAACAATCAGAATAATTCTCCATTGCCATACACGGAATAGACGTGACCCTTATCTTTAAGGGACTGTGATTCAAAACGAAAGACTGAGAGCATAGAAACCTCAGCAAGGGGCATGGCTGATGGAAAAAGAAACTTGTCCCATCTTTGTACCCTGCCTCATGTTTCTCTGATAGTTTTACCTCATTTACCCCACCATGACTGGAAGCCCACTGAGAGCAGAGGTACGCCTTAGCATTCCTTTTCCTGGAGCATGTAGCCCAATGCTGTGCCTGAAAAATAAGTGACCACTGAGCCTAACTGACTAGACTTGAAGATAAAGCTCTAGTGTAAAACTGGGGGTCTAGATGAAAGTTTCTGGCTCCTATGGATGCTGCTTGGCTGAAAGCAATCACAAAACAGTAGGTTAGATGGTCAGTTATCAGAATCCAACACAGACAAGGGCTTCTAGAAGTTGTTGATACCCTACTTATGTAGCATTTCATGTGTTTTTTTTTCTTTATTTATGTCTGGTGTGTGTGTAACTGTGTGTCAGCCACAGTCTCTCCTGTAGTTTTTGAGGCAGGATCTCTTATCGAGCCTGGAGCTCAGTGATTTGGCTAGACTAGCTGGACAATCTAATTGGCCAGTCCCAACTCCAGGGATGCTCTCACCTCCACCTACCCAGGGCTGGAATTACTGGGTGCCTAGAAGTGCAATGCCTAGCTTTTTGTGTGGAGGGATTCAAACTCAGGTTCTAATGTTTGTACCATCTCTCCAACCTGTGGATGACATCTTTTCAAAAGAGTCACAGTGGTTTTCACCAGAGGCAAGAAACCTCGCACTTACTTGTGTATTTTCTGAGAATACGAAGTGCTGCATTCAATGATGATAGATCACTGCCTCATTCTGGCTCAAGCTTTCACAGAGGCCTAGAATATCTGTTTCCTATGAGATAATGAAATAGATTCTTTGGACTAAGGATACAGGAAGCAGTGGCAAAGAGGTGTTATACAACCTTAGACTTCCATCAGCCCAGGCTTCAGCTTCCAAACAGGAAGGCTATAGTCAGCCTTCAGTGTGACTTGCTCAAGGAGACTCACCTGATGCTGCTGAATGAGGAGGTCTCTCAACAAGCCATGAGCAAGAGTCTTCTCAACCAAACAGAATGGGGGCAAGCCATATTCAAAACACAGTTCTCCCGGTTAACTTTGGCACTCAGAAAAGCAGAAAACCATGGAACAACAGGCTTCTGAGACCAGCTACAAATAAAAGTTAAAGATCAAATAGTAAAATAACTGGAGATTGCATTCTCAGAAAGGATTGTAAGAGGCATCTCAGAGAGACACTTATAAGAGAAAAGTGATTTTTAGAGCTACAAAAGAAGATATTTTAACCACAAAATTGAAATACACAACTAAAAAAGTTATCAGACTGCCATTTAAAAAGTCTTATAAATTAACAATGACATAAAAATAAATATTTTTAGAAAGTTTCAAAGATAATGGAGAAACATCTCAGAAATTAGAATAGAAAGGAAGGAAGAAGATGAAGAAAAAACAAACAAACAAACAGGACGAAAAGCCAGATGAAGCAGGATCAGTCTAGAAGGCCTGCTATTGATCAGAGAAGTCCTCATGCTTGCCCAGCAAGAGCCCACTAAACCATCTCTGTATCCCACAAACTCATTAATATTTTTGACAGATTAAGTAATGGATGAGGCAAGAAGCTAAGCAAGAAAAATGATGATGTGCCTGCTCCATGCTAGAAATAGCCCTTAGCTGGAGGAGTGAATAGTTTATTAGAACATTGACACACTGGGTTTTCAAAAAACTGAACTTCTTCGTATTTGTTTTATTTTTTCGGTTTGAAAACAATGTGTTTTCAGGGCTAGAGAGATGGCTCAGCAGTTAAAAGTACTAGCTGTCCTTCCAAAGAACCCAGGTTCTATTCCTAGCACCCACAGAGAAGCTCACAACTGTCAGTAACTCCATTTCCAGGGGATGTGACATCCTCACATAGACATGTGTGCAAGTAAAATACCAATGCATATGGAACATAATAACTAAATTAATAAATCACTTTAAATAAATCAATTGTTTTATCAAAGGCATATATTATGATATTATTTAAAATTTAAATAAAATACCTAGTATGGTAGAGCTTGCCTTTAATCCCAGCACTTGGGAGGCAGAAGGCAGAAGCAGGTAGATTTCTGTAAGTTCTAAGCCAGCCTTGTCCACATGGTTCCAGGCTAGCCAAGGCTACATAGAAAGACCCTGTTTAAAAACAAAAAGCAAACAAAAAAGAAAAATGGCTAAGCAGAACTGTAAGTTTATAATAAAACAGCGTCAGCTGGGCATTATGATGACGCCTGTAATCCCAGCACTTGAGAGGCAAAGGCAAGCAGATCTCTGTAAGTTCCAGGCTAGCCTGGTCTACAAAGTGAGTTTCAGATCAGCCAAGGCAGTTATCCAGAGAAACCCTGTCTCGAAAACAAAACAACAAAAAACTAGAATGTCTCACTGTACCACTTCTCATACTCATGTTTTTCCTTCTTAGAGGTAATCCATTTTGAATCTTTTGGCCACTTCTTTGGTATATGTATGCCTGGATTATACCCTGCAGAATTGTGATTTTTAGGCATAATCATCTCTTTCTCTCTCTCTTGTTTTGATTTTTGATATAGGGTTTCTCTGTGTAGCCCTGGCTGTCCTAGGACTCACTTTGTAGACAAGGCTGGCTTCAAACTCACAGAGATTCGCCTGCCTCCCAAGTACTGGGATTAAAAGCATGCACCCCCACACCTGGCTGGCATAATAAACTCACCATCTATGAACCACCACCCTCTGCCCCGTGCCCCAGCCTCTCAGATATTTTTGTACTGAGTAAACTGTGCACCTTGTCTATGCAAATACAATCCAGCTGAATATTTCGGTCCGTGGTTCTTCTACTCCTGCCCTGGCATTGTGGCACAATCCCTTCCCCACATTTGCTTTGTTTTCTTTGTCTTTCTTCTAATACACACCTTCTAAGAGACTTGAGGTCAGCTCACATTAGACAGTCTGTCGTTCCCTCCTTCCCTCCCTCATCAGTTGTTGCCCTTCCCACCACTCTAACAACAGATTCCATTTTGCTCAGGATTCTCTAAGTTTTCCTGCCTAGTCTATTTCTCTTCTTCTCTTTTGCATTTTCCTCTTGTCTTAATAGAGAATTCTCGTGTTGTGATATTTAAAAGCCACTTCTGTTGCCCTCGCTGTACTGAATTTCATCATGAGCGGGCATTTATTTCTATCCACTGGTCTATATCCTCAGTGCCCCTTCAGCAAACTTAGACTCTCACTTTTCATTTCTGAGAAATTGCCTTGCACCAACATATTGGCAATTTATGTCCCTTGTTTTTCTGTTGCCACCACCTGAAAATTTGTTGGAAATACTGCAATTCCTACACTTACCCTCTAATTTCTTGTTTTACCTTTTCATTGTGTTTTGCTCCTCTTCCTGAAATACTTTGGCTTCATCTTCTGATCTTTCTTGAGTTTTTCATTATTACGAAGTCTTTATCAATCTCTGATCTCTTTTCTTATATAACTCACATGTTGCTGCTTATTTGCTTTATTCCTAGTCAAAGGCGTAGACCTATCTCTTTCTCTCTCCTGTCTTTTATTCAGTTATAGTCACAGTATTTGCTCCATCCAAGCTGTACTTATCTGTTTTGTTCTGTATTTTTTGTTTGTTTGTTTGTTTGTTTTAGACTTTCTGTAGATATCTATTTATTTTCAGTGTCTGTCAAGAATTAAAGGACAAGTAAAAGTCCTGCTAGGTGGGTTTTTCCCCACCTTAGGACGCGTACATGGTAGGCACTGGGTCACCACCATGCATCCTCAGCCAATGCTTGCTGACTTTGAGTTGAACTATAAAGCAAGGTAGGGGAATTCTTCTTCTTTGATCTATCGTCTTGAGCTAATCTGATTCCCCAAAAAGAAACGTTTCTATCTCCTGTCAAAACTGTCAGTGTTGGAAAGCCACATGGAGAAGTAGGCTAGGGAGTCAGGAGCTCAGGTCTTGGCATTTTGTAGTTGTCAAATGCCAATTCACACTGTTCTCAAACTAGTCATTGAGCCAGCTGACCTCCAAGAAGTGCTTTATGTATTCTGGATATTAGTCTTCTGTCAGATATAGGGTTGGTGAAGATCCTTTCCCAGTCTGTAGGCTGTCATTTTGTTCTGGTAACAGTATCTTTTGCTTTACAGAAGCTTTTCAGTTTCATGAGGTCCCATTTATTGATTGTTGATCTTAGAGCCTATGGGGCTGGTGTTCTGTTCAGGAAGTTGTCACCTGTGCAAATGATTTCTAGGCTCTTCCCCACTTTTTCTTCTGTTGAGGTCTTTGATCCACTTGGACTTTAGTTTTGTGCAGGGTGATAAATATGGACCTATTTTCATTTTTTTGTGTGTAAACATCCAATTGGACCAACACCATTTGTTGAAGATGCTGTTTTTCCATTGAATGGTTTTGGCTTCTTTGTCAAAAATCAAGTATCCATAGGTGTGTGGATTTATTTCTGGGTCTTCTATTTGGTTCCACGGGAATTAATATGACCTAGAGAGGACAGGAGCTCCACAAGGACCAAATATATCTGAGCACAGGGTCTTTTATGAGACTGTTTCTCCAACCAAGGACCATGTATGGTTATAACCTAGAACCTCTGCTCAGATGTAGCCCATGGTAGCTCAGTATCCAAGTGGGTTCCCTAGTAAGGGGAACAGGGACTATTTCTGACATGAACTCAATGGTGGGCTCTTTGACCTCCCTACCCGGCAAGGGAGGAGCAGTTGTGCTAGGCCACAGAGGAGGACTTTGCAGCCAGTCCTAAAGAAACCTGATAAACCAGGGTCAGATGAAAGGAAAGGAGGTCCTCCCCTATCAGTGGACTTGGAAAGGGGCAGGAGAAGATGAGGGAGAGAGGGTGGGATTGGGAGAGAATGAGGGAGTGGGATACAAAGTTAATAAACTGTAACTAATATAAAAAATTAAAAATTTTAAAATTTTAAAAATTAAAAAAAAAAGAAGTTAACAACATGGAGGACCCTAGTGAGGATGCATAAATCTCATTCAGAATGGCAACAGGACAGACATTAGAAGCGATGGAAGAGAGGGAACAGGACAGGAGCCTTCTATAGAGGGTCCTCTGAAAGGCTCCACCCAAGAGGGGATCGAAGCAGATGCCAAGACTCACAGCCAAATTTGGGGCAGAGTACAGAGAGTATTATGGAAGAAGATGGGGATAGAGGGATCCAGAGGAGACAGGAGCACCACAAGGAGACCAACAACACTAAAAAAGCAGAGACCAGGGGTCCCTACAGAGACTAATGCACCAACCAAGGACCATGCATGGATAGGACCTAGATCCCCTGCTCAGAGGACCCCTGTAGACCATAGGCAGCTCAGTGGGTTCCCGAGTAAGGGGAGCAGGGGCTGCCTCTGTCATGAACTTGGTTGCCTGCTCTCTGATCACATCCCCTTGGTGATGCGGCCTTCCCAGGCCACAGAGGCAGTCCTGATGAGACTTAACAAGCTACGGTCAGTTGGCAATAGTGGAGAACTCCCCCTTTCAGTGGACTAGAAGGGGATGGGGAGGTGGAGAGGGAGGGTGGGAATGGGGGGAGTTGAGGGAGGGGACTTCAACTGGGATATGTAATGAGTAAATTGTAAAAATAAAATAATAAAAAATAAAACAACAAAAAGAGCCTCAAACTCAAAATGCTTTTCCCTCCACATTTCCCCCACTGTTTATTGAACTTTTATAGATGTGATCACATTCCGAATATCCAAGAGTTCTCTTTTTAAAAGTGCATAAATGCCTCTCAACTCACAATGGGGTTACAGTTCCCTCTCTAAATCCACCATAAATGGTAACATTGCCCATGACACACTTGCTACAGACAAAATCTCGGCATTTCTGTTGCTGTGACAAAACACTCTAACAAAAAAAGCAATTTAGGGGAGAAAGGAGTTACTTGACTTACAGTTCCAGGTTGCAGTCCTTCGTCGCTGGGAAGAGCTTTCAGCTGCTGCTCATATCACATCCACAGTCAAGACAGAGAGAAGGGGACACAGATGGACTCCTCCCTCCCTCTCTCTCTCTCTCTCTCTCTCTCTCTCTCTCTCTCTCTCTCTCTCTCTGTGTGTGTGTGTGTGTGTGTGTGTGTCCTTTTTATGAGCAGCACTGCTGTGGGAACACATGGACCCTCCCATTCAGAGAGGTTCTCACCTAGCCTTGTCTTCTGTCATCCCGCCACTCTGCCTTTCCTGTGGTTTTTCCTTTGTGCAAAGTCCCTTGGCTCTAATATTTTTCTGAGAAAATATTTTTGTAATATCATATCAGTAAGTTTGGAGAAGACAGAAATCTTTAACCATTCAAGGAAACTAGAATTACCTTCTTCATCTTTATTCTCCCTATTCTACCCAAGCCTTGGGATTATGTAAATGTTTAAGCAGTACTTCAGGCCTTTCATCTTGTTATATCACGCAAAGCATTTTGGGATTTTGATTCTTTTATTCAATATAAGAGTGAAAGTATTTAGGGGGTCGATTTCAAGCTGTGGAGTTAGGCTGCCTTCTGAAAAGTGTTCAATATGTCAACTTCTAGGGCAGGAGATTTATACAAGGTAAGGCACACTGGCCACGTATGGAAACAGGCTTTACATGATCTCAGCAGAGGCTGAAACAACACTTCACATGTATGTCTTTGTGTGGCCCCAGGCAATGTTTGTCCACCCCTGGAAAGCTGCTTCCATGCCCAGGATTTGTGATTTACTCTGCACTTGCTCTTACACCCCTGAGTCTGGGTTTCATGAGAGAGGTACATCTGTACTTCTTATGAATAACTTCAGTGAGACCAGGGCTCATCACCTAATTGAGAAAGACAGAATTGAGGCTGGAGAGATGGCTCAGTGGTTAAGAGCACTGTCTGCTCTTCCAAAGGAACTGGGTTTAATTTCCAGCACCCACATGGCAGCTCACAACAGTCTCCATTTCCAAGCGATCTGACACCTTCATGCTGATGCACATAAAATAAAATAAAAGTAAATTAATTATTTAAAAAGAGAGAGAAAGACAGATTTGAGCAGAGCAGGAATTTGATGCAGGTACTTGACTGGCAAAGGTGGAGGCTTTTTTCTATCCTTAACACCATATTAATAATGAAAAAAGAATGGTGACCAGTAGCAAATCTGACAGTGCAATCTGGGCATAAGCTATCACTAAGATGATTAAATAGAAACACAAAAGCTAAAAGAACAAACGATTTCCAACTTGTATGTGGACATTTTAGAACTCAATGAATACTTCACGGAAACTCTTCTGCCTAGTCACTGATCAAGAAATATGTATAAAGTATTTGTTTCTTAGTCTCTCCTAGAGTTGAAATAAATATAAATAACCTTTTAAAACCATCTTCTCATTAACCTAAGAGGATTTAGTGATCATCTGATTAGTTTAGAACACCCATATTTTCAGGTGTATTCTAAGGTTGTGTTGTTGTTTAATGACTTATGAAACTTTACTGAAACATAGGAAATTACCTTCTGGCTCCCATCCAGAACGTAGGAGTTGGCTTGATGTGAAGGCAGAGCTGTAGTATATAGAGAGATTAATATTGAGACCATCTCCTCCGGTCTGTGTGGTTTCCCCTCTCTGTGTCCCACAGTATTCCTAAGCAGGGCCAGACAGGAGGGCAAGTTAGCTTGTCGTGGTCAGAGTTTATTAGAAGGCATCTGCTAAGAGAACCATTTTCAGATGTGAGTAGAAGGCCCCTTCTGAATCAAAAGGAGTGTGAGTAGACTTCAGAGAGAGGGCTGGTTTTCATTGCATTCTTCAGAAGCTGACTCTGATTCTTAGGAGCTTACACTGAATTATTAGTAACTTTGTAAATGGTCGATGACATTTTTTTTATTTTTTATTTTTATATCAATCACAGGTTAGGTACTTTGCATCCCAGGCATAGCCCCCTCCCTCATTCCCTCCCACCCTCTCCATCCCTCCCTCATCTCCTCCCCCCCTCCAAGTCCACCTATGGGGGAGGACCTCCTCCCCCTTCCATCCAACCCCAGCTCATCTTGTCTCCTCAGGGCTGGCTGCAATGTCCTCCCCTGGGATCTAGCCAGGCTGTTACTCCCTGGCATGTATGGGGGAGGGGTTGATGACGTTTTTATTTGTGTGCATTTAAAGAATTCATTTTCAATGTTTTACTTACTTAGACTTCAGATGGTTGTAAAATTCTATTATTGTATTAAAAATGAAAATACTATAAGGTCATTATTTACTAATGTATCTTTTAGATATAAGAGTAAGATTTACTGCTGATAGCCATACTATAGTTGTATTTGCCTATGTGTGTGAGAGAAAGAAATACTATTGGGGCAGGGGGCAGTGAGGGAGAGAGGGAGAGAAAGGAGAGAGAGAGACAGAGAGCTCATTCTTGTGTGTAAATGTGATCATGTGTGTGCTGCGATGCTCCTTGGAGGTCAGAGAACAACCTTCATCATGGGTTTCACCTTCATCTTATTTGAGACAGGGACTCTTTTTGGTTGTTTGCTGATGTGGATGCTGGGTTGACTGACCTTTGAGCATCTGGTGATTTTTCTGAACTGCCAGCTCTCTTGTTCTAAGTCAGGTATGAATAGAGTTTATAGCGATGAAACTAACAGGAGACACGGATGCTGAAAGCCACCATGGTTCAGGAGCCTGCAGAACCTGGAAAGCCTGTGGGGCAGTTTGCATGTTTGCTCTGTGGAGTCTGGAATTCCTGGTCACATTAATTACAGGCAGGTGGCTGTCCAAGGGGATCAAATAAAATTTTTCCAGAGAAATGCCACCTTTTAATCCAATTTGTGGAAAACCCTAAACCACCCCCCTTTCAGGGCCTTCAAAGATAGATAAAATTAGTCAGTAGTGATATCCACAGGGTATTCCCCCCTCCGTCTCCCCTTTTCAGAAACAGCTAAAGTTTTCTTTTTCTTTCTGCTTGATAAATTCATTTCCCTTGAGGATTTTCACTTCATAAAAGAAAAACATAATTAATTCCACATTGTATTCACTATATTTTATTGCAAACCACACACACAAAGGAAAAACAAAACAAAACCTAACTAATAGTAAAACCCGTTAGCTTCTTAGAGACTATTTGTGTTGAAATTATGTTGGGAATGGAGAGGGCTGAAATAGAAGCTAGTAATTAGGAAGTTGGGTGAATTCGGGAAAAGCCAAAGGAAAAGCTCCTTGGAGTAATAGAAGTCTGATATAGCTCACTGAAGCCCCAGGAACCAAACACATGTTTTTAGAAATCCCTCAGGATGGGCTGGACATGGTGTTGCATGTTTAGATTCAACCCCTGCACCCAGGAATCTGAGGAAGGAAGATGGCCATTACTGAGAAGGGGAGGAGGAGAGACCCTGTATAATCACTACTGACTAATTTTATCTATCTTTGAAGGCTCTGGAGAGGGTGGGGTTCAGGGCTTTCCACAAATTACATTAAAAGGTGGCATTCCTCTAGGGAAAAGGGGGGGGGACTTGAGTCCCTGGACACCCACCTGTCTGTTATTAAAGTGACCAGGAATTCCAGACTCCACAGAGCAAATTTGCAAACTGCTCCACAGGTTTTTCGGGTTCTGCAGTCTCCTGGACTTGTTTGAAAACAAGGAGACCAAACAAACAAAACAAGAACAAGATCAGAAGCAACACGACAGAAGGAATCTCACTTTAGACAGAGAATGCATCTATGAGGGTTTGGCCATGGCAGTGTGCTAGCTGACAAAGACCCTCAGTGAGGGGCAGAATGTGGGTAACTACAGAGGTTGCCCATTCACTGATCATTCTGCTTGTTCATTCATCCACTCAATCATTGATGCTTTTCTTACCTCCCACCGCAGGTCATTGGACCAGTTCTCTTGGCTTCACTTCTATTTTCCTATTACCTCTTATCCTCCATTCAGGGCTCCATAAAACCTCATTACTTCATGGAAGTTTCAATGACACCTTCTAGCTCTGCATAACAGGTGTATTAGGTTCTTAATGAACCACAATCTCTGAGAATAGAGATCAAGTAAACATATGCTGATTGAATGAGCAAACTAATCCATTCAGTCACACATTTTTTGCTTTGTCTCTTCACTAAGCAAGAATTTACTAACAAAAGCTGTGAGCAATGAGCCTTGCCTAGCCAAGTGGGTCAGCATGGAATGGACAACATCCATTAAGGAGCTGAAAATTAGTAGATTTCAACATGGGTTTAGAAGTTTGTGGAACTAACCAGAAAAAAAAGAAAAACCAGAAAGACAGGAAATAGTGAGGAATCTCTTTGCTTTTTCACCCAAACCATATGAAATAACAAGAAGGGTCCACAGTGCAGATCCCAGAGGAAATGTCTGTAAGAATGAGGAAACCCCTCAGAGGCTTAGGGTTACCCTCAGAACAGTAGTAGAGAGAGAGTGCCAGGAACCCTGTTATGGGGGGGGGTGCTGTCCTTAGTGGGCCGGGGGGGTTAACCACTGCTGAGTTTTACCAAAGAGCAAACTCTCCTTGGGGTGCTCTAGAAACCTTGGGATGGTTGTCACTTCCTCTGTTATTCTGTGTAGTGAGAAGTAATCACTTGTGTACTATATATTTTTGGACCAAGCGCACTTCAGACTTGGAATATTTCAAAGGGTACAAATCTTTCACATAAAATGTTGTCCAATGACATTTCTGAGTAACATAAGGTGTTTCATTGATGAGTCAGTTGGCAAGTAGAGGGACTAGAGCCTGGCTCTCTGACTCAGCTCTTGTTTTCTATTCTAGTGACCACAGGTGGCTCATGGAAAGGGGAGTGTTTCTCTAGCAAACTGGAAACAGAGGTCAGGTTTTTAAAGTCCTCAAGTACTGTTTTCAATACAAACAGTTTATAAAAATCATATAATTGAAGGAATACAATGTAAAACTTTAATATACACACACACTGTAAAATGATTAGCAAAGGTAAGTTAGTTCAGCTATTACCTCACACCGTTATCATTTGTGTGTACATGTACACGCACTGAAAGATCCACTCTGTCACCGAATTGGTATTTGGTTCCTCATTATCAACATGGCCAGCTATATGCTATATGTCACAGCCCAGAACTTCCTTATCCTATCGTTGAAAGTTTGTTCCATTTGACCAACTTCAAATTTCATCTTCCTACTTTGTCTTTTCCTGAAGCTTTTCGTCTGACCACACATAGTAGTAGAAGGGGACAAATGACCAGCAGCTGTGCGGATAATGTTTGTTACTATTACAGCCGCTAAGTATTTCTTTATTTAGTGCTGGGTTTCTAACAAAGGCCTGTGTATAAGCTAGACGAATGCTTTACCACTGAACTGTACTCTTAGGCCTTAAAAATTATATTTCTTGAATAAACCCATATGTACAGTACAACATTCATAATTACTATAGAGTGTGTAATGATCCAGCATCCTTAACTGTTCCTTCTTCCTCTCTATTAGCACCTGCTGTTGAGTACCTGCCAGTCTGAGTACTGAAGGAAGCGATGAAGTAGCCAGGTCTCCCCCGTGTCCCATGTCAGGAATAAGGCACATGGGGCCTCTGCCAAAGTTACAGGAAACCAGCCAAAAGTCAGAGGTGGTGAAGGAAGCATTGCCAGGAGAGAAACATATCTGGGGGAGGAAGAACTTGGCTGAACTACAAGGCAGAAGGTTTTGAAAAGATGGGGATTTTGAGACTATGGGGAGGGGGGCTCTCGATTGACTTAACAGTCTGCCTCCATCCCAGCACCCACACAGTCAGATCCCAAGTGATTTGGTTTCAAGGGAACACAGAGGGGAGAGAGAAAGCACCCAAGAGCTCTTGCTCTGAAAGTTTCAGGAGAGGCTGAGAGCCTCTCGGAACCTCGGCACCAGGTCATCATAGATCGGCTGGAGAGAGCACCTTCCTCAGCTCACCTCAGATTTACAGCACCTCCGGGCTCTCACAGGTGACGGAGAGACACTGACGCCTGAGTGAAGCTGAGCTGTGGTTGTGTAAAGTTAGAAATAGACTTCACAAGCTACAGGGGCCCCTAAACGCTACTCTGTCCTGAATCCAGAGTCATAGGAGAATGCACTGTGAACGCTGTGTGTGAGAACAATTTGTGTGAGAAAAATGCTTTCTGGCTGTGTGCATGGGCTGTTCTCTTGTTCATCCTAATGCCTCCCTTGCCAGATTCTTTTCCTTCCCTTTTCTTGTTCAGTTTCACAAGGCAACTCTTTCCTGGAAGCCCCCTCCACCCTCTAGCACAGTACCTCACTAACTTAATTTGTGTTAGCACAATAAGCTAATGCGCAGTCCGCAAACTTCTGATCTATGAGTGCTTTGCTTAACTTGATGATTATAAAGACTGGCTCTCAAGTAATACATTGAGCGCTCATACATTAAGCTCTCAACAGAGACTCCCCTCAGCCACATAAAAGACCCTTCAGGAATAATTTGAATTGTCTGATAATCTGCCTTCTGCTATGTTGGCAGATTTCATGATATATTGCTTGGAAGATTAAAAAAAAAAAAAAAAGCCCCATGGTGAATTTACATGTCGAACTATCTGCCAGACCCTAGCAGACCTTGGTTTCAAAGTAATCATATCTTCATCAGACTGCCCTGGAAAATTCCTACATTAATATTCCATGTAGCCTTTTTATTCTGAGTATGTCAAAGTACTGTTTATATTATTCAATTTTGAGTCATATACCATAAAGAAAGAAAGAAAAAACTCAGCTGAGGAATGTAATCCTGCTTCAGAGGGGAATGTGAGCGTATTATGAGAAGGCCTGACCAAAGATTCCGTGCCATCCTATCTTCCCCTGCTGCTGTTTCAAATTCTCCCTGTGCTTCTCTCTATCCCAGACACGATCCTCAGGATAATTTAGCTAGAGGAAAGATTGGATATAAAACGTAGGTCAACCCAGATGAGATGGATATGTGCCTTACTATTTCTAAGTGACATTAGCAGGAATTAGTATACTTCTAGCCTTTCGATGTTTTCAAAAGATGGAGAAAAATATGATTTCTCTAAGGTCTGCTTCATGTAGTCCCAGTGAAGTGGACTAAACCTAGGTCTGAAGATTGCAAATCTGCATGTAACAGTGCAAACCGGAGGTTTAACACTGTGTTAAAAGTGTAATTCCCCCCTTAGAGGCACAAATGGGAGGGGTGCATGGGGAATCCATGTTTAGGTCAAACATTTAAAATCGGAGGACAACCTCCTTAATCATCACTTTCGTTTCTGTCTTCTAGGGAACTCTGCACACTAGAAAGCAGTGGAAAACACTAGGTTGCATCAGATGCTGAAGAGGAACTAACTGATCGTCCCATGCAACAGACAGGATCTTAGTGAAACTCTGTTAAAAGCTGGTTATTTAAAGGCTTGAAAGCTGGAAGGGACAGGAAGCCAGTAAGTGTTCTAGAATCTACTCTATGCTGAGAGGAATGATGTGTTTTGGCATGCCTGTTTCGCTAGGCATAGGTGTGCAAGGATAGATCTCCACTGAAGGGACAGGCTGTGCGTGGCTTCTCATGCCCTTTCCAGGATGCTTCTCTGAAGAGACTGTTTCAGATTCACTCCACACAATGCTCACAATACATATATAATATGCTTAGAATTTCGCCTTCATTCTGAAAGGCCAGTTTCATATATTTGTTTTTCACTTGGTGTCTTATGTTAGCTTGCACTCTTACTGGTACTAGATATGACCCAGGGAGAAAAGGAGGAAAAGACATAGCCAGAGGGCATACTGAGGAGGAACCGTACAATACTGGCATCTGACATTCAAACTGCTCTTTAAATCACTAAAGGTCAGTTTCCCCCACTTTAGCTCCTCAGCATTCAGAAGGAACATTGGCTAGGCACCGTTATCCTTACAAATAAGGACAGCAGAGCTTGGAGAAGATAAGGGACTTTCCTGGGATCGAATTTCAGTATATGAGAGAATCTAAGAGGACAAATAGTATTCTATAGAGGGGTCAGATGGCACCAGGGACTGGTGGCTGCAGCCCAATGTCTGTCTTTGCCCCAGCTTCCTGAATGATGTAGGTGGAATGGGGTCCTCACAGATGGTACTTTAGGGAGAATGCAGGGAGGACTTCTTATTGAAGATGGTCCAGGGAGCACCTGCCATGGTGAGAAGAACAGGAAATGACAAGGAAGGACAAGGACAATACTGAAACTTGCCAAGTGAGTCACAGGAAGAAACAGACATTCTGAAGCAGAAAACCATTGTTGGGAGTCATGGGAGGTAAGTCCCTGAGACAGTGGGGACCATGTGTACCTAGGATTTTCTCTCTTTCCATCACCTCAGGAAGTCCCCAGTGAAGGGGCCGTGAGCATTCCTCAGAACACACACTGCACTTATAATGGGGTGGGATGGGGGAACGGCCTTGTACACTATATAGAGAAGTTCTTATGGAAAGTGACTACACACTCCATTTCACTATGTATTACTTTATGTTACGTGTATGTGTACAGAAGTTGGATGGAGTCCTGGCACTAAGAAACTGCTCAAAGAATAAAAATTGAGAACTAAGTTATTAAAAGAGGTGAAGGCTTCTAGGTGACCTTCAGCAGCCTGATTATGACATGCCTCCCTGTCATAGTGGAGATCACTTAGGTCACAGTCCTACTGAGCATCTCCTGTATCTAGTGACAAGAGGGACCAACCTTCAGGAGACCCTCCTCAAGGAGGAAAGTGAGACCTGACACAAACTTGATCTATGCGGTATGTAAGTCTCTAGCCAAAGATCACTTATTAGCTGACTGAATTCATAACACCAGGGTCGCTGCACTTGAACCATTCCAGTGCAGGTCTGGGAACGGCACTTGGGCCGAGGGCTGCAACTGTCCTGGCAGGACCATTCCTCTGTGCAGCACCAGAAACACAGTAATACTCAGCCGGGGTGCGAGTTCTTACCAGTTCCTGGGACCCACCGTGTGAAATGGAGTATGGAGAGGGAAGCTGGCAAACAAAACATTCCTTTCTTGCTCTGAAACCTCCAGTAGTTTCCAGGGAACACGAAATCAAAAGGTACGTTTTGAAAGTGAGAACCTAGTTGGCTGAATGCAGGATTTCATCAAAAGAAACCTGACTGGGTGTAGCACAGAATCAACGTTTATTAATAGGTAATTGCAGAGTCTCCAGAATCAAGATATATAAATGTTTGCTAAGCCTCACAGCACTTGAGTTGTTTCTGTAAACTTGGGTGTGTGTGTAAGGATGGGGCCTC
Organism: Pachyuromys duprasi; assembly: GCA_028658305.1. NCBI lineage: Eukaryota > Metazoa > Chordata > Mammalia > Rodentia > Muridae > Pachyuromys > Pachyuromys duprasi. Next base: position 62,987,151 of record CM053763.1, on the reverse strand, counting down.
AGAACACCCTGCACTCACCCGTCACATAGAAAAGGAGGCTGCCTAGCGAGTTACAAATGTGCAGGCTGAGTTCTTGAAACACAGATTATGAGGTGAAAATTTGTGTGCACATGTCAGGAAGTCTTGGGACGTGTTCTTTCGAAAAGCTAAAATAGCGTTTTTGAGCTGAAGGATGACACAAATCATGATATGGTTATTAGAAACAGCTCATTAATTCTACAGGAGCTGCAGTTGTAAGCAGCCTTTCAGAGCCCTCCTGAATTGATTGATTGGCCAATCCTCACATTGGTCAGTCATTAGACATAGGCTGTCAATAGTACCAGGAGTGGGGTTCATTTGACAGTTGCTAGCCACACTGCTCACAGCAGGGGAAGGAATGTGTTCTCAGGCCCTGAAAGAGCTGAAAATTCAGGGTGATACTCCACACCACAGATTCAGTTGCTTTTGTTTTGTTTGTTTGTTGTTTTGGTTTTTTGAGGTAGTATTTTTTTGTGTAGTCCTGGCTGTCCTGGAACTAGCTCTACAGGCCAGGCTGGCCTTGGACACACAGAGATCCTCCTGCTTTTGCCTCCCTAGCGTGGGAATTAAAGGCCTGTGCCGCCACCACCAGGCTCACTTGCTTCTTTTAGTAAGTTCTGGGAACCACTCTCTGGATGCCCCTAGGCTTCTTTACCTGGGGAAATTTACAAGAAAAAGGCAATAGTTGCAGACAGGAGCCTAGTGTAACTGTCATCACAGAGGCTTCACCCAGCAACTGATGGAAACTGATGCGGAGAGCCACAGGCCAACGTTAAGTGAAACTTGAAGACGAAAAAGGATTGAAGGAGCCAGAGGGGTCAAGAACACCACAAGAAAACACACAGAATCAACTAACCTGGGCCCATAGGGGCTCATAGATACTGAACTGCCCACCAGAGAGCATACATGGAACACACCTAGGCCCTCTGCACATATGTAACAGCTGTGCAGCTGGGTCTTCATGTGGGACTCCTAAAGCAGAAGCAGGGGCTGTCTCTGACTACTCTGCCTGCCTTTGGATCCCTTCCCCCTAACCAGGCTGCCTTGTCTAGACTCAACAGAAGAAGATGTACCTAATCTTACTGCAACCTGATATGCCATGGCTGGTTGATATCATGGGAAGCCTCCCCTTTTCTAAGAAGGGGAGGAAGGAAGGCGAGGAGACCTAAAAGGGAGTGACTGGGAGGAGAAGAGGGAGGAAAAGCTGTGATCAAGATATAAAGTAACTAAATAACTTAACCAATAAAAAAATAACTAAAATAGATCTGTCTCTCTAGCAACTGTTTTCAAAACTGTAATTGATACTCACTCTTACTACCAGTTCTAGCTTCCCTTTATCAGGTCCAGGGAGTTTACTTGGTGGATGCAAAGTTAGGCTCTGACTGAAAACTTAACCAAATTTCCATCAAGAGATACCAAGCTAGATTATCTGTGTACAAAACAGAACTTTTGCTGTTCACATTCTGAACACGTACACCTACAGCTTCCTGGTGATTAGAGGCAGTTCCTTGATCACAATGCTGACTGTTGCTCTCTTGGTACAAATATATGTGTTAACCAAACGTTGTCATTAACCGAGACATTTGCTGTGTCCCCTGGTAGAAGTAAGAACCAACAATCACGTGAAGCATTGACTGTGCAGGGCCTATCTCCTGTCATCTGACAGGCAAGTAATTTAGTAAAGCCTCCTACATTTTGCTACTGGTTCCTTAGGTTCATAGGGCATTGAGATGGGACCTGAACTGTAATTGTTGTCTGTCCTAAGTAAATAATTTTTCTGATCTTCCCTTCTGATAGAGATTGAAAGAAAGCATTTGTTAGGTCATAGCTGAAAGTTGCTCCTGAGGCGGTGCTAATCTTCTCTGGTGAAGCTATTCCCTTTGAAGCTGGTCATGGTGATGCACACCTGCAATCCCTATGCTGGAGCAACAAGTCAACAGTTATCCCCGACAAACGACCTGCCATTGTAGAGTGAATTAAATGGCAATGTGGTAGGGGCCCATGCCACTCCTGTGTCCTTAGACCTGCCTTTTCATAAGAACCAGACATGATTTTGATTTACTATTTTGGCTAGTCTGGGAAGAAACAGTTTCAGAGACTTTCCCTAGAGAATGTGTAGGACTCTGCCAGTAAGTATATCCACTCAATAAATTTATGGACCAGAAAATGCTTACGAGGCAACGCCACGGAGCAGAACAGAATGCTATTTATTAATTAGCTTCCATGTTCTCTTCGCAGTTGAATGGGACAGGGTGAGTTAAATTGCTATAGCTCCCCAGATTTCAGTGTCAACTTGTTATCTATGTCTAACTGTTCTCAAAATGCGTAAGATTTCTTCCTTTCCCTGTATACAGTTTGTTACCTGTATAAATAAACATAGATCCCTTTAGGGAAGGATTAAGATCAGTACAATACACTCACCATGGTGTTATAGGACCCTTCTTTCTAGAAAACTTGTCTCCCTTTCAGTGAACATTGGTTTGATATAAAAGAACATTGGTTTGGATATAGAATTGGGCTAAAGACACTAACTTTTCAGCAGGCTGTATCTGGTTTGATTCCAGTTCTTTTTATTTGTTTGTTTGTTTTGTTTTCTTTTTCGAGATGGAGTTTCTCTGTGTAACAGAGCCCTGGCTAACCTGGACTCACTTTGTAGACCAGACCGACCTCAAACTCACCGAGAGCCACCTACCTCGGCCCCCAGAGTGCTGGGTTTTTTTAAGGCAAGCACCACCACACCTGGCTTTGATTCCCATTCTTGACTTCTTTGGTTCATATAGTTGGCCCTTACCCTTATAGTCTTGTATTTATTCGCTACCTCTGTGGAGTTTAGCACTTGTGGCCACGTTGCATCTATGGTCAGGATTCCGCTACCACTATTGTCATCAAAGAGCTTAGTTGTAGAATATCTGCTGTTGTTGGCCTGGTCTGCAAAAGGATGGCTGCTGTGGTGATTCTTAGTGATGTACAGCCATTCCTCGTCACTGTGGTAGTCAGAAACTCTTCTAGTCCCTCTTGTGGAGCAAAGCCAGCTGATACGTTTTCTCATCTTATATAGTATTCATATTCTGATAAATTTACTCTGGTCTTTGTGGTCCATTCTTTTAGGTTTCCCATGGAGGTTCTGACACCTGTACTTAATGGTTTCCAAAATTCATCCTAGTTATATCTTAGACCTGTCTTCTGGGGTATAAACCACCCCTTACAAGTATAGTATGCTAGTTACTGCTACATATGTTGCTAGCTGGATCCCTAAGTTTACGTGGGGGAAGTATAATTTTTTTTCTTGGAAGGCCCAGAACATTCTCAACTTAATTATGTTCTGATTTAATTTTAGTTAGATATCTCATGATCACAATGGGATGTAGGAATTGCTGTATAACAAACTGGCATCAAAACCTATCAGCTTAAAACAACAAAATGTATTTGCTCACAATTTCTGATTGTAGGCTCTGCAATTAGAGTCAAGGTGTTAGCTGGTTTTGCTGTTGCTTGAAAGCTGAGGACACAGGGATCATTTCCAAGAGCATTCATAATGTGAATGTTGCCAGGAAGTGCCAGTTACTTACTGGTAATTGACAGGAAGTCTCAGTTCCTGGCTCTATGAGTCTCTTCACAACGCCCCTTGATTATCTCAGGACTATAGCTATCAGCTTTCCCCAGAAAGAGTAGTCCAAAAAATAAACAAATTGGAAACAATATTGTCTTTTATAGCCTAGCTTCGGAAGGCACACTTGTCATTTCTGAAATATTTTGTGAGCCCTGTGTATAGGGCTGAGGAGATGGCTTAGTGGTTGAGAGTGTGTATAAGTGACCCTATTTGGGTTCCAAGCACCCATGTCAGTGGCTCATAGCAGCCTATAACTCCATTCCACAGGGATCTGACCCCTCTTCTGATCTTTGCAGGCACATGCCTTTACACAAACACACGTACATGTAATTCTTTTAAAAATACATCTTTTAAAATAGGGTGGGGGCTGGCGCATGCTTTTAATCTGAGAGCTTAGGAGACAGGCAGATCTTTATGAGTTTGAGGCCTGCTTGGTCTATAGAGTGAGTTCCAGGACAGACAGAGCTACACACACACACACGCACACACACACACACACACACACACACACACAAAACTTGTCCCAGAAAAAAAAATAGAAGAAACTACACAAACATAGGTTTATCAGAAGCAGGAAACACTGGGGCTATTTTTGAGGCCGCTTAGCACAGTCTTTGCATCAAGTTTCACCTCTCTTCAGGAGTAGGTGATCATTAGCCTTTACCAGAAAGGAATAAGCCAATGCTTAGGTCTTCAGCTTTGGAAGAACCCAGGGACTTGAGATTTTCAAGTGCACTAGTTTACATGTCCCCATCCCAAGTCATAGACCAAGACTAGGGATGCAGCTCGGCTGGCAGAGTGCTGGCCTCGCATGTAGGAAACTCTGGTTCCATACCGAATACCATATAAAAGCAGATGTAGTGATGCAAGCCTGTAGTCCCAGCACTCAAAAAGTGGAGGCAGGAGAATCTCAGATCAGAAGATCAGAAGTTCAAGAACATTCCTAGCTCCATAACAAGTTGGAGGCCAGCGTGGGCTACGGGAAATCCTGTCTCAAAACTAAAGCAACACAAAACAAAATGTGATAGTTTGAATGAGAATGGCCCCCATAGGCTCATATGTTTGAATCCTTGTTGGCTTTGAGATTTCAAAAGCCCATGCCATTCCGTTCCCCTTCCCAGTTAGCTCTCTCCCTCCATCCCTGTCTTCTTTCCTCCATCCCTCTTTCTCTCTCTCACCTTCCCTCTCTGCCTCCAACTTGTGGATCAGGGCGTAAACTCTCAACTGCTGCTCCAGTGCCTGCCTGCCGCCTTCTCCCTGACATTCACGGACTCACCCTCTGAAACTGCAAGCCCCCAACAGACTCTTTCTCAAACCTGCCTTGGTCAAAGTGTCTCACGGCAGCAATAAAAAGGAAACTAAGAACAATAACAACAAAGCAGAGACCAGATCTTGATGCATTCTCCTTGGTTGAGCATTTAGTCTCCAAAAGAAGCTCTGTTGTTTTCCCAGTGAAATCCTGGCTCTGGTGCTCAGTTTTCTTCTCATTTGGCTATAGGAGTGTATAGCACTATAGGCTATCTAATGGGAACTTAATCTCTCGTTATATAATATGTGTTTCTCTCTTAAAAACTGACACCTTAAATTGTGCATATTTATGAGGTACTGGGAGATTTTCATATAATGGTCAAACCTTACATTTAGCTTAAACTTCTGACTAATCGCACACAGATTTTCATTGTCTTTCTGGAGCACATCCCTTTTTCCAAGAGTAGTCATCTAATTCCTTGTCATTATCATCTGCTCCATCTCACACCCTATGCTTCACTGCCAGTGTGTTCATTTCTACTATTTCCTTCCTTCATCGCCCCTGGGTAGATTTTTAAAACCAAACTGATTTTCACATCAGGTCTAACAATATTTCATTTTATCATGAAAGACACTAGTTTTAGTGTCTGCTTTTGGGAATTATTCCTGCACTTACTATCGCTGGGAAGTAGGATCTGTGCTAGGTACCAGGAGGCAGGAGAATGTGAGTTCAAGGCTAGTTTCATCTACCATAGCAGGACCCTGTCTCAGAAGCGGAGGGAGCTCCAGGAGATTTGGCTACTGGGCGGTATTGGTTAATAGCCTTGCCAGTGAATGAAATTCATGGAGCAAAAGAAGATGACCTGTAACATCACTACAGGAAAGTCCTCATCCAACACTGTGGGCTAATTTAGACGCGAGACGACTGTTGGGAGGGGATGAAGTCCTGAGTGACTATATATTGCTGACATGAGCACAGCCATGTCAAGGACCCCAATGCCATAGAAACCATGGGAGTGGCCAAACCTTCCCTGGATGAGGCTCAGAGGGATGGCAAAGCCTTCTTCTGGTCAGAGTGTGAATGCTGACTCTGCAGAAACCGTCAACCACAGCTTCCTCTACTGCAGCCTGAAACTGCTCCCCTACAGATTAGCTAAACTTGTATCTTTATCATCTGCATATAATAAAGATGCCCTTTTGACTCAGATTTATGAAATAAATGTACTGGGGTTACTCCTTGCTATCATTGCAATTGGTGACCTCTATCAGAATAACTATAGCATACCCAATCCTAGATTTTCTGTTTGTATATCTGTGTGTTTGTCCTTTCTTCATTTTCTCATTGCCCCAATCAAGTCAATCCCTGAAGCCAGGAGGAATATGGCAGATGCCCCTCCAACTTTATCTGAACTGATGCTCAAATATTTGGACTTCGTACCCTATATTTAACAGTCAGTAGATAAACATCACCAGTAGAAGGGATTAAGGCTTTGGATACAGCTGCTGACAGAGAAGTTCCTTGGAAGAGATCCTGTGAGTACCCAGGCCTTCTTCCCAAGCACTGGGACTGTGACAGCCATCTTAGGGTCCTGAAGGAAGCCAATCAGCAGGTCAGATCTGGATGACCCTGAGAGAAAGTAGGAAAGGGTCTGGACCTTCATGTTTTCCCCCACTCACCCACCCTTTTAAATGGGGTCTCTTATTTATTCCTATCTGGTCTTGAACTCATGATTCTCCTGCCTCAGCCTCCTGAGTGCTGGGATTACAGGAGTGCGCCATACTTGTTTTTTCAGAATTATTATTTAATTTATTATCGTGGTAGTATGTGTGTGTGCGCACGTGTGCACCATTGAGCACCTGTGCTGGTCAGAGGACGTTTAGAGAATTAGTTCTTTCTTTCCATTGGAAATCAAACTCATGTCATCAAGTGTACCTACCAAATTATTTTACCTGCTGAGCCATCTCTCCAGCCTGCTAAAACAATTTATTATGTAAGTTGCATTAAGCTGTTTCCTGTTTACCTATAGCCAAAAAACATCCTACTCGAACTTGATGTATGATGTTTCTGATCAACTGCTGGACATGATCTAGAACATGATCTACATTCACTTCAGACCCCATCTACTTAAAACCACAATGGAACCTATATTTTGACATGTAGTTCTTACTTGAATAATTTCATATTTCAGAAGTTAAACCTCTCACAGGGACTAGGATGGAGAAATAGAAAACTGATCATAGCCTCTACCGTATCTTGCTCCTGATACTGCCCTGGATAGACTTGCTCAGGAAACAGGAGCCCCGGCTATAAGAGAAAGCCCCAGGGGATAAAGAGGGACAGAAGGAGTTTCCAGGAACAGCACTGAAGTAATAGGACAAGACCAGGTTTATGATGCTGTAGAGCTGAGAGGTTTAGAAAGGTAGGAGACTCCAGCCTTCAGCCCTGGACTACTGCCCCACTAGCGCCTGTGAAACAGCTCTTCCATCTGCACCTCAGGAGCAGATTCTCTTGAACTTCGTTCTGTTTATTCATATTTACTATGTTTGCCATCATATTTTTTCTGAAGATGCAGTGACAATCAAGTCACTGACATGGGACCAACATATTTGGTGATGGGTGAGCACTCAAGCCACAAACTCAGGAAACTGATTCCTGTCTTCCATATGGTAGACATGAACTCTTACAATCAGGCATACTAACAGATGCTGGCCTCAGATCATTTGTGTCAGGGGAGACAGCTGCTCAGAACTGGACAAATCTTTTTTGGACTTTGAAATTGTGACTATGAGAGACAACTGTTGTCTGTATTACTATCTATGAGAGCTGTGGAGCCAGGAATAAGCCTACAGTCCTGAACATTCAGGGAGATGGGGCAAAAGAATATCAAGCTTGACACCTACCTGGGAAAGTAAGTTGAAGGCCAGCCTAGAAAGCTTGGTGGGACCCTCTTAATAAATAAAAAAATAAAAACAGGGCTGAAGATCCAGGTCAGTTACAGAGTGCTTGTTTATCATACAGTCCCAAGCTAGCATGAAGTTCAATCCCCAGGACTAATAAAATAAAATAAAATAAAATAAAATAAAATAAAATAAAATAAAATAAAATAAAATAAAGGGGTAGGAAAGCTGTGTGGAGTGGCATCTACCTTCCATGAAAACAAATAAAGGAAGAAGAGAAGACAAATGTTTACTCTGCCTCCAGTCCTGGCATCTTTGAGCATCTATAGCTCATGTCATCTTTGTATTCATTTGCTTACTCCACCACACCCTGGCATGGAATGGTATAGCTATTTTGTGGATATTGCTTTTCTCTATATCTACATTTATTCCAAAGGTTTTGTTTGCATCAGTTCACACTTGATTTTATGTAGTTAGCAGTCAGCTAGAATCATCAGCTGAAATTCTGTAAATGCAGTTATTTGTAGACACAAAGACAGCATTGAGCAGAGAATAGAGGAGCTGGGCCACCTGAAGGTTGGTAAATCCTCTCTCATTGTGCCCCTTCTCCCCTTTGTTCTCATAATCACAGGTTTTATATTCCTCCCTGTGCCTCCCTGCTTTTGTTCTCATATAGTCTTTGTGTGTGTCCTTGTTCTCACTTCCTCTGAACAGCCTGTTGCCAAGGACAAGGAAAGGCCAGTGCTCCTGATGTGAGTCTCAGTTCATCACAGACAGAAAGAAAGTTGACAGACATCAGCTATGTTATGGCTCACTGAAATCCTTACCTGATGGGAGTTTTTTTCACACCATCAAGGAGAGCGAGAAAGTGGAAAGGACACAGTAATTATTAGCGTAGTGAAATTATGCTGTGTATAGAATTTGACAATAACAAGAAAGGAGATGGAGTCCAGGCTTTGAGATGGACATGGTCTATCCTGCATCACGGTTTTGCTGCAAACAAAGCTCTTGAATAGGAATGGTTTGGTGGTTTGGCCTAGTGGAGATTGACATACATACTTGATACTAGGATGATGGAGGTTTAGATTTTTATTTCTATTGAGGTAATTACAATGCTTGTTTATTTTGCTTTTGTTGAAACAGTCCAATTTATGCCTCCCCTAGGTACTCACTGGGACATGGACAACCAATGACAACCCCCCCCCCCGAGAGAAAAATGACTCTAGCTGCCTCCCTGCTCGCTGGGGGTGGGGTGGAGATGGGGGTGTTTACCTGGCTTGATCATCTGCAAGTAATCACAACTACTATGAATTCCTCCTAATTTATTTAAATATTTTTGAGATTGGGGGTGGAGAGTCTCTCACCAAACCTGCAATTTATCAGTTCAACTACATTAATTTCCTGTCTCCACTTCCTAGCCTTGGGATTACAGGTTTGGGTCACCACACTATTTGTATGGGTGCTGGGGATGAAAATGCAGGTCCTCGCGTTGATGTGGAAGGCACATCACCCAAGCACAAAAGTTACAGATTGTGATATAAAAACATGCAATTTGAGAGCAGGGAGAAACAAAATCTACCTTTTGCGTGCATTTGAGACCCAACGGTTATGAGCTAGGTTGGTACAATTTTAAGTTTGCTTGTAAGGAAGGGGACATTAAGGTGGCTCAGTAAATAAAAGCACTGGCTGCCGAGCCTAACAGCCTGAGCTCAGTTCCTGGACCCCACATGGTGGAAGAAAAGAACTAACTCCTGTAAATGGTTCTCTAATCTCTATGCATGCATGGCACATGAGTGTATATACTCGTGCGTGCTCTCACAGACACACACACAGGAGGTGCATACAGAGACACATAAATGTAAAAAAGAAATGTAAATATGTTGTTTAATAAATGTTCAAAAGAGAAAAAGAGGCAGGCACTATACCCTACAACACATACCAAATCACGGAGGAAGATAGGAACAGAGAAAGATGGCAGCAAAGACCTTACAAAATAGAAATGACAGTAGTATTTACCAGTGAATTATGTTAAAGAAAAATGGATTAAAACTTTCCACCAAAAGTCATGATATGGTTTAAGGAATCCCCGCCCCTTTTTGACGTGGGGTTGCCTGTAATGCAGGCTGGCTTTGAACTTGCTGCCTAGCCCAACACTGAGCTTGAGCTCCTACTCCTCCTGCCTCTATCACCCAAGTCCTGAATTTTAAGTATATGCTCCCAATCTGGCTTTCGATAGATTTTAATTTTTCTTTTGATGTCTAACTATATGTCACATAGTAGAAGTTCACTTTACCTTGTTTGTTTGTTTGACAGGGTGTTGTTATATAGTTCCACCTTGCAGTAAGCGCTTGACCCCCCTCTTTTGGTTTTCCACCTACTAGGAGCACAGGTGTGCACAATGCTAAGCTCACAGATCACAGATAGGCTGAAAGAGAGGGAATAAATAAGATATTCCGTGCACATGGTAACCAAAAACAAACAACAGTGGCCACATTTATATCAGACAAAATAGCCTTCAAGCCAAAACTTTCCCAAGAGAAAGCTTATAATGGAATGTAAGCTTATAATGGAATCAGTTCATCAAGAAGGCAATAATAGCAAGTGTTCACCCAAACAAGCTGCAGCAGGACCAAAAGAAGAGATAAGCAGCAATGTGAACATGGGACTGTACTGTTCCCAACAACAGATCACCTAGACAGAAGCCAGCGAAGGCGCTAGAGAATGTGAACAATGCTACAGAGCAACGGACAGAATGTGTGGCTCACTTCACCCAACAGCATACATTCTTCTCAAGCACGTACAGAACTTTCTCCAGGACAGGTATGGCAGATCATAAAACAAGCCTTAACAATTCAAAATGATTGAAATGTGTGCAAACTAAACAGCATAGTCCTGAATAACCAACAGCTCAAAGCAGAATTCAAAAGGAAATATGAGCTAGCTTCAGAGAAAATAAAATGATTCCCAATGTTCCCTACGTTAGCTGTAGCCAGAACAGTCCTGAGAAAGAAGTTTTTCATAATAAACACATACATTTTTAAATAAGGGAAGATTGTAATAGAGAACTCTATGCCTCCAAAAATGAAGGAAAAAAAAGTGCCCACAGCAGAAGGAAGGCATTAACAAAAACTAGAACAGATATAAATAGAACAGAAGGAAGCCCAACAAGAACAAAATCAAGGCTTTTATTTTTACTTTTATTAAATCTTTTTCTTATTTACAATTTATTCATTTTATATCCCTATTGTAGCACCCTCCCTCATGTCCTCCTAGTCCCCCTTCCTCCCTCTTCCCTGCATCCCTTTCCCCTCTCCCACTGAAAGGGAGAGTTCTCCTTTGCCAGCTGCCCTTAGCCTATCAGGTCTAATCAGGCCTGCTTGGATCCTGTTCCTCTGTGGCCTGGCAGGGGGATGTAGCCAAAGAGCAGGCAACTGAGTTCATGACAGAGGCAGCCCCTGCTCACCTTACTCTGGGACCCACATGGAGACTGAGCTGCCTATGGTCTACATCTGAGCAGGGGATCTAGGTCCTCTCCATGCATGGTCCTTGGTTGGTGCATCAGTTTCTGCAGGGCCCCCTGAGCTCTGATTTTTTCAGCTTTGTTGGTCTCCTTGTGGAGCTTTTGTCGCCTCCCTGTCCTTCTATCTGCCCCTCCCCTTTCTTCCATAAGACTCCCTGCACTCTGCCCAAAGTTTGGCTGTGAGTCTCAGCATCGACTTCAATTCCCTGTTGAGTGAAGCCTTTCAGAGAACCTCTATGATGGCTCTGGGTTTGTTCTGTCTCTTCTAACACTTCTAGTGTCTATCCTGTTTGCCATTCTGAATGAGATTTAAGCATCCTCCCCAGGGTTCTCCTTGTTGTTTAGTTTCTTTAGGTCTGTAGATTTTAGTATGGCTATCCTATTATAAGTGACACTCTTATACCATGTGTGTCTTTCTGAGTTAACTCATTGAAGATGATCTTTTCTGGTTCCATCCATTTGCCTGAAATTTTCATTATTTCCTTGTTTTTAATACCTGAGTAGTATTCCATTATGCAAATGGGCCACAACTTCTGTATCTGTTCTTCCCTAGAGGGACATCTAGGTTATTTCCAGGTTCTGGCTATTACAAACAAAGCTGCTATGAACATAGTTGAGCAAATATCCTTATTGAATGGTGGAGCATCTTTTGGGTATATGCCCAGGAATGGTATAGCTGGGTCTTGAGGTAGAGTATTCCCACTTTTCTGAGAAAGCACCAGATTGATTTTCAAAGTTGTTGTACAAGTTTGTTCCCACCAGCAATGGAAGAGGGTCGCCCTTTCTCCACATCCTCTCTAGCATGTGTTGTCACTTGTGTTTTTGATCTTAGCCACTCTGATCAGTGTAAGATGGAATTTCAGTGTTGTTTTGATTTGCATTTCCCTGACGAATAAGGACGTTGAGCATTTCTTTAAGTATTTCTCTGCCATTCAATATTCCTCTATTGAGAATTCTCTGTTTAGCTCTGTGCCCCATTTTTTTAATTGGATTATTTGGTTTGAATCAGTACAATTTCTTGTGTTCTTTATATATTCTAGATATTAGCCCTTTGTCAGATATAGGGCTGGTGAAGATCCTTTCCCAATCTGTAGGCAGTCTTTTTGTTCTGTTGACATTGTCCTTTGCTTTACAGAAGCTTTTTAGTTTCATGGGGTCCCATTTATTGATCGTTGATCTTAGAGCCTGAGCTATTGGTGTTCTGTTCAGGAAGTAGTCTCCTGTGCCAATGAGTTCAAGGCTCTTCTCCACTTTTTCTTCTAATAGATTTAGTGTGTCTAGTTTTATATTGAGGCCTTTGATCTACTTGGACTTTAGTTTTGTACAGGGTGATAAATATGGATCTATTTGCATTTTTCTACATGTAGACATCCAGTTAGTTCAGCACCATTTGATGAAGATGCTATTGTTGGACTCCCGAGGTGGGGAGACCCTCTGTTCCTCGGGATAGATGCCAGACCCCAATAACCCACAAAGACAAGAGCTTGTTGCAAACAGCAAGAGGTGTTTTACTAGTAGCTGGCATGCCAGGGCTCTGCTCCCATGCAAGGGGGTGGTACAGAGCCCTAAGCAGCAGAATCACAGAGTTTATAAAGGCAAAATCCGCAAAACAGGAGGGGGTCTAGGGGTAAGGGATTTTTCTAATGGGGCAGTCAGTGATTGGCTGTGCCCAGGTGTGGTGACTAGGGGATGGTTAGGGACTGTTTGCACTTCTCAGTCCAGGAACAAAGAAGGGCGTTTAGGGCCAAGTTAAAATTTTCTACTTTTACACTATCTTTTTTCCATTGAATGGTTTTGGCTTCTTTGTCAAAAATCAAGTATCCGTAGGTGTGTGGATTTATTAAATCTTTGCATTCTTTTATTGCAACAAGATTCCTTATGTTTACAGTGATGTACTTACTAAACAGAAGTTTTTTTAAGGTACACAAAACTGAGAAACTTTAATTAAACTAAGAAAAAAAGAGAAAACAAATATAATGACTACTAAAAGCAGAGCTATATCCGCCAATCCCACTTCAATGCGAAAGAACAAGAAGGACTGCAGGAGCAAGTTATGCACTAGCTGTATACCTTAGAAGAGACAATAAATTCTGAGAAACACACCAACTACCAAGATGAAACCATGAAGTAGAAAACTGGAACTTATTGATAACAAAAAAAGTGAACCAGTTACTAAACTGGCCCATCAAGAGATATCTAAGGAACAAATGGCTCAATGGATGAATTCTACCAAACTTTTATTTCCTACCAAGTTTTAAAAGGCTAATTAGTACTAGTCTTTCTCAATTTAAAGAAGGAACACTTCTATACTCGGTTTATGATGACAGCGTTCCTTTGACACCACAGAAAAATGAGGGCACTGCCAAAAAATGAAACTGCATATGAACATCTTTGATAAACATACATGATTCTTATATTTTTGGTTGTGAGCCTAGCCTAGGTGAGCCATCTCTCCAGCCCATGTGACTGACCTAGACCCTCCGCACATATGTTACAGTTGTGTTAGCTTGGTTTTTGGGGGGGACTCCTAACAGTGGAAGTGGGGGCTGTCTCTGTCTCTGTTGTCTACCTTTGGGACCCTTCGGCCCTTGTGGGTTGCCTTGTCTAGCCTTAATAGAAGAGGACGGACCTGACCATACTGCAACTTGATATGCCATGGCTGGTTGATATGCGTTGAGGCTGGCCCTTTTCTGAAGAGAAATGGAGGAAGAGTGGGTGGTAGGCAGGGAAGCTGGGAGGAGAGGAGGGAGGGGAAACTGCAATCAGAATGTAAGATAAATATTTTTTTAAACATACGAAAAATAAAAATATGTGATTTTAGGATAACTGGTTATTCTACAGGAAAAAATAAAAAATAAAAAGAAAGTGACAAAGTGGGAGAAAAGAATGAAAAAAGCAGGGCTGAAGATATAGTGCAAGCATGAGGAGCTAAATTCAATCCCTGAAATACATATAATAGAAAAGCCCACCCTGTCGTCCCTCGATTATAAACTCAGTGCCCGGAGCTCATTGGCCAGCCAGTGTAAACTAGTGAAAGCCCTGCCTTCAAACTTAGGTGAAGATGAGCTGCTCCTGAGAAACACCCGGGGTGTCCACTGTACAAAAGAAAAGACCCAAACTCTACCATTATCTTACAGCAAAAACAAATAACACAAGGTGTGTTAAAGACTAAACATGAGACCCAGAACAATAAAAATCCTAGAAGAGGGCCAGGGAGATGGTTCAATGAGCAAAGGTGCTGCCAAGCTTAAGAACCTGAGTTTGGTTCCTGAAATCTGCACTGTGGTATGTGAGAAGTGACATCTTCAAATTGTCCTCTGACCTCCACACATGTGTCATGGCATGCAACTGTCCCCCAAATAAATTCAATAAGCAAAAATTCAATACATTTTTAATCCTAGAAAAAAAATAAGGAAAAGCTCTTTTTCTGTTGAACTTAGCAATGATTTCATGACTATTCCAAAACACTCAGGAAAGCAGAATGCCTAAACAGGGGCCACATCTCACCAAAAAATTTTTATACAGCAAAAGAATTGATGGAGGGAGAAGGTGTGGATTGGGGGCACCTGCACACTAAGCACAGATAGGACCTAGTATCCGAATAAAGAAGGAGCTAAAACAACTTATCAGAGAAAAACAGATCAAGAGTGGACAAAGGATCTGAACAGAGAGCTTTCCAAAGAAAACATATGTCTCATGGGTGTATGGAAAACTGGTCACTATCATCAGCAACAAACACAAATCAAAACCACAATGGGAATTTATTTCACACTTTTAAGAACAGCTATCATCAAAAAGTAAGAAGTATTATTGATCTGTTAGATTAAAAGAAACCCATGTACATGTGCGCCAGCAATCCCATTCCTGATACCTATACGTTGGAAATGCTGTCAGTATCTCAAAGAAACATCTGTACCCCCATGCACATTGCAACATTATTCACCATAGCCAATATACAAAAACTAAATCAAGAACACACAGGTATCGGCACATGCACACATGAATGTGGACACAATGGAATATTATTCAGCCTTAAAAAAAAAAAAAGAAGAAGCCTCATCATTTGCAGAAACATAAGTGAACCCAGAGGACATTGTGATAAATGAAGAAAGCCAAGCAGATAACCTCCCTTCAGTGTGGAAGTTAGACTCATGAAAGCTGAGAATAGAACGTTGGTTGCAAGTGTCTTAAGGGAACTAGAATTTTGATTAAAGGACAAAGATTTAGGCTTGTAAGTTGAACAAGTCTGAAGATCTAATATTTAATATGATGAATATTATCAATACTGTATAATATGTTTGAAATACTTGGAGAATAGAGCTGAGATGGTCTTGTCATAAAAAGAAAAGCAGGCAGCAGTTTGGGGTAAGACGTTAAGTATGGTAATTGGCCTGGTTGCTTGTGGTGCCTGATTCACAATGTGTTCCTATGTCAAAGGAATGTGTTGTATACCTTAAACACATACCTTTGTCAGTCATTATACTTCAATAAAGGTGAAGGGAGAAAATGATGTAAATAAGATAAGAGGAACAGCTCAGGCAGAAATGCGAGGCTGACTTCATGGTGCCTTCACCAAGAGGCACACCTAACTGAGTAGAGAGAACCTCAGGGTAAGAGAAGATAAAGTTGCTGGATCGTTACACTGTATTCTCCAGAATGTAAGTCTGTAGGAGGCTCTCCAGGGTGTGGCACCTAGCGCAAAAGAGGAACTTCAAATGAATGCCAGTGGCAGATAAACTGAGTACGCAAGCCAAGAGAAAATTTTAGTGCAGAGATTTTATATGTTTTACCTGTCCTCTGCAAAGCACCTAGATAGTAGTCAAACTCAACTCAGTGCAGACGATTAATGAAAGGATTTAAAAAAAAACAAAAAGTGTTGGCCAAAGTTCATCTAGAAAGTTACTGCCATAAATGCCGATGCTGCAAGCTGAGACTAGAGTGGGAAGTGAATGGCTACAAGCAAGGCATAGACTACACAGGAGAAGCTGCTGTGTGTGCTGAGTAACCACACATCCAGGGACAGCAAGAATGTCAAGAGCAGGATGAGTTGGGTGATTACGATCCAAAGAGAAGCTGTTTAGGGGAAGTAGGAAAGAAGTTGAGTTATTCATACATTCATTCATTCTTCCTTTCATTCAGCCAGCCATTCAACTGACGGCACTGCGCGCAGAAGGCAAACCTAAAGGGGCTTACAGCAGAAAAGCTCTTTGTAGACCTAACCCATCAGACAGGATGGTGAGGTGGGGCTGGGTGTCAGGAGGACAGGAGAGCATTGGGATTGGAGAGATTGTCTCGGGTGCTGAGCAAATGCAGCAGGAGTGTGGCCCAGGACTGGAGAGAGAACACGGTGGGAGATCCTTTCCTACTAGGGAGCCATGATGTGGGGACGGGACTCTCTAATGGAAATCCAGCCTCTGTGGCTACAATAACCACGAGGTTATGCTTGATGAGGACGGCCTTCTAAACCCAATAGGTGCTACCTTATCAAGACAGAAGTGGGGGCAGAGCATCCAGGAGCAGGCCACCTGCAGACAGAGGGAGAGGTCATTCCGCAGCCAAACCCAAGGAGCATCAGGATGTGAGGGGTTCTTTTTAGAGCTTCCTGAGACTGAGGACCCTCTCGAACCTCAGTTTTAAACTTCTTTTAAACTTCAAAATCATGAAAGAATACATATTTGTTGCCTTAAGTCAACAAATTCACAACAGTTTAAGATAGCGCTGGGACCTAATTTTTCAGTAGTGCTTTAATGTTGTCTATAATGTCTAATATTGAACGGAGTCTAGTTTTTCTTTTTTTTCCTTTTGGCTCTTATACATATTAGTTAGCCTTCCAACTGCTCTGACACCCAAGTAACTTATAGGAAGAAGGACTTATTTCAGCTTGCAGTTGCAAAGGACTCAGTCCATCATGACAAGTAGAGTATGTTATTCACAGTATGGTAGGCAAAAAAAAAAAAAAAGTGCTCAGTGCTTTGTTGTTTTTTGTTTGTTTGTTTGTTTGTTTTTCTTCCTGTTTGCCTTCCATTTAGGCCCTCAGTTCATGGATGTTAGCATTTGTCACCAGGGTAATAACAATACTAATCTCCCCCCATCAGTTACCCCTTTCTGGAAATGCCCTCACAGATACCCACAGTTGGGCCTCACCAATCTCCTAGTTCCAAATCCCATCAAGTAGACATAATAACCTATACTTTCTAGATTTCTATACTTTCTAAATTTGTTGGAATTACTAAATCCTGTGTCAATATCACATTAAAGGATTGTTTTCTGCTCACTTGTCCTTCAACTAGCCCTGAGCCCAGATAACTCTGCAATCATGTATTTAGTATAAGTCAGGGCCAGAAGTGGCAGGCTTCATTCTATAACCAGGAACACTCATGGCCTCAGCACACTGCCTTGCAGTCATGCTCTTCACACACGGACTTGGCAACGTGTGGCTAGCTCAGAAGTCATAACCTACTTCATAAACCTACTGTTGCCTCAGGGGAAACGACAGCTCACCAGCTAGCATCTCTAGTGATGGCAGGTGGGGGGGATTTTAGGGGGTGAGTGTTCACTGAATCATGCACTATATGAGCTGGAAAGGACCGTGGGGATGATCCAGCTCTACCCCCTCCTTCACAGTTGTAGGAACTGAGATCAAGGGAAATAAAAGGGCTTGTCCAAGTTGCAAAGCAGCTACTGAGCTGCTGGGCCTGGAAGCCGGGTCCCTTGACTCTCATTCAGTATTTTGCTGCTTGCCGTCTTCAAAAGGATATCAGAAGTCATATTTTTGGGATGTTCTCAACCAGATCTAAGTCTTCAAGCGCCCAGAAATGGGATTTTCTCAGGTCCTCCTGCTTCATCTCCTCTCAGTCTAGGTGATAGTTTCTGCCTCTTTCTCTTGTGCTTTGTTCTACACTCTTAGCTTCACACCTTTGCCCATGCTGCAGCCATGCATGATCATGCCTGGCACTGCCTTCCTCTCCGCACCCACCCAGCTCTTCGAGTGCTCAGCCTGACAGTCAGTCCTCCCTCGTTTAAGCCACCACCGATACCATCATCCCCTCCTTTCTTTAGCTTTTCACAGGATCTGTGCTATACAGAAACATAATTTAGGTTTAAATTTGCTGCAGTTTGTACAGCTGACTAAGTGAATCCCTTAAAGCCTTGGCACATCATTCTTTATTGGCTAAAAACATGGGGCAAGAAGTCAAGATCATGTCTAAGGATGCTTCTACACCTAATATTCTATGTCTTCAGAAGATTTTGAGCTTCTCAGGGAAGAGAGCTCTTCTATTTCTTTTTCTATTCTGTTAGTAGAGAAGCTCTCAACTGAAGACAATTTAGCTCCCCAGAAGACATTTAACAATATTGAGTTATCACAGCCTGAGAACGTAGGTACGAGCCTGATCTAGTTGGTAGAGGCGAGAAATGGTGTTAAGCAGTCTGTAACGTGCAAGATAGCGTCTCACAAAGAAATTTTCCAGATCAAGTATCAGTACTGCCAAGCTGAACACACCCTGTCTCAGTCTCTGACTCAAAATTATAGACACATAGAAAACAAAGAATGAGCACTTTCATCTTTCAGAGAGAACTGTTCTCAAAAAGGAAATACTATTGAACATGAGCTGCCATGGGGAGAAACAGCTGAGCAGTGCCAATGTTAAATCAAAGAAAAGAATCTCCTTCGTTTAATTTCTTCTTTAGCAAAGATGAATAGTTTGGGATATGATCAGAGCCCAGAGTATGCGTGTATGGCAATGTCACAGGGAAACCCATTAATTTGAACAGTTAATATGTTATAATAATTTAGGAAGAATGTGGATAGTCTGAGGGATGAGGAAAGAGTGGAGAACTAAAGCACCAGAAAAATGAGGCAGAGACTAAGCTATAATGGTGAGAGATAAGACAGAAGACTAGAGAGGAAGGCCTATGTAACATTCTTGACCGGTGAGCAAGGAGAAGAAAGTGTTGGATGGGTAAAGATTAAAAACAAACAATTTGCTTTATTGAAGGTGTCGATGTAGAGAGCTCCTCCTGCAAACATTTCCAGGGTGGCAGCCTGTGACTGTGAGAAGCATTCATCAGGAGAGCATGCATGAGCTTCTTAATCACACAGTCCCTTGAAGGAATGGGGTGAAAGTGCCTTTTATTGACAGATGAAAGGTCTCTAGAAAAAAGAAAACAGGCCCCCTTTCCACTTCCTCCTCAGAGCTGTCTGGGTTTGGAACTGATGCATGGCTAAGTGCTATCAGTGATTCTACCCAGCCTTTGGCTTTGGCCTTGGCCTTTCTCCGCAAACTCTTCCTCAACCCATCATGTCTGTCTGTCTACTTAGGTCATAACATGCAATTCACTATTCCTTTGCCCTCACCCGTCTCCTATCATGTAATAAATATAATAATACCCTAGCACAAAGAATATAGAAAGCTCCTCAAAGGCTGGGGCTGAAAGTAGCAGCCCAACCTCAAGATTTCTTGAGGTGGATAACTTGTCCTCAACTTCTCTGAACACTTGGCAGAAGATTCTATGACCAGTTTGCTGGTTATCAGAGGTACTGAGCAGGGTTTCTGTTTGGATTTCTTTGCTGAAACATATGCTCAAGTTGAACACTGAAATTCACAAGAATATTTCACTTCCTCGTAAACTCTGCTGCTCACAATTGCTTCAAGTGAGGTATTACTTGTGGCTCCTCACCGAGGAAAAGTTCTCCTGAGGGGACTTCCAAGAGTTCATTTCAGGAGATTTTTGGTCACATGCAGAGCATGGTAAAGCAGGCTGAAAGAGGCATATGAGAATACTCAAGAATACAGTTTTTTATGATTTAAACTCTTCTCTGTAGCATGCGATTATGAATGAATTCCACTTGGTATAGTTTCATGTTTTCTAGTAACAGAAATGTCAAACAGAAGAACTGAAGAACTTGTCTGTCTTTTTAAACATTGATGTGAAGGTTTGGGGTTGGGGAACAATATTCCAGGGGGAGGCAGAGGCCCACACATAAAACGAATTGGATAGTAAATATATTTTGAGCCGCTGCTTTATGTGGCAGATGAATGAATAGCTTCTCTGGATAAATGATCTGGAAAGAACACAGAAAGAAGTTAGAATGTGGTGGCCACTTGTGTTGGTGTGGCATTGGTTTTGGCACGTAGTCTTCAAGCTGTGCATCTCCTCCAGCTGTCCAGCTCATAGCAGGCAGCAGTGCACAGAGGAATCATAAGGAGTCCTAAGAAACGTGAGCCACCCAAGCCCCTCACAGAGCATGCTGTGCATTGTTGTGCTCCACTTGAGTTTGTTTCACCTTTTTCCTTTGTGATCACTTCAAAAGAGGTGGGGCACCTCAGCATTTCATCTCTGGTTTTGCTTTCACAGGTGTTTTATGCCCACTCATCTGGCTGCAACTGAGGCTCATTTTACAAGAAACTACCAGTAAGACTCAGAGTGGGAAAAGATGAGTAAACTCTTACTCTCGAGGCGGGGCTTGTGGAAAGGAAGAGAGGGAGATCCCCTTTCACCTTACAAGACCATGTAATTTAACAAAGTTCTATTTAACTATTCTAGTTCCAAGAGGGAAAAATGAAGTTTAGCACTGGCTACCTTTTCTCACTAAGAAACTGGGTTTGTCCATAAATTGATTTTCAGCATCTCACTGTAATTAATTCTCTTCATTCCATGCCTTCCAAGCCACAACAGATGTCTCCTTGACCTGTAAAACAAACCCTTTCAAGACCAACAGAGCCATAGAAACTGAGCCTTGGGGGCCCTGAAGAGATGATACCCCAACCAAGGACAATGCATGGAGAGGACCTAAAACCCCCGGCTCAGATGTAGCCCATAGACTCAGTCTCCATATGGGGTCCCTAGTAAGGGGAACGGGGACTTTCTCTGGCATAAACTCAGTGACAGGCTCTCTGATCACCTCCCCCTGGGGGATGCAGCCTTGCCAGTCCACAGAGGAAGACAATGCAACCAATCCTGATGAGACCTCATAGGCAAGAGTCAGGTAAAAGGGGAGGAGGAGCTCTGCTATCAGTGGACTAGGGGAGGGGCATAAGGGAAAAGAGGGAGGGTGGAATTGAGAGGAGATGAGGGAGGAGGGCCACAGCCAGGATACAAATTGAGTAAATTGTAATAAATGATAATTTAAAAAAGAAAAAAAGTTAAAAAGAAATCCCTCCCCTCAGGGCTCAAGGAGAGGAAGCAGAGTCTAAGAGCCAGAGGAGACAGAAGAAACCAATGAATCAAAACCTAAATACAGCAGGACCAATGCACATATGAACTCACAGAGTTCATGTACAGGCGTGCAGCATGTACAGGGCCTGCATGGGTCTGCACCCAGTGGGGTCCTAGAGCTGAAAGGACATATGGACAAATGGCCTCATCATTAACTCAGAAGCTATCTACAATTGATAACCACTTACAAATGAAAATTAAATTTTCTCCAAGGGAGTATCACTGGAGAAAGAAACCACTTTTAAGGGTAGGCTGCATGCCCAGCAATAGATAACCAATAGAAAACAAACTCAGTGGCAGCTCTAGAGTTTTCTTGTCTCATGATATTATATCGGGCCTTTTATCATTTTTATTTAGTTTCTTTTTCTTCACCCTGCAGGTATTGTGTATATAATATGGCTTCCAGTTTTGTGTTTTTGTGGAATTCCTGAATATGTGAACAAGTAGATCTCTGTCTATACCTAATTCTTGTGCCTTTTCTTGGGCTCTTTTCCTTCTGTCTATTTTGTCCTACACTGATTTGTTTGTTTTTTGTTTTATCTTATTATGTTTTATTTTATTATTAGCCACTAGAAACCTGTTTGTTTTCTAACAAGAGACAGAAAGGGATGAATAGGAGAGAAGGTGAGAAGAACTGGAAGAAATAGGGGGACAGGAACCATAATCAGAATATACTGTATGAAACAAATAACAATTCTCAATTTTAAAACCATTTTTTAAAAGACAAAATGGGGAAACTGAGGAGACTTAACAGATATACCAAGTGTGTTTGGGAGCCTAGTTTGAAAAACATCACCCGATGGTAGAAATTTGCATATGAACTAAGTATTGGATGGTAAGTGGGAGTGTTTGTTTATTGGATATGATAATGGTGTTATGACTACTTGAGCCAAGTCTGTGTACACTTCAGAGCCATATATGAAAATGCTTAGGGGCAGTAACATCTATAACTAAAGTTCTCTCATTCTTCAAACACACACAGAAGGAGGTAGACAATTGCTTCCAGATTCTAGCCATCTGCTAATTATACTGTTTCTTGTAGGTTTTTTTAATATCTGAAACATCTTATGAATGATTTTTTTTTTTAGATTCTGAGTATAGTAGGTCACATGTAATGTGCCCGTCAATTCCAGTTTTAACTGTTAGAACGTTCAACTACATTTTTCATGGCCAACAAGGGTTTCAGAAAGAGCCAGTCCAGAATAGAACAGACTTTGGGACCGTGGGGGGCTAAGGAGTGAACAGGCACCTAGAGGCAGGGATGACCTCAGCGCTGGGAGGTTGAGTGCAGAAGCAGGGAGATATCAGGTGCTCCTGATTCCAACACTGTGGGAATATGAGCAGTCTGACCCAGAAACAGGTGGTGGAGGAGTCATCCATCTCCTTATCCCGCTGCAGCTGGTCCATTCTTCCTTAGTGGCCTGAGCTTCCTGTGAGCTCCAGGTGGTTGGATTGGACCTCGGTGAATGTTAAATGCCTTCCAGGAATAGCTGCTTTGTTTTCAGACTCTTAACTAGTGGACACAGATTCAGGAAATGGGTGTAATAGTGCTTGTCTTTCCTGGAAGAAAACCATCCCCAGGCACATGATTCTAAAGACATCTGTATGTGGAGAAAAGTCTGTTTACATGTTTTTTTCCTCCTCACTGGCTGGGAGAGGGGAAGAAAATGTGAAACAATTTAGATTGGGGTTTCAAGTCAACTTGAAACCATCATTTCACAGGCACGAGCAGCTCACAGTGGCCCTCAGCTCTCACCTCTCTGGCCTTTCCCACTGTAGATGTGGCCTGAGATGCTCCTTTTTATCTGCATTTGCCACAGTCACAGCCCCATGCCTACGCCTATACCTCAGTCCATGTCACAAAGTTCCCTATAAGGAGAGATGAGAGCCCCATGGAAGATCTCCCTTGCAACTGAAAGTAGAGCTAAACCATTCACAGCTGGTTTGGACTAATGATTAGTCTCCTGCTGTGATGAATGACTACATAGGGAATGACTTAGGCCAATACCACATTATCATCTTGTGCCTCTCAAGATCAGAAGTAGAATCAGTTTCACTGGGCTGAAATCAAAGTGGTGTTTTAGGGCTTCATTCTCTCTGAAGCTCCATGATAAAAATCCACTTCCTGGTGTTTTTTTACTTCTAGAGACAACCTGCATTCTTAGCCCACAGCCCTTTCCTGCATTTTCAAAGCCTGTAAAAGAACATCTTCGGACCCTTCTCTGACTCTCTGATATGCTTGTTACATTTCTTTTCCCTTGGGACCACTTGCCTCCCTCTTCCAGGGATTCTTGAAATTACATTGGACTGCTCAAATACTGTAGACAATAGTCAACAATATAATCACCTGGAGATTCTCAGCTCGCTCACGTCTGCAAAGTCCCTTTTGCCATATAAAGTAATCTGTTCATAAGCTCCAACAAGTGGGACCCATTGTCTTTGAAAACCATTAATCTGCCAGAATGGATGTTTAGACTAGATGGATGACAGGTCTAGAATACAAGCTTTGCTCTTTCACCTGGAATCTATTTTTAGATGGTAACAAACCTGACTGATTTTTAGTGAAAGCCTAGACAGCTCCCTTCCTTCAGCATGGCAAACCTCCATGTCTTAGTTGCTGGATGACTTCAGACATGGCTCCTTGCTTCTTGCTGCTTTTGCTTGTTTGAATACAGTTACTCCTCAAACTCATTTCTCCCTGCCTCCATTACAAGCTGAGTGGTCTTCTTAGAGTTTTCTTCCTTTCCCTTTTCAAAAAGAAATTTGCTAAGAATCTAAATACTTGGCTTTGGGAATCCACTTGCCTATTGTATATGTAGAAGCCCTGGATTTGATCCCCAACACTAGAGGGGAAAATTAACTACTCCGAGAAAATACAAATGCAACTATGCCCAGCTAAGACTGAGAATGTGGCTGGAGACAGGGGTAGGCATACACACAATTGTTGCTAAAAGGTGTAGCATAATCTGTCAAATTGTACATAGACACGAATATGTTTTGAGGGTGGCCACTTTTCTCTGTGAACAAAATAATATAAGAGCTTTAATTTTTCACATAATGAAGACTACAGTAGTATCTTCTCAAAGATAAAAATCCGAGTTGATGCATAGACATTGTCCCAATCAATCAGAAGGTGGGAATTTTCATTCTAATCTAAAACCTCACATCAATTACAACAACATTGTTTCAATCATATAAATAATTAATGCTGCTATTGTTACACTAAAGATTATCAATATATGTTTTACTAAGTAAAAGGACTATTTACTGTGAGCTTTCTTTTTATAGAGTGGTTTACCTGTTTTCTAGAACTGAAATGCAAGGTCTGCTGACCATTTCCAGGGATGCCCATGAGCAGGCCACTCTCTGTATACTGGGGGAGAGAAGGGACTTTCCCAGAGGGTTGTTTTTCCACAGATAAGTATTGACATAAAATTATCTTCTGCTTATAGATTACTATTGACTTTACTTTTACTTCTAATATCCCTTTTTCCTTGTCAAAATAACTTCAATATTTTCTTCTGCATTTGAACATATTCAAATTAGGATTTTGGTGCATGCAGCTTGGAGAGGGCTATGGCATTTAAAGCAGGTAGACAAGATAGACTTATGATTTTCCAACTCTCTTTAAAAGTTCCTAGAATATTTTCAGGGATTTCATGTGTGCCCATTTTTAAACATAGCATTGTTATGTGGCTTGTGTTCCCTTCTTATTACTCCCTCAGAAGAAATAGACCCACACTCCAACCCTCAAACAAGCAAAGCGAGTGAAGCATGGAGCCCTCCTTCCATTCCTCCAGAGGAGATTTCGCAAACATTGTCTCTGCTCTGGAATTCGAGACTGAAAGATAGCTGCTCCTTAAAGAAACTGAAGGAGCTTGTGGGATAGCTTGGCAGGCAAAGGTGCCATCAAGCCTGATAACCCAACTTGATCCTTGGAACCCAGATGGTGGAGGGGAAACCAATTCCTGCAAGTTGTTCTCTCACCTCCAAATGCATTTGGAAAAGCACACACACATACACACATGAAGAAGTTGTAAGGCAGAAAAATGAAAATAGATCCATATTTATCACCTTGCACAAAGCTAAAGTCCAAGTGGATCAAAGACCTCAACATAAAACCAGACACATTAAACCGTTTAGAAGAAAAAGTGGGAAACACCCTAGAACTCATTGGCACAG
>CM053763.1:62858610-62960957 GCA_028658305.1 Pachyuromys duprasi | reverse complement strand
CTGGGGTTGGATGGAAGGGGAGGAGGTCCTCCCCTGTTGGTGGACTTGGAGGTGGCGGGGAGGAGGGAGATGAGGGAGGGAGTGGAAGAGTGGGAGGGAATGAAGGAGGAGGCTATGCCTGGGATGCAAAGTACCTAACCTGTGATTGTTACAAAAATAAATAAATTAAAAAAAATAAAATAAAAATAGAGTGAAATAAAATAAAAGAAAAAAAGAAAAAAAAAAGAAGTTGTAAGACCTTCGTATGTAATTGAGAAAAATTCCCACCTGCTTCAGAGAATCAATTATTCCAGCAAAGCTGTTTAATCAATTCTTTATTTTCCACACAAACACACCGAGGAAAACACAACACAACAACGGAGGCAGTATCATTAAATAAAACACCAGCCCCTCTATTTGTCTGGTCTGCAGTGACAGCAATACAAGCCTTAACTCATGGCTAGTACTATTTTTCTATTCATTCACCAATTCAGATTGGGGAGGATATAGGTGGTGATTTGAATGAGACTAGGCCCCCTGGGCTCATATATTTGAATGCCTGGTGCCCAGTTGATGGACCTATTTGGGAAATGTGGCCTTATTGAAGGCGGTGTATTATTGGAGAGCAGGTTTTGAGGTTTCAAAGCTCATGCTATTCCCAGTTAGCTCTCACTGCCTCCTACTTGTGAATCAGGCGTAGGCTTTCAGCCACTGTTCCAGTGTTGGGTGCCTGCCTACTGTCCCCACCATGATGGTCATAGAGCCCTGGAATTGTAAGCAAGTCTCTAAAAAACTTTTTCTTTTGTAAGTTGCCTTGGTCATGCTTTCTCTTTACAGCAATAGGAAAGTAACTAAGATAATGTGTAGAAGGTTATTTCAAGTACTCGGAAAGAAAAAAAGGCAAGTCTGCAGACTGCACTGTAATAAATTCTAGGTGAATGAGTGAGTCACTAGAGAGGTCAATAGAAAGATGAGTTTTTATCATGATGAGATAGGAAATGACTTTATAAGCAGACACAAAAACAAAAAGTTCTCTTTGCAAGAGAGCAAAGACTTGACCATATGAAAATTATATATGACAATATATATACATATATATCTATGTATATATATACACAAATATATACATATGACTCATGTCTGTTGGTACTGGGTAGGCAGCATCTTCATGCCTCTGCTGATGCAGGTACTCAAAGGAGCTTAGTGATTTCCAGGAAAAAGATTGCTTGGTTGATAATGACATATCATCAGGTAAGTTTATAAATGGTGGGCTACGCCAAACCATAAATACCATTTGACCTAGGGAAGAATGTACCCGTCTTCAGTGTCACATTCCTCAACACGCAGAGTGTATGTTAGCCAAGGCTCTTTAAAGGAACAGAATTGATAGGATCTATGTATATAACAGGACTCACTAGAATGTCTCACCAGCTGTGGTGCAGCTAGTTTAACAATGGTTGACTCTTGATGGAACAAATAGATTGTTCTCGTTCTGGAGTTCCAGATGATCCCCAGACAGCTGCTGATTTTCTATCTACATTGGAATCCCGAAGAAGTAGGTTCTAACACTAGCAAAAAAAAATGCCTCAACAGGATAGATGAACTTGCCAGCAAGAGTGAAGGCAAGCAGATAAAAAGCAAAAGCTCTTATTCCATGTCCTTTTATGTGGACTGTCCCCAGAAGGTGTGACCCAGATTTAAGGTGGGTCTTTGATCTCAAATGATCCAATAAAAAATAAAATCCATCACATGTGTAATCAGCTGTTTGAGTTTTAGTCTGTTACAGATGTCATCAGGTTGTCAACTAAAATTAGCCATCATGTAGGGGTAATTCATCACGGTACTTGAAGGTTACGCTCTTATAAATTATAATTTAAAATGTCTCTGTTGCTGGGTGTGATAATTAGTGCCAATTGCCAACCTGATGGATGGATCTAGTTGATTAGGTAAATTGCTGTGGGAAGACCCATCTCGGCTGTGGGCAGGGATCCTGGACTGTATAAAATGGAGAAACCCAGCTAAACACAAGCATTTGCTACTCTCTGCTTCTTGACAGTAGGGATAATGTAAACAGCTCCCTCCAGCTCCTGCCGCTGTGACTTCTCTGCCATGATACACTGTGCCCTGAAAGTGTAAGGCAAATTTCTGCCCTGTGGTGCTTTAGTCGGAGTATTTAATCACTGCAGTAAAATACACTAAGATACCAGGGCAATGGCACACTCCTATAATTGCAGGAGTCAGGAGGCGTGGGTGAAAGGATCACAAGTTCAACATCACATCATCCTACATAGTGAGTTCCAGGCTCTCTCTTTCTCTCTCTCTCTCCTAATACTGTCAAAAACAACAGGGTCTTGCTGTATCACCCAGGCTAGCCCCAAACTCAAGATCCTTCTGCTTTCAACCTCTCCAGTTCCAGTATTACAGAAATGACACCATACCAGATACCACATCCTTGCATTGTTTCAGAAATCAACCTGACTGTGACAGCAAGGGCATAGAGAAATGAAAAACACACAGACACAGAAAAGCCAGAGTTGGGTAGAATGGGTTTTCTGATGAAAAAGCCATGGCATCCTGGAAGCTGTTGAACAGGGAGGTGGGATTACTACACACAAATAAACAAGGAGTCGGGGTTCTCACATATAAAAAAACAAGGAGGCAAAGTTACTACATACAGCCAAACAATGTTATCAAAGTAGGAGCGGTCTCCTAAAAGAGAGAAGTATTCAGGCCACAAACATCCAGTGACAGAAAGCTACAGAGGACATTTTCTACACCCACTGTCAACGTTCAGACCAGAGAAAGGCTTTGCCATCCCTTTGAGCTTCACTCCCCATGGGCCTGAGACATTAAAGTCCTTGACAAGACTACGCCCCTGTCAAGAATACACATTCACTCAGCACTTCACCCAATGCCTACACCCAGCTGGTATTTATACATTTGTATAAAACATGTACCACAGACAAATGATAATTCAAAATGAAAGACAATAGTTTTTGATGTATTATCTTCTCCATTTGAATTAAATCTTGTCAGCTAACTGTTAAAAGCCAGTTTAACTGCGGCGCATTCTTTCCTGACTGGTACCCACATCCCTTCTCACCACTCCTAGTGAGTGGAGCTTGTGGTCCTCTTGCTTCCTGTTGGTCTAAAGTAAGGCGAACTGTTATGAAGAAAGATGTATGTGGTGTGGGAAGGAAAGGTTTATGAGAATCAAATGTAATTTCAAGGCATGTGTGGTCACCATAGCTACAAGACTTTTTGGGTTTTTTGCTTATATTTTACTACATTTTTTGTTGTTGTTTTTTCCCTTATTCTAGAGATATTTTTTAAATTTTTTATTTTATTTTTATTAATTACAGTTTATTCACTTTGTATCCTAGCTGTAGCCCCCTCCCCCATCTTCTCCCAGTCCCACCCTCCCTCCCTCTTCTTCTCCTATGCCCCTCCCCCAGTCCACTGATAGGAGAGGTCTTCCTCCCCTTCCTTCTGATCGTAGTCTATCAGGTCTCATCAGGACTGGCTTCTTTGTCTTCCTCTGTGGACTGGTAAGGCTGTTCCCTCCTCAGGTGGAGATGATCAAAGAGCCAGCCACTGAGTTCAAGTCAGAGACAGTCCCTGTTCCTATTATTGGGGAACCCCCTTGGACACTGAGCTGCCATGGGCTACATCTGTGCAGGGGTTCTAGGTTATCTCCATGCATGGTCCTTGTTTGGAGTATTGGTCTCACAAAAGACCCCTGTGCCCAGATTTTGGGGTTCTGTTGCTCTCCTTGTGGAGCTCCTGCCCCTCCAGGTCTTTCTATCTCCCCTTTCTTTCATAAGATTCCCTGCACTCTGCCCAAAGTTTGGTTATGAATCTCAGCATTTGCTTTGATACACTGCTGGGTAGAGTTTTTCAGAGGCCTTGTGTGGTAGGCTTCTGTCCTATTCCCTGTTTTCTCCCTCTTCTGATGTCCATCTTGTTTGCCTTTCTGAATGAAGATTGAGCATCTCACCAGGGTCCTCCTTCTTGATTAGCTTCCTTAGGTGTACAGATTTTAGTATGTTTATCCTATATTATATGTCTAATATCCACTTATAAGTGAATATATACCGTGTGTGTCTTTCTGCTCCTGGGATACCTCACACAGGATGATCATTTCTAGATCCTACCATTTGCCTGCAAATTTCATGATTTCTTGCTACCTCAAGATCCAGCTACACCACTTCTAGGTATATATCCAAAAGATACTCAAGTATACAAAAAGGACATTTGCTCAACTATGTTCATAGCAGCTTTATTTTTAATAGCCAGAAGCTGGAAACAACCCAGATGTCCCTCAGTTGAGGAATAGATACAGAAATTGTGGAATACACAATGGAATACTACTCAGCTACAACACTTTTTAATGCCTATCTTGCTTCTTATGACAAATTGTTCCTGTCTTGTGATATTCAGCATATAATAGTGCCAAGTGAGCTGGGCATGGTGGCACAGGCCTTTAATCCCAACACTCAAGGAGGCAGAGGCAGGCAGATCTCTGGTTTGAGGCCAGTCTGGTTTACAAAGTGAGTCCACGACAGCCAAGACTACACAGAGAAACCATGTCTCAAAAATATAGTGCCAAGTGGTACTCATTCAATAAATAATACTGGGATTTTGAATTTAGATTTTTTCCCAACCAAATGATCTTCGGTATTATACTCTCCTGTAGTGCTGGGCATAGTCAGGAGCTGTCTGTCAGCCACATGGCCATAAAGGAAGCAACTAATATCTACTGAGTGTGCTGTTGTTAAGCTATGACTTTAGGCAGCTTATGCATTTTTAATGCATTTTTGTTGGGTTGTTTGTTTGTTCGTTTGTTTGAGACAGGGTTTCTCTGTGTAGCCTAGGCTGTCCTGGACTCGCTTTCTAGACCAGGCTGGCCTCGAACTCACAGAGGTCCACCTGCCTCTGCCTCTCCTAGTGCTGAGATTAAAGGCCTATGGCACCACACCCAGCTATTTAATCCATTTTCTGTTGTGATGTTTGCATTAGTTTCTTTTGATAAGATAAAACATCATGACTTAAAGCCTTACAGTTCCACATGACTAGACCCCGTCATGCTGAGGAAAGCATGGCAACAGGCAGGGAAATTATGCTGACAGCAGATAACTAGCTGGTCACATTTTCATCTGCACACAGGGAGCAAAGAGGGGGAGAAAACTGGAAGAGGGCGAGGCTCCACACCATCAAAGCCGACTCCACTGACATGACAGTGACATGATCCTCCCAGCAAGTCTCCTCCGCCTGAGGTTCCATAATTTTACCAAGCAGTACCGCCAGTTGGGGACCAAGTATTCAACCAAAGAGGTTTCTTATTGAAACCATCACAATATTTTCAACTTACAATGGGCTTATTGTCACTTAAACCCCACTGTAAGCAGAGGGGCCTCTGTTGTTCTATGTATTAATGAAAGAGGATTCTCTTGCTCTTCAGATTTGGGTAGAGGCCTTGTGTTTGAGAACTGAGTCCTCCAGCATCACACTGGTATCTGGGGCCATTGGTGCTGGATATGCTTAGAAGTCATAGTATTTGCTCTCCTGGCACCAGTCCCTTGCCTTCCTCCAGATAATACCACAGAAAGGAGCATAGAAGCCGCATTCGGACCATCTTGGAGAGAGCCCTCGATGAGACTGAAGAGAGGGGGAGTGGGAATGTTTCTGCTTAAGAGTAACTCTCAGACACTAACATGTGTCCTCTGGAATATGAAGGAACTTTTAAAAATTTCTACAGAGAGACACTTACTAGTTTCCTGCTCCAGGGCTGTGGGATTGAGTTTTTTGCTAGTTATGAGTTGAATGTCATAGTTTGATAGGGGAAAAGTATTTCCCTTAATTAGATAAAAATCTAATCTTGATGTGTCCAGACAGGGTCGTTTTGTAATGGATTTAATCTAAGAAGGTAGCCCCAAAAGATTCCGGGTTGCTCCCTTTAAAAGCTTCTCATCTATGGGAGATCTTTAATGAATCTATAGAAGATTTAGAAGGTTCAACTGGCATTTAAAACAAACCACGAGTCTCTGTTGGTTTGATCATGGGACAAGTTAGGAGCACAATTTCAAAGCTTTGGGGCATTTTAATTATCCTTCTTTGATTGACTTAAACCTTAACTAAAATGTAGGTAAAGAATATTGTCAACATAATTTGAAGGCTCTGAAATTTTTTGAAAACTTTCCGTAAGACTAACATAGAATGTATTTGGCAATGCCCATTTTTAATATAATGCATGGCTTTCTCTGGTTAGTATTTACCTATATCCCTTATGATTTTTAAACTGTCCCCTTCTGTGGCTCTTATGTGTAGTAATTATTACTAACATCATAGAGCTGTTGGCTTTTTGTAATTTATTCAGTCCGGCAATCTTTTAGGAATTGAATTGTCTGGCTCATTTTTATTGTATAGAATTGCTACTGATCTAGTTGGGTTTAAAACTACCATCCTTTTTCCCTGCTGTTTACTTTTTTAACTTATTCATACATTCATTCTTTCTAGTCTTTTTTTTTATCAGTTAACCAAGTATTTTTATGGTTGTATTGCTGTATGTGGTTATTAGGTATTTAGTTATGAAAGACTGTATTTATTCTCTTAGGATTTCTCTGGAGATCCTGTGATTCACTTAGCACAATAAATCCACCTTTATGTTAACATGAAGCAATTAAGTTGCACATTACTTACCATTTACATTTTTTTCAATGTTCTTTCTTTCTTTTAGTTACGTTACTTTAATCAGCCTTGAAATTCCTAAGTTAATTAGCTTATTGAAAAAAGCACTTGGTAGAGTGGAGTCCACACCATGCCTGGGCAGTACAGTAGACTGGTCCTGGTGGTATGGACGAAGGTGAACCAGACCTGAGGGCATGAAAGCAGAGAGCTGGCCCCGCCCCTTACCAGCTTTGGCACTTGGATGAACTAGACTGAACAGTGCTGGACAGCTGGCCTGGTGGTGTGTGTGCAGAACTGGTGGGCAGACCAAATCAGCTACCACCCAGGCCCAGATCCAGGGCTTTGAGTTGGCCCACTCCAACATCTACCCCATCTATGAACTGCTGCAGCTCATGAAAGGGCTGATCCTACATATCCAAAGCTGCAGGATCTCCATGACACAGGGCAACAACAGTAGTATATCCAAAAGTCTCATTGAGGATACACCATTGAAACTGTAGCAGAAGCCAGAGGCCTGCAGACCTCATTGTAATGAATGTTTGCAAGTAAAGATAAGTGGACAAACGTGTAGATGTGTCCTGGAACCCCTGTTCAGATGAGACCCAGGATAGCTCGGTGTAGGACTAAAGACCCTAGTGAGGGAAACAGGGACTGTTTCAGTCTTGAACTTGATGGCTGACTCTTTGACCCTCCCCCATACATGCCAGGGAGTGACAGACTGGCTAGATCCCAGGGGAGGACATTGCAGCCAGCCCTGAGGAGACAGGATGAGTTGGGGTTGGATGGAAGGGGAGGAGGTCCTCCCCTGTTGGTGGACTTGGAGGGGGCGGGGAGGAGATGAGGGAGGGATGGAGAGGGCGGGAGGGAATGAGGGAGGGGGCTACGCTTGGGATGCAAAGTACCTAACCTGTGATTGATAACAAACAAACAAAAAAAAAGAGCAACATTTAAAAAAAAAACAGTGCAGCTTCCACAGTGTGATTTTGTTTGTTTGTTTCTTCTTTTTTCTTTTGTAGGGAGGTTGTAAGGTTGGTGGATACAAAGGGACAGAGAGATCAATAAGATTGTGGTGCATGATGTAAAATTCACAATGAACCAATACAACATTAAAAAAAAAAAAAAACCTTTAGGCTTAGGATTCTGGATGTCTTTGGTTTAAGACTGAGCAAACTTTACAGCTTGGGTGTTTAGTGAGTCATACATTGTGGTGGGAAAATGTACCAGAGAAATCTGCTTCTATCACAAGCAAGGACACAAAGTGGAAAGAATCAGCGGTTTCCACGGCCATTTTGAGAGCATGGCCACAGTGACCTAAGGACAGCATAGGGGTCTACCTTCTAGAGAGTCTCAGCACTTCCTAATGACAAGACTCTGCCGGCCATGTCTCTAACACCGTGATCCTTGGAGGACAGTCAACATGCAAACATGCTTTTATTTGATCATTTTCTTTCATGTTTCTTTTTTTCCTCTAACTGTTCTATTTCATATTGGTGAAGATTGCTTTTCTTTCTAGTTACCTGAAACTTTCTTTTGCCTTCATTTTGATGAAACTGAAAATAAGTGTAGGACTATCGGTTGAGGGTTTTTTTATTGTTCTGTACTGTGAGATGTTATACCATTATCTTTTGACCTCATTAATTATGCAAGTAGTTAACTCTTATTATTACTGCTGCTTCTTTGAGGTTAATAAATGTTTTCCCAGAAGCTCCTTAGGTTTTCTCTTAATCCTTGACTATTAGAAGTTTCACAAAAAAAAATTAATTTTATTTTCTCTTTGTACATGCCACCTAAAATGAGCCAAAGTTCTTGAATCTATAAAATAATTTTGTATCAATTTTTGGACAGATCTTATCCATTATTTCTCCAAATCCTGATTCTGCTCCTATTCATTTCCACTCTTTGTCTTATATTCAAATTAAATACAGACAACCTCTTGCTTTATCCTGCATATCTCTTACATTTTGTTTCAGACATTCTTTTCAACTGTACTCACATTGTGTCTTTTCTGTTGTCTTGTCTTAGAGCGTAATAATTACTTTCTCTTTTCTGTCCAGCCTGTTGTTAACTGCATTCAGTGTGTTCTTAACCTCAGACACCAGGAGTCTTAGTTTGTTTTCCTGTGAGAAAACACTGGTCAAAACAGCTTGCGAAGGTACCAGTTAATTTCATCTTGTACCGCCAGGTATAAGAATGAGAGAAGTTGGGGCAGTAACTAAAGCAGAGACCACTGAGGAGTGCTGTTTCCCTGATCTTGCCCAGTTACCTTGTTTGTACAGTTGGTGAGGGGTTTATTTCATCTCGCACACTGATTTTGGCCAGTGTTCTGTCACAGCAACTGAGAGCAAGCGGAGACAACACCTTTGTCGCTAAGAAAAATGTTCATGCTTCTTTCGCACCAGACTTAAGCGCCAGCTACTAAGCTTTGCCTTTTCATCCATTGTCCCTCTCTTCCTCTGCTTCATTTAATACATTAGCCAGTTGTTGTAATGTCCTGTCTGCTATCTTCAATATGAGGGCTACCTGTGGACCTCCTTCACTGTTTACCTTCTCTCTTGACTATATTAACAGTTGTACTTCCCTGCTTCCCTGAATGTCTACTGAGGCTTATCATAGTTGTTGCATGCCAGAAATGGTATGTGGCAGCACTGCAGAGACCCTTTCTGATGACAGTTTCCACAGTTGTTGTTGTTGTTTTAACGCAGAAAAGAAGAACAGAATATGGCTTGTGACCAAAATCGCAGCTTTGATATGTCTTTTGCTGTCTCTTTCTTTTCTTTGTTCTTCAAGCATAGCTCTCCTAGGCTGCGGATTAGGACCTACATGAGCGCTGCCTCCTCGCTACTGACAAGACTGTGCAGAACTTAGTGCTGCCCTTAGAGATTTGGAGTTTAGCTCTCTAGCTTCGAATCCTTTGCCTCATCACAATGTCAGATTCTGGTGCTGCCCCGAGGGGTGCTTAGCCATGTGTCTGAATGGCAGACCTTCACACTCTAGTTAGAAGTTTTCTCTTTAGCATCATGAAACCAGAGGACTTTTGTTATGCCTTGCCGAATCCTTCAGCCAAATGTCCCAGCCTTCTTTGCATAGTTTCTGAACTCAGATGTCCCATGGGGAAAACCAACCAAATTTAGCACAACTCAAAGTTTCTAATTTCTCACACAAGCTCCACATGACTACCAAGTCTCACTGGTTTCTTTTTCTCCAAAAAGATTCCTTCTTTATAGGAAAAGCCTAATACTTTTGTTGTGCAAGCCCAGAATTATAAAATGGGCCCGGAGGAAACTGGTCATTTATGTAGCCATCATCCTTTTCTTATTCCCTGAGATCTTTCATGTGGTCATTTGTGATACGGTTCACTCTAATTCTTATGAAGGGAGTTCTAGTCTGCCATCATCTACCCCACTTTTTCAGGATCAGAATTCTTCATATCTCTTTGCCATAAGGACAGAGGCCACTAACATGATTCTACCTTCAAAGAGCAAGAGCACCTGGCCTACCTTGTGCTTGGATTCCAGGAGCACTGAATCCACACGTGTAGTCCAGACATTGGCCTGCAGAGGCTCAGGAAAACTGAAGTAGCACAACTTTGGAAACCACTTGCTTTGTGTAAGGAAAAAGGCTGTCTGGAGGAAGGAGGACCTTGAAATAAACTGTGTACTTTCGTCACAGCACCAGTCTGACCCGATGCAATGCCTGGCGCTCTCCATTTTCATGGATACGATTTTTTCTGATCTGCATGTGGAAAGGGAACCCTCCCACAGTCTGTGAGTGATCTTTAAACAAAATTACATTTTCTTCAGAAAATTAAACAAATCTGACCTCTAGGTTTCATAGAGGGAAGCATGATTACTACATGGTTACTCTTAGTGGCACAGCCAGGTAACTGGGATAATACTCATTCAGAATTGGGAAACTTTCTGCATTGTTTTGTTTTGTTTTTCAAGAGAGGGTTTCTTTGTGTAACAGATCCCTGGCTGTCCTGAACTCACTTTGTAGACCAGGCCGGCCTCAAATTCACAAAGATCCACCTGCCTCTGCCTCCCAAGTACTGGGATTAAAGACATGAAACACCATGCCTGGCCAGAATTGTAAGACATTGCAAGACATAAACATTTTAAGCCAGAACCACACCTTTTGTACCATGACTTTTAAAGCTTTTAATTAACTATATTTTAGCCAATTGAAGGACGTATTTATTTCCTCTAGAAGGTATATTGGTGTTTCATAAATATTTGAGTGCCTGACCACATTTCCAATTCTCTTTATGAATGAGAACAATCCTCAGAATCATCCAATTTCAGGTTTTGCTTCCAAAGTTCTAGAACAAAGAACAGCTCTCTACCTCAGGATACTGGGGTTCCTGGAAGCTTTATGAAACCCAGTGTTTTACGACTTGCCATTACAATGCTAGAATCTCCAAATAAAGACCCTACCGTAGGCCAGTTGAGATTTCTAAATATGAGGCTTATTGGCAGCACACATGGCTGTTTGGGATAAGAAATTCTTATTTTGCAATCACACTGTCAATTCCTACGTCAATTTTGTTTTTTATTGTCATCAATGTAGGATACATTCAGTGTATATGTCTGTATGCATGTATGATTGTATGTATCTGTTTTTTTAAAAGGTCTTATGTTTTTCAAGCTGGTCTTGAACTTGTTATGTGGTTGAGGCTGACTTTGAACTCCTAATACTCCTGCCTTTTACCTTCTGAGTACTGGGATTATAGGAATGTGCCACCACACCCAATCTATGTGGCACTGGGGATTAAACCTAGGACTTCAGCATACTAGGCAAGCACTCTACCAAATGAGCCGTATCTCTGGCCTTCTCGGTTTATCTACCTATGTGTTCTCTTCTTTACTGTCATCTCCCTGCTCTCTTATCCTGAATTCTGTTGATGCTGGCTGACCTCACCGCTTCTCCCACTTTGACTATGGGGACCAGTTATTTGACATTTCATAAGACAGCTTTCTGGAACATCTTGTGGTTGATCTTGAAGTCTTTGTACTCTTCCTCACTTGCACAGGGTTGGAATTTCACAAAGACAGTCTTTAAACAAGATCTGGTGGTCCTCAAGATGATGCCTCTGGAGCCTGCTCCCTACCTCACCCCACCCCCAACACACACTTTCTTTAGCATGTTTCCCAGTAAGTCTCATTATAAGCTAGGATGAACCAAAGTGGAGAAGAAAATCTTATAAAACCCTGTCAGAAAGCAATAAATTTCAAGCCTTCAGGGTGCCCACTCCATCCACAGCCCCGCAGACTGACAGCCCCTCAGAGTAGTCACAAGCCAATTTCACCTTGGCTTCTTTTTCTATTAAATGTTTGATAATCTTGATCAACATTTTTTTCCCTGAGCCTATTCTATTTCTTAGTTTGGTCTTTGAAGTGTCTTTATTCCAGGTACTTCACTTTTTATTGTCCAACCCAGCTAGATGTTCTCAAATTCTGATGTCTTTCCAGTACTCTGTGCTTCCCTCTGCCTGCCTTCCTCTTCTGCAGGCCTCCTGCTCCAGTGCTCGCTCGCTTGCTCGCGCTCTCTCTCTCTCTCTCTCACTTTTGCTCTCTAGCTCTTCACACAGCTTTTGCTTTCAATGTGCCCCTTCTCTCTTTCTGACACTCTGCCTGTTTCTTTCACTCTTGCTCTCTGGCTCTCATTCTTCTTCTTTCCTCTGTAATTTGTGACATGACCCCCTTCTAACCCTTTTGGTCTCTGCCGTCACCTGCACAGAGGCATGTCTCTGTATTTGTAATCATGTCATCTTTTGAGTTGCTAGAAACAGAAACATCTTTCACTGGTAACAAAGGAGATAGAGAACTTACCGGAAGCTGACAGAGACATCTCACAGAACCAAGAGTTGAACAATCCGTGAACTGGCTCAAGAGCACAGCTGAACTCAAGGCCAATGATTCCGAATTTTCCTGTTTTTCTATGCCAGCTTTCAAATCCCTAGAGCCCCTGTATGTGTGTGTGGAAATGCAGAGTTGTGCTATGTAAATGAGACTGCTTTCAGTATGCCTGCGTCTGCAGTATTGTCCTGGAGTTTCACATCACAGTAAGCTCTGGGCCCACTCCTCTGACTTTCTTACCCTAGACCTGCTGGAATGGGCTGCAAAAATGGCTGCTGCTGTCATCTGCCTGCTGGCATCTGTTGTTCTTCGTGGTCCCAGAGTGGCACACGGCAGCAAAGTCCAGGTCAGGTTCTCTGACTTCTCCAACAGTAACTCCAGAGTCCCTCACTTGATGTTCCCTCTTAGCGGTTAATCATTAGTCTTTCACTATCTTCACCCCACACAGCATGTCAAGTCATGATCCCACTAACCTAAATCGGTATGCAAGTTAAAAAAAAATTAACCAATCTTAAAAACAAAAAAGCTTGGCAATAATTATAAACAATTCACAGGAATTTTTAGCTGGAATTGGGTTTTAAGAGAAGTAAACAGAACTGTGTACTTAAAATAGGAATTGTCTGTTCATCTCTTTCTCCATTGAAAACATTTTGTGGGGCCAGGTGATAGTGGCACATGCCTTTAATCCCAGCACTCAGGAGGCAGAGGCAGGTGGATCTCTGAGTTGAAGGCCAGCCTGGTCTACAGAGAAAGTTTCAGGACAGTCAGGCAACACAGAGAAACCATGTCTTGGGGTGGAGGTAGCGGGGGAGAAAAAGAAGACATTTTGTGGCATGGAGTCTCTACTGGTTTCTGTCGAGGCCTATACACCAAAAGGTGAACAGTATCAGCTAAGCCCTGACTTTGAATCAGAATGGGCAATGCCACTGTCTAAGTACACCAACCAAGAGGTACCAGGGTATATGATGACAGTTATTGGGAAGCGGCATAGCACCCTCCCCTCCCTTACCCCAGGAACTGATACTTGTTTTGAGGTCAGCAGGCCAGGAATGAAGGTGTCTGGAGAGGAAACAGAAGCTCCTTCCAGATAGAGCCAGCAGACTGTGTGTGGGCTCTGGTGAAAAGGAGCCTGGTGCATTTGAGGAAGTAGGAGTCCAGCATGTGGCTCAAGTGTAGAATTGAGAGCAGCAGGAAAGAGGTGACAGGCCAGCAGGAAAGGCCCTCCAAGTGAGCAAGTGACAGGCTGCTGGGAAGGCACTGGCTGGTTATAAGCAATGGAGTAAGAAGTTCTAGTTAAGGTTTTAAGATGATGTCTGGCAGCTGTGTAGAGAATGGCTGGGAAGCACTGAATGAAATCTAGAAACAGCCATGTGAAACATCCACCTAGCCACACGCTGGGCAGAAAGCCAACATTTTCTCATCATTTCATGACTATTTTTACTTTAAACCTGCCAGTCATCCTAGTTCAAAGGTTGTGTGAATAAAACAGTAATAACGTCAAGACAGGGACGTTAAATGCCTGGGATTTGCCCCAGATAATGAAACAATGATGTCAAGTATGAATCAAGGATAAGTCCTAGATTTCTCACTCCAGCAAATACACAATGTTGGGAGTAGGTAAGAAGCTGTGTTTTTTTTACATCTTTCCCTGAGCAGGCTGTCCAATGAGGAGGATCCATGTTGGTTTTGCCCTTTCTCTAGTTTCTAACTGAGTGGACATATTTAATAAATCTCCTTTACCTCAGACTCCATCAAAATGTAATTATTATTTCCTTTTTGTGCTTGTTTATTTTTTAAAGCCTGTAAATATTCTATTGGAAGGACTGCAGGAAATGCCAAATTTAGGCACTAAGTCCCTCTGAAAGGTATCCTTCTGAGTTCTGTGGCATTTGTGACTCACTCTAACTGGAAACACATTGAGACATTTTTAGCTAGGATTTTAAACCATGGCTATTGCCTGTGATGGAGGAAGACTTGAAGGCTGTCTGCATTTTCTAGGGAATTGAAAGGCAAATATTATGATCCCCGAGCTTGGAGGGAACACTCTAGAGGCCCACACTGCACAAGGATGGCTCTTGTTAGCACAGCAGTGTTCAGTGCATGATCATCCCAACAGGAAATGTGGCATTGTGGTTCCAGTTTTGCAGACTCATAGTAGCATAAAATCTAATTTTACTATAAGCAGTTAAGCAACTTATTTTTTTTTTCTTCCTTCCTTTTCTTATCCAGTGAGTGTTTTCTGTGCCAAGTGCTGCCATGGCTAGGAAACCGTAAAAAGCCACATGGATGTTATCCATCAGCTCCTGGAGTTGGAAGGCAGACAGTCACATCAATACAGTTACACACTGCGGCAACTTCCTTGAAGAAAAAGTACAGATTGCCAAGCTACAGTGTGGAAAATCAAAACAGGGTTCTTTGAGGAAATGGCAATTGAGCTGACACCTAGGATTTCCCCCAGGATGAGCTGAAAGAACTTTCAGTCAGTAGGAACAGGGTGCACAACAAAACCCTGGGGAGAGAGCTGATGTCAGTGAGCACCTAGGAGGTGGATCAAAATGCGTACATAGAGAATGCAGTACAACACCATACTGGAGAGACACTTGGAAGTCAGGCCATTACTGGCCCTTTGGTTTCAGACATTGTTTAGAACTCAGGACAGTCACTGTCTATTGAAGGGTTTTGAGATGGAATGTAAAATTATTTTACTAATACCACAAGGCTGTTTTTGCTATAATGAGGTTCAGTGAGAATGAGGAAGGCACTCTCAGGGTATGTAAGTGGCATGAAGGGGCCAGTGAAGGTGAAAAGAAGTTGGATGGATTAAAAACCTGCTAATGAGTCAGACGTGGTGACACACACTTTTAATCCTGGCCTGCAAAGTAAGTCCAGGACAACCAAGACTGCACAGAGAAACTCTGTCTTAATGAATGAATAAATGAATGAATGGATAGATAGATAGAGAATAAAAACTTCTAATGGTTGGAAAAACAGGGCTTGATGTTGATAACCTGTCGGTTTCTGACTAAACTAGGTCAATGTTAATATCATTCAGTGAGTGGGACAGGTCAGAGGAGAATCATGCTTTCAGAAAAGGGTCAAGAGTTCCATTTTGGACATGTTGAGAGTCCTAAGTAGTGGGCCATAGGGCTTTGGAGTTGAACAATCAAGATGAGATAAATA
This sequence comes from Pachyuromys duprasi, assembly GCA_028658305.1. Lineage (NCBI taxonomy): Eukaryota > Metazoa > Chordata > Mammalia > Rodentia > Muridae > Pachyuromys > Pachyuromys duprasi. The sequence continues at coordinate 62,945,256 of CM053763.1, read as the reverse complement.
AGTGTAAAAGTACTATATGTAAAGAACAGGGAACATATTTAAAGTCACTAAAATGTCTGAGTTAACGTAAAGGTGGAGCACACAGCAGGAAGAGGAGAGGCCAGGGATAGAGTGCAAACTTCTAATACTGGGAAAGGAAAAGCCAGGAAAAGACACACTGAGAGGCAGGAGAAAATCCAGAGGTGCAGTGCCATGAAAGCCAGAGAATATTTGGAGGGGGGAGGAAATGTCTCAGTTGGTAAAGTGCCTGCCACCTAAGCAGAATAACTGAGTTCAGACCCTCAGGACCTGTAAACGGCGGGGCATGGTGGTGTGTGCCTATAACTTCAGTCTCGGGAGACAGAACACGAATATTTGAAGATCCCTGAAGCTCACTGGCCAGCCAGCTTAGCTGAAATCTATGAGCTTCAGGTTCCACGAGAGACCGTGTCTCAGAAAATAAAGGTGGATGGTGAGATATCTCATTACGTTAAAATATGTGTCATCACGTATTAATCTACAAAGCCTGATGATCTGAGTTGGCTATATGGAATCCATGTAATGGTAAAAGAGAGTAGCCAGCTCTACAAAGCTCTCATCTGCTTTTCACATATGTGCCATGACCCTTGTCACTTACAACACACATTTATACACTAATAATAATATTTTTTCATGTGTGTACTGTATTTACATTAATTCCCCCTTTCTCCTTCCTCCAATCCCTTCCACATACCTCTACTCCCTCTCAAACCCATGCCTCTTTTTCTTTAGTTATTCTTATTACACATAAATATGAATAAATGTATAAATATGACTTGCTAAGTACATTTAGCATTGTTCATATGTATATATTTTTAGCGCTGACACTTGACATTGGGTAACCAGTTAGGGGCCTCAATCCCTCAGGAAAACTAATTCTCCCTCTCTCAGTACTCACTCATTGCTTGTAGTTCTTCATCTAGTGTAGGCTCCCTACCCCAGATTTCCCCCATTGACCTTGGCATGTCAATTGGTATCATTGTTCAGGTCTGGTTTAGTTATGGTTGTTATTGCTGTGATGAAACTCCATGACCAAAGAAACTTGTGGGGGAAAGAGTTTACTTCGCTTACGCTTATACATCATTGTTCATGATCAAGGAAAGTCAAGACAGGCCAGGCACTCAAACAAGGCAGGAATCTGGAGGCCCAGCATTTAATTCCTGGCACTGAAAAAAATGTAATCAATATGTGATGACACATATTTAATCACACAATATGTGATTAAACACCAACAAGATGCTGGTCTGATGTGGTGGTACATGTTTGTAATTCCAGCACTTGGGAGGTGGAGGGATCAGGGTCATCCTTGCCACATAAGTTGGAGGCCAGCCTGGACTGCCTAAAGCTCTACCTTAAGGGTGTGTGGGAGTGGAAGGGGCTGGGTAGTTCTGACAGTAATGTCGTTGTTTTACTGGCATGAAGACCCAATAACCCACATTAAAAATATTTTTTTTCAAGGAAATAGGGTTTCCATGTGTAGTCCTGGCTGTCCTGGAACTCACTCTGTAGACCAGGCTAGCTTCAAACTCTCAGAGATCCAATGCCTGATTCTGCCTCTGCCTCTCAAGTGATGGCCACTATACCCTCATATTCAACTCTAAAAGTCAAAAAATAAAAAATAAAAATTGCAAAATAAAGTTAAACCAAAGAAAGTAAAACATAGGATTACAGACAAAATAAAACAAGAAATTCATCAATAAAGGTCAATTTTTTGTTTTATTTATTTATTTATTTTGGTTTCTTTGTGTAGCCTTGGCTGTCCTGGACTTGCTTTGTAGACAAGCCTGGCTTCAAAGCAATCCACCTGCCTCTGCCTGCAGAGTGCTGAGATTACAGGTGTGTGCCACCGCACCTGTCCTGACCTTTTCTTATTTATGTTCAATGTTGGTGGTTGAATTAAGGCTTGTTCATGCCAGGCAAACCTTCTATCACTCAGCTACATCTCCTACTAGACTCAGAGTCTCAGAGTCTCATGTAGCCCAAGCTGACCCCAAATTCTCTCGTGAGGCAAACTCTAGATCCTTTTGCCTCTGCCTCCCAAGTGGTGGGATTACAGGCTTGTAACCCCAAGCCTGGCTAAGATTATTCTTTAAAATATACATATATCTGCAACTTTCTCTATAAGAAAAGAGAACATGCAAACTACTGCTTTAGTGATGAGAAAGAGTAAAGCATGGAAATATTCATGTGACTATAAAAGTAGGCAATGTTACAGAGGCTGTTGTTGAAGTAAAGTGCAGTTAAATAAATTATTATTTAAAAAAAAAACAGTGTGGTGTGTGTATGTGTGTGTGCAAGCATGTGTGCATGTGTGTTTGTGTGTACGCATGTATGTGTGTGTGTGAATATATGCTATGTGTGTAGGTACCTATGGAGGCCAGAAAAGGGTGTCAGGTCCCCTGGAGCTAAAGTTACAGGTGGTTGTGAGCTGCCAGATGTGGGTGATGGAAACCTAACTCAGATCCTCTGCAAAACCAGCAAGCATTCTTAACCAGTGAGCCATTTCTCCAGCCACAGATACCAATATTTTAAAACTGAGAGTTGACTAGGGATTCGAATTGGACGAGAACTTTCCTAGTCTATCTTGTCCATTTTTCTGTCGTTCAGGATATTTTGTACAATATTCACAAATTGGTTTAACTAAGTATATGGGTGGTACTTAGTAAACGTCTATGCATGTTAAATATGGAATTAGCTCCCGGGAGGCAGCACTGTGGAGAACATTTTTTCACTCAGGGAATAAACACAGCAGTCAGCCATGGGCATCTCTGTTCTGGATTGCTTGGTGTGGTTTGTGTCTGGTGTATTTTGTGGCAGCTCTCTTCAAGCTCTGTTATAAATTAATGGTCTTGGTAATAATACATATTGATACACAAGCAAAGACCAATGATGAATTTCAGAATGCCCGAGGAGTAAAGTTGAAAAAGGCAGGGAGTGTAGCTGGCTCCTAGACTGTATCACGGAAATTCAAGTTGGTCAAGACCTTTTGGTGCCTGACAGGAGGGACGGCTGAAACTTCAAAGCCATCCCACCACAAATTCTCACCTTGTCAGTCTGGCCTGGGGCCTGGACTGTTTTATTTTTTGACTTAGAATGGTTTTAGTTTTCTCTATACTGATTTCAAATCTGTGTGTTTCAGATCACTTGCTTCTGGCACAAGACTTGTGTTCATTACATTCCTGTTGAGAATTTAAACATGTCCTGGTAATGGCGTTCAGCTCTACCCAAGAGTGACAGCTTGAAATATCAGCAAGCTATGCCTCCAAGGTGGGACTGACAGAAGAATTTCTAACTTAAAAGAAATCAGCCAGACCACATCATTAATCAAATCTTACTGAGGTTCTCTTATGCCCCAGATCTCAATTCCTTCCTTGGTAAAGAAGCACAATGTCATTGTGAATCCAGATTAGCCCCAGGCCTTGCTACCACAGACTCAGGCTCTGTACCAGACTTTCTGACTAGACTTTTTAACTCTGAGCATGAGGATCAAGGATCAGGCTGTGTGGCGAGTCTGATAGTGTGATACTCTAGTGTACTGTCAAACAATAGAAACTTAACACTATGGGGAATTAGGCTATTGGGAGTGTGAAAGGCAGGGTGAATGAAGTGAATGAAGTGTGTCACTGTGGGCTCCTCCCTGTTACTCCTTTATGTTTTCTATCTGCCGTGAGGTAAGCAGCCTCCTTTACAATGTGGCAGGGCCATGATGATATTCTGTCTTGCCTGACATCCAGAAACATAAGCCAACTGACCATGAACAGAAACATGTGAGACTGGGAACCAAAATGAGTCCTCCTTTCTTTTTTGTCAAAGAGACAAAAACCAAAGATATAACAATAACAATAAAAAGAAGGGAAACAGAGCAGGTGAAATGATGATGACAGCATTTTATTTACCCTATTAGATCTGAAATAGTATCACTGCAACATGTAATAACTTTTCAAAAATCTGTGAATTATTTTACATTTTGAGAAGGGGAGCCATGCTTTAAAACCTGCTGTGTATTTTGGACCTTCACATCTCAGTCAGGAACAGCAACACTCCAAGGGCTTGGTGCCTCCTGCTATTCTATTGAATAAGCACCCTTGTAGGATGCCATGGAATCTACTGTTTAAACCTTTTTTTCCTGCTATAACATACCAAAGAAATATGACAATACATCACCCTAACAGTAACTCCCTAAGACTACCTTTTCTGAAAATATGTAAGTAGTCCAGCCTCTCATTCATGCGAGCATAGGCTGGTAGCACTTCAGTGAGTACCAGAGACCAGGAGCTTCTAGACATACTGGAACAATGGCACATAGATAGAGGCTGTAGAGCTCTTACAAGATGATAAAGTAAGAATAACATGATGGAGAAAGAACAGATGATGTATTGGGGGAAGAAGAGTCATCTTCAAGTACAGCTTAATGTCCTGGTTCACACTGACCTAACATCTGATTCCTATAGACTCAAGGAGACCAGGAGGAGATAAAAGCAGCAAGGACAGCAGCCCACAGCAACTTATAAAGAAGAGAATTTAATTGGGCTTAGAGAGGGTTAGAGTACATGACTGTGGGGCAAAGGTATAGTGGCAAGAGCAAATGAAAGCTCAGATTTTTTTTAATATTTTTATTTTATATTAATCACAGGTTATGTACTTTGTATCCCAGCTGTAGCCCCCTCCCGCATTCCCTCCCTACCCCCTTCTTCCCTCCCTCATCTCTTCCCTGCCTCTTTCCAAGTCCACTTATAGGGGAGGTCCTCCTCCCCTTCCATCTAACTCTAGCTTATCAGGTCTCTTCAGGACTGGCTGCAATGTCCTCTTCTGTGGCCTAGCAAGGCCACTCCTCCCTCAGGGGGTGGGGAGATCGAAGAACCAGCCATTGAGTTCATGTCCAAAATAGTCCTTGTTCCCCTTACTAGTGTACCCACTTGGGTATTGAGCTACCATTTGCTACATACAAGCACGGGTTCTAGGTTATAACCATACATGGTCCTTGGTTGGAGAGACAGTCTCATAAAAGACCCCTGTGCCCTGATAGAAAGCTTATATTTTAATCCATAAGTAAAAGACACAGAGAGAGAGAGAGAGCAACTGCTGGAAATGGTACTAGTCTTTTGAAACCTCAATGACTGCCCCCTGTGACACACCTCCTCCAACAAGGCCGCACCAACCCTTTCCATACAGTTCCATCAACTGGGGACCAAGTATCCAATATATGAGCTTATGGGGCCATTCTTATTCAAACCACCCCAGAAGAGGGCAAAGATAATGGTCAGAAGATAGATACTGAAAAGAGATTAGTGTTCAGGGAAGCAAGGAAGAAAAGGAATAAGAGACTTAGGAAAAAGAAGAGAGAATCAGGAATGAGAGGGAAACAGAACAAGAAACAGATGTAATTGTCACAATCGCATGATCCCAGCCTCTGGGGGTGGAGGGTGAGGGCACAAAGGAAGGAGGATCATGCTAAGTTCAAAGCCAGTGTGATCTACAATGGGTGATCCTGTCACAAAACAAAACAGAATAAAGAAAAAAGGAAGAGGAGGGATCAGAAAGAAAGGAAGAAACAGATGATCCCAAGAATGTGAAGGTGGCAAGGAGCAATGGCGGATCGTTTATAGGGAAATACTAAAATATTCTCTCCAGAGTGTGCTCAGGCTAGTTAATCTGAGTCTTGGGATTGCTACCTCTTTTGATCCACACATTTAAACTGAAGGGCTATGTTTGTTTTGACTGTAACCCTTTTCTGGTTGTTATTGGAGGAATTGTGAGAACCAGAACAATTATCTCTTATGAACAATAACGTGGTAAAACATCTGTTACTAGGAGACAGTATACATCCCTCTGCTGAGAGAGGGAGAAAGAGAAATGGTTATTCTTATAAAGTCAGCTAATCCTTTAAAACTATTTTCAATCCAAGGCAGATCTTGTCCAAATTTTAGATTGTTCTTAGAGAGAAACTAGAGTGCTGTAATTCCTAGGCAGCCCCTGAGGGCAGCAGCGTCCACCTTCTCTTGCCAGCACTCACTGTGCAGGTTTCTGCCAGGCTGCCCTGGCACCCTTGAGTATGTCACTGATGCCACCATGGAGCAGTTGGTCACTCTGCCTGATGCATTTCTCACTAGCCTCAGTATTCCCTATCACTCCCAAGTGATGGATTCACAGCTCAGACTCAGAGAAACGGCTGGCGATCACAGCAAAAACTGTCTACAGGGAAATCTAAGCCCTCACTTAGAGGAAGAAAGGGGGAAAGGAATGGGGAAAATAATGGAATTTTCCATGCGTGCTTCATTGTGTGTATGGATTATATTTTGACCATTTCATGGTTTCTTTTAGTTTTGATATACTTTGTGGAAGGGAGACAGTAAGGTATTTTAAAAAGTCAATAAAACCATACATTGGTTGATAGAAAATTTACCCTTTCATTTCCCCTGTAAGAAATCGAACAAGTTTGGACTGTTGACAAACATTCCCCTTTGCTGCCCCAATTCCTCTTGAAGTCAGAATGAGGTAATCAAACTTCTCTAAGCAAATACGTAATATACTGATTTGCATATTATTTCCATAAGAAATGAGGCAGGGATTTTTCTCCTGTGGGAGAAACCCAACCACAGGACCTTCTTGCATTTCATATTGTATCTTATTTCCTGCCATCATGGTCCTATGAGATTTCCCCAGCCCTACTGTAATTTCAACCTCCCACTTCATAGCACCATTTTCCAACTTTAGTTTAACACCAAATTAAATTACTTAAGCCTTTGTCCTTCAAAACCACAGGAAAGCCATACACTTCCAGAATTTTCCGGAGGGCTCCAGAGAGATGTGTTACTGCCTCGTAAGAGTTCCTGGAGGCTTTCTGCTGGACCTGCTCCAGCCAGCACAGTTGCACCCCATTTCTAGCTAAGCTATATAGGTTAATCAGCTTCCCACAAAGATAAACTACAAAGCACAAAAGCTGCCTGTGCCTGGGTCTTCTGCAGCTACCTCTTTCTGAGGAGGCCTTCCTCTCTTCTCCCAGGCCTGGTTAGTTGTTGGTACTTACTGTTTCACTTGTAACATCAAGGCAATCTTTGCTTTTCTCCCCAAGGGCCCAGGTGCCAAACCTGGAGGAGGAAAATGAAATTGCCTTAACAACAAACTAACAGAACTCTCTTCCCAAAAATCCCAACCAGTTTTCTCTACTGAAGGAAGAAAGAATACATATTTGGCAAGTCCAATATCTAGCTTCTTAGAGACCATTTTCTTGTATGTTTTCCTTTTAAATTAGTTATATTCTATGATATTTGTATAATTTTGATATTTTACATGAAAATTTGAAATTTGAATTTTATAATACAATATTTAAAACCAAAAAAAAAAAAAAAGAATGAAGTTCCCGTCCTTTTCTAGAAATTTTCTTATTTCAAGTTAGCCTAGGCTTTATCCCAGGCAATCAAACAGTCCTTTTAAGCTGTCCCAACAAAAGAGATACCTTCTTCCAGGGATCAGTCAAGCACCTCCACCTAGCAACAGCCTTAGTCTGTGGGCAGAGGATTGTTTCCACAACAGAAGCATCCTAAAATATTTCCTTCTCTATGCTGGCATTCTTATTTACAGCCAACAGAACAGAGTACATGTGCACACAGAGAGGTGGAAGGTTTTTCCAGGATTGAGGACTGCAACAGAGAAAAGAACCAACAAGGAAATTTATTATAAGTATTTCTTAAGCATGAAGATGTTCACACACTATACAGCCATTTCTCAGACACTTTTTAAAAGGCATGATTCACCCAACAGATATGTGTGTTATGAGCGTTACAAGGATCATGCCTCATACTGCTTTGTAACTAACTATCTTCCCTTGATATGGTGGATCATGGACATTTTGTTCTTAGCCTTTCTGTGTAGACACACATACATAAAGAGTAGGTCTTCCTAAAAATAGGATTATTATAAATTATACTTTTTCTATTATATTTACTTGAACATTTTGTATCAGCGTATAATCAGTCAATTACACTGATTGTACTCAGAAAATAAAACCAAGCTATTTCTGTTTGTCTTTCTGAGTCTGAGTTACCTGCAAAGTTCATCATTTTTTTAACAGATGAATAGTATCCCACAATATATATGTTCCACATTTCCATTATCCATTTGTCAGTTGAAGGACATCTAGGTTGTTTCTATTTCACAGTTATTGTGAACAGAGTAGCGGTGAACATGACATCTGTGGAGTAGGATGTCAGGTCCTTTGGAAATATGCCAAGGAATGGTAGCTGGATCATATGGTAGATTTGAGAATCTCCACACTACTTTCCATAGTGACTTCACCACTTTGCAATCCTATCAACAGTGAATAAAGATTCCCTTTTTAAAATGTGGTTCACTTACACAGTGGAATACTACTCAGATATTAAACACAAAGAAATTATGCAATTTGCAGGCAAATGGATGGAACTAGAAAGGATCATCTTGAGTGAGGACCCCCAGACCCAGAAAGACACACATGGTATATAAGAATATATTATCCATAAAGTACAGGATAACCATTCTACAATCCACAGACCCAAAGAAGCCAAGGACAGTCTGAATGAAGATGCTGAATCTCACTCAGAACAGGAAATAGACATCTGAAATAGATGGAGGGAGAGAACTGAGTGGGAGAGAGGATGGGGAAGGGTACAGGGATGGTGATTAGGTTTAGGGAAAGCTGGAGTGGAGGAGGACCAGGAGAGAAAACGGAAATTGGTGAGGGGGCATCTATGGGACAGGGGAGGCTCCCAGGAGTCCATGCGGGTGAACCTAGCTAAGACTTCCAGCACCAGGGGTCAGGAGGCTGAAATGGCCACCTCCAGTAGCCAGGTAGGACTTCCAGTGGAGGGAGGCGGACACCACCCATAAAACCTTAGACTCAAAATTTGTCTTGCCTACAAGTGTAGGGGTAAAAATGGAGCAGAGATTGAGGGAATGGGAAACCAATGACTGGCCCAACTTGAGACCCACCACATGGGACAGAGCCAACCCCTGTTGAGAATACTATTAATAGTATTCTCCTATTGTAAACAGGAACCTAACATAACTGTCTTCTGAGAGGCTTCATCATCCAGCAGCTGGAGGGAATGGAGGGGTCAAGGGCATCACAAAGAGACCTACAGAGTTAATTAACCTGGGCCCAGGAGTGGGGCCCACAGAGACTTAGCCACCAGCCAAAGAGCAGGCATGGACTGGACCTAGAGCCCTACACATATGTAGCAGATGTGCAACATGGTCAACATGTGGGTTCTCTAACAATGGGAGTAAGGGCTGTCTCTCACTGTTGCCTGACATTGGATCCCTTTCTCCTAGCTGCTCTGCCTTGTCAGGTCCCAGAAGAAGACGTATTTAGTCCTGCTATGACTTGAGGTGCCTGGGTGGGTTAATACTCATAGGTAACCTCCCCTTCTCTGGGAAAAAGGAGAGTCAGGAATGGGGGGAGGGTCGTGAGGACAGGACAAGGAGGAGAGGGGGGAGGGAGCTTGGATCAAGCTCTAAAGAGATTAAATTAATAAGTAAATGGGATGGGGGGAAGGTTCTCTTTTATCCTGCATCCCCTCCAGAATTTGTTGTCCGTTGTTTTTAATCTTTGCCATTCAGAATGGGGTAAGACGAAATCTCAGAGTTGATACGATCTGCATTTTGAGATATTTCTTAGCCTCAGTTGCACACAAAGAATTACAGGCAACTAAGTGATGATGAGAGTAAGAGCCATGGTCTTCCCGGGTGAGAGTACACTGCACCTGACCGGGGTTGCCTGCCTAAGCAGAGGACAGGGATCGGGATTGTATACGAGAGCAAGGGCCGCTTACCAGAACTGAAGAAAACACCTCTTCTTCTGCAGAAACCATGACTGCCTTCTGCCTTTGAATCCTCAGGGAAAGCTGGGGCCTCATGAGCTGCTCCCTCAAGAGACTGATATCTTATAGTACTTTTAAAGGTGTAAATTTCAAATTTCAGTCTCTGTATTTAAAACTTTTCTTGGAAGATAGTCACGTTCCTTCAGTATCCCATTTCCTATGGCTGCTTCCACATCCCTACATGATCATTGGGAGATGAGAGGATCCATATGGCGGGCAGCACTAAGCTTATTGTCTGGACCTCTGCAAAAGAAAAAAAAAAAAGCATTTGCCTTTTGGATATATGCCTAGGAGTGGTATAGCTGGATCTTGAGAAAGCGTTATTCCTAATTGTCTGAAAAAGCACCAGATTGATTTCCGAAGTGGTTGTATAAGTTTACATTCCCACCAGCAATGGAGGAGGGTTCCTCTTTCTCCACATCCTCTCCAGCATGTGTTGTCACTTGAGTTCTTGATCTTAGCCATTCTGATGGGTGTAAAGTGAAATCTCAGGGTTGTTTTGATTTGCATTTCCCTGATGACTAAGGACACTGATCATTTCTTTAAGTGTTTAGGACATCTGCTCAACCATGTTTGTAGCAGCTTTATTTGTAATAGCCAGAAGCTGGAAACAGCCCAGATGCCCCTCAGTTGAGGAATGGATATAGGAATTGTGGTATATCTACACAATGGAATATTACTCAGCAATAAAAAAAAAAAAAAACAAGGAAATCATGAAATTTGCAGGTAAATGTTGGGAACTGGAAAAGATCATCCTGAGTGAGGTACCCCAGAAGCAGACAGACACACAGGGTATATACTCACTCATAAGTGGATATTAGACATATAATATAGGATAAACATACATTCTGTACACCTAAGGAAGCTAATCAGGAAAGAGGACTCTGGCTAAGATGCTCAATCCCCATTCAGAAAGGCAAAGAGGATGGACATCGAAGGAGGGAGAAAACAGGGAACAGGACAGGAACCTACCACAGAGGATAGGCTCTACCCTGCAAGATATCGAGGCAGGTGCTGAGGCTCATAGTCAAACTTTGGGCAGAGTGCAGGGAATCTTATGAAAGAAGTGGGAGACAGGAAGACCTGGAGAAGACAGGAGCTCCACAAGGAGAGCAAGAGATCCAAAAAGTCTGGGCACAGGGGTCTTTTCTGAGATTGATATTCCAGCCAAGGACCACTCATAGAGATGGCCTAGAACCCCTGCACAGAGGCGGCCTATGGCAGCTCAGTATCCAAGTGGGTTCCATAGTAATGGGGATAGGAACTGTCTCTGACATGAACTAATTGGCCTGCTCTTTGATCTCCTCCCCATGAGGGTGTAACAGCCTTACTAGGCCACAGAGGAAGACAATGCAGCCACTCCTGATGAGAGCTGATAGACTAGAATCAGAGGGAAGGGGAGGAAAACCTCCCTTATCAGTGGACTGGGAGAGGGATGTGGGCGGGGGAAGAAGGGGGGTGGGATTGGGAGGGGAGGAGAGAGGGAGGTACAGGGGAGACACAAAGTGAATAAACTGTAATTAATAAAAATAATTTTAAAAAAACATTTGCCAATCCCCGCTAACTGAAGCCATCTGATCAGTAACCACATCTTGATAGATACATTTTGTCTGTGTGGACATGTGTGAAATGAAGTACTCAGCACTGGGAACCCCGCCTGTGGCCTGTAGGAAGGAGCAGAGCATATAGAAGGAGTGTATAGAGGGTCCAGAGTATATAGAGACCAGCGAAAACTAAAACTGAGCAGCTCTGTCTGGCCATGAAGCCAGCTCTCATGCCTACTGGCTAAGGCTTTCTGGGGGCAGCTGGTTTGGGAAGGAGTTCCCTTACCCCTGGGAGTAACCCCTCAACTAGGTCCTGTAAGGAATCCCAATAAACTTAACAGTTTCCCAGAGTGAACTTTGGCAGAATTATGTCTCCATTTGCCTTTGGGACCTTAGGAGAAAATTCTCCCCCTGGGAAGGAACTTTAACAATACATACATACCAGTATGTATGTATGAATATGAATAAACCACATATGAATAAACTACCCACTCTCTGAATCATTTCCTATTAAAAAGCCCTAGGATGACAGTTCCCATACTGGTGTTAAATTTCTTATTTGTTATTTTTTTCAATTTTTTGTGTATGTTTGTGCACCTATATGTGTTTGCGAACACTTTATGTTCCTGGTGCCCACAAAGGCCAGAAGAGGGTATTAGATTCCCTGGAACTGAATTTACAAGTGGTTATAAACTACTATGTGGTTTCTGGGAATTGAACTCTGATCCTCTGGAGGAGTAGCCAGTGCTCTTAACCACTGAGCCATCTCCAGCCCATCCCCCCATTTTGTTGTTATGCAAAAAGAAGCCCCTGGAGCTGTGGGACAGGCTCACCAATAATATTCTCCCTCGGTGTAAACCAAAGGAGCATGCATGTGTACGTGATTACTTCTATCTACACAACTTTCACTCTTTGAATGTTTCATGAGAAACTTGAAGTGGTGGATCCCCATTGGAGAGGCAGAGCTAGACTGCCGGGGCAGAAGTGAGGGGAAGCATTTGACTTTATTCCTCTTTATACCCTTTTTATATTTAAATCACTGAATTTATGACCTTTTTAAAATTTAAGCAACACTTTAAGAAGTGGAAAAATAAAACCATTCACAAGTAATGCACCATTAGTCTTTCTCAATGAAGTGACCCAAACCTCCCCCTCCCAGGCCTCCTCTCTTTCAGCAGAAAAGGGATTTGGGCAGGATTTCCTACTGCTCACAGGTCTCTTTACTCTGTCAGGAGATAGATTTCTTCCTTTCTGCCTCATCTTTTGGACTCCATCTGATCTACCCACCCTGTACTCTTCAACAATACTGTGCCTTCCTATCTGTTCATGGCCTCTTCCATGTCTTCAGTGTTACTTCGCCATGCAGACCACTCCCCATTACCCTACTTGCATCTTTCTCCCTTTCTTTCATGGTACCTCTGGCCACCACCTTCACCTGTCAGCGAAGCAGCCTCCTTATCAGAAGGCGCCTTGGGGAGCCTTCAGTTCTGAACCTGCTGCAAGCTTCTCCCTGTAAAAACCATGTCGCTCTGCACTCTGAAGTTGTTCTACTGGCTTTGGCCACCATAGTGTTTTCTAAAGGCTTCAATGCCCTATCTGTGGATCCACCACAACTCTTCTCGGTTCCAGATCACCACACTGTGGCACTTCCTCACCTGTACCACTCTCCTACTTTGCCCTCTATAGCAGAGGCCATACCATGCACCCATTTGAGGTTTCTTCTCTCTGAATCAACCTATGATCTAGTGTAGATTATCGAATGCTTATTCTTATATTTACAAGGCATTATCTAAATAGTTCTCTCACCCCTACTTTCCCCTTTAACTCTAGTGAAGTAGTTTTAGATCTGAAATGTTCCCCCAAATGTTTTGTGTTTAAGTAAAGGTTTGGTCCCAGTATAGCCATGTTCACAGGTAGGTTTTTGGTTTGTTGTTGTTGTTGTTGTTGCTGTTTTTTGTTTTGTTGGTACCAGATCATGAAGATTTTGCTTTTTTTAATGGACTGATCAGTTGATGTACACACACTTCGATAGAATTAACAGCAGGTGGTGGAGACTCTAGGAGGAAAAACTGGGTCACTGGGCACTTGCCCAGGAGGGTTTATCTTATCCCTAGTCCTGTCCTTCTGTTTCCTGGCTCCTATGACGTAAGCAGCTTTACTCCACTGCAGTCACTCCATGGCTGTGTTCTGCTTCACTGTGACCTGCACAAGGCCACTGACATTATGAGCCAAAATGAAGCTTTGCCTATCTAAGTTGACCAGCCGAGGTAGTGTGTCACAGCAATGAAGAACTAAGACGCCTAGCCACTGAAGAAGTCTTGACTTCCTGGTCTGTCCGTCTCACTCAGCTCTCTCCCTGACTCACCACATGTCTGAGCCTTTGAGCATCTTCCTAATGACTCCTTTCATCATGCTGGTCTTTCATGCTGTCCTACCGGTCTTTCATCACAGTGCCTTTCATCACTCAGCAGATGCGGTACTGTTACTTCATCTGCCTCTCTCCTTAGCTGCCTTTTGTGGCAGGCCATTTCAAGTATCGCTACCTCACTCTCATTCTCTCGCTTTCTCTGTGTGTCCTCTCGCTTTCAGCTTCTCTTCTCCATTTCACTTGCCTCTTGTAAGTATCCTCAATACCTACCTCTGTGCATGAGCCTTTTTTTGAAGACTTTATTTCTTACCTTAAAGAACAACTTTCACATCAGTTTTTGAAGCACAGAACAGATAGGTGCTACACACACACACACATACACACACTGCTTCATTCCATGGGTTGAGCAGTTGATGGGGGTGAGCACATCACGTCCATGGAATGCCTCAGATCAGATAGAGTTTCTGGCAGAGTCTGCATCTGGATGGCAGAAGGGAAGGGCTGGCCAACAATGGACCTAGCCTGGAGTAGAGACTGCCTGAGTATCTCTACTGGGTCTTGGGAATCCCATAATACCTTTCCCATGACTCCACTTCAGTGTTACTACCTATAGGTAACCAGTGAATAGTCTGTGGTTGACATTCTACATAATTGGAATAGAGTCTACAAAAGGGAAATAGGAGTTACCCTCGTGAGAAGTAAGTGTGACAGGACTTTACTCAACTCCCCAATGCTACAGAATCAGACACCAGTGACTCTCCGCTGCAGGGGCACACAGTGACCTTCTTGCCCTGACGTAGTCATCTAGTGGGAACTGAATAAGATATGGAAGAAGTCCTCAGGAGGCAAGTTTATAAGTCATCCAAGAAGTAGCTCTGGGCAAACTCCAAGCCGCCCCAGGGCATCATACTTTACGCTTCTTCCGTCTAATCATCGAACAATCATTATCTGAGGTGTTTAAAGAAACTTCTCTTTCAGGCACTGTTCTAAATGCTGATGATATAAATGCCAATGAATGTTGTTCCCTTCCTCCTAAAAGATCACACTGTGGTACCCTAGGAGAATTAGACCATCTTAAGAGAAACAAGTACAAAGCACTATCGTATTTGATGTAGTCTGACATTTACAAAGGATTTTCCCATCTATTACTATGTTTAATATATATAGTGCTTGAAAAGAGGAAGCAGGAGAGTTTAAGAGTTTGTTAAGAGCTTGAGACTAGCCTGGTCTACATAGTGAGTTCTAGGCTGGGCAGTACTGGTGCACATCTTTAATCTGATCACTTGGGAGGCAGAAGCAGGTAGATCTCTGTGAGTTTGAGTTTAGCCTGGTCTACTTAGTGAGTTCCAGGACAGCCAAGGCTATATAGTAAGACCCTGTTTCAATCAACAATAACAACAAAACAGGTGAATTCTCAAGACCCTATCTAAAAAAGAAAATTCATACCATACCAATAAAAAACACAGATGGACTAGTGTGGAGCCCATGTCAGAGAAGAAGACATCAAGGCAAGAAGGAGTCATGAGCAAAATTGTATGTCTAGCCTATGGCTAAGAGCTGGGGCAAGGACCCAGGAAGTCAGGTGGAATTCACTTTTCATGGTTCTGCATTTCTTTCTCAGTTCCCTGAGCAGCTTAGGGAAACTGCTCTAAGTTGGCTCTTTCTTCTGTAGCTCTTTCACCAGTGAGAATCTCTTCTAGAGGGAGGTCCTAGTCCAGGAGACATGGATGGACCTAAACTAGCAAAACTTGCCCTGGCCACCTTGTAGACTCTATTGAAAACACTTTGAAGTGCAATAAAACCAGACCTAATCTTATTTCGTTGCATCTACCGTTCTACAGAAGGAAATTTTCCAGGCTTTTTTTTTCTTTTCCTGAGTATCTGCCTTTCCCAGGACTCAACAGAAGCAGGAAGCATGCTCTATTCAACACCACCGGCGGCAATCCATGTTACTAACAGGGTTAGGAGCTTCCAATGAGCAACATGCATCATTGAGGAAACAACAAAAAGATAAAGACAGGTTATCTTTGAAAGAGAGGAAGCTGAATTATTGGCCTGTGCTCTCTACCTTAGTGCATACGCTTGTGCTTCTCAAAGCACCTAGATCAGCATATTAGTGCAAGTTTCATGACTAGTGTATAGGGTTGAGGATGAGGGAAAAGGAAAATGAAGAAGAAAGGAAGAAGACAGCTTATAGAAATTCATAAATGCTTTCATCTCCATAGACAGAAGAGCCAGGACTTCATTTGTTGCATCCTCATTTCTCAGCATCCCAGATGAAAGCACCCATCACTCTAGGTCTGTTGTGACAAGAGATGCCTAGGACCCTCACGAAAATACCATATTCTGGGAAGTGATACTGGAGCCACATACTGGGGGCAGTGGCCACGGGAAAGACTGGACATAGCTTTGTGTTTGGTTCAGTTTGGTTTGATTTGGTTTGGTTTTTCGTTTGTTTTTTCTTTTTTGGCTTTCTGGCTCAGAAAGCACCATTGGATGGAAACATTTCACCTTCCCCCGCCCACAAGTCCCAACTCCCAGGGCTGACTTGTGGTCAGTAGAGAACATTCAGTCTGTGTGGCTTAAGAAATACGGGACAAGATGATGCATGGAGCCCAGTGTGATGGTGAAGGTGCGTCAGCAGGCTCTGTGGCAGGTGGCAGTGGCCTGGGCATCACACAGTCACAGGGGTTGCTTTCTCTCCCGCTCACTGTTCCTGAGGGGAATGAGGTAGTTGGTATCCAAGCGAAACCACAAGACCCTGGAGAAAGATGTCTTGGGTAATTTGCACATGAGTTTTCTCATTGTTGAAAAATTGCCCAGAAAGTCATATTCCAGGGAGGAATTTGTTTATTGGCTGTTTTTTTTTTCCTTAAAGATATTTCTTTCCTGATAACTTGGGTAATATTCTTGCTGCGGCTTGCCCTGTTATTGTCATAATGAAGTTCTGCTGCCTGCCAATTAGGAAGGAACTGGCTCTGTGGGGACAAGAACAGACAAAAAATATTTCTTGGATGTATGGCCAAGAGAAAGTGCCATCTCACTTGCTGGATATACAAATCGGGCTGTAGCTGGTGGCTCCAGGGCAATAACAGAGCTGACATTGTCAGTCCTGGAAAATGCAAACTGCGGTAACCTCTCATCTGAAATATGGGATCCATGCTACCACATGCAATTCAGCAGGCTATGCCTACATTCTGGGTCTTTGAAAACAAAGGGGGAAAAAAAAAAAAAGAAGTCACAGTTTACACAGGTAGCCAGTTTCCATGCTGTAAATAACCTGACAATGGTGAACTTCCAGCAACTGATGTAACCTGCTCAAAAACTTGCTAAACAAAATAATCAGGCCATAGTATTCCACAGTATCATTGGCCAGGGAGAAAACAAACTTCTTACTTGCTACTTCCGGGCTTGGTTTTGTCACTGATCAGACACGTGCACTTGGCAAGTATCACTTTGCTCTAGTGCAGTTGTATTGGCAACCCAGGTGATGTATGTAGTAAATGCTGCTGACATCTCAGCCAGGCCCACAACCTCTCTTCTTGCAGAACTGCAGCTTCCATGATGCTTCTTCATGGTGCCATATTTGGACTAATGGATTCTGTACCCTAGGCTTGAACTGATTAAATCAGAGCTGATAGAGATGCCACAGGATGTCAGGGGTCAGGGTGTTGTCTGGACAGTGGCGACCATATTCCTCCCCTTAATTATTTGAGTTCATCAACCTAGAGGCTGGACTTGGGGGAAGGGAGAGAAGAAAGAGGGTGCAGAGGATGGAAGGAGGGAGCAGGAGAGGAGAGAGAGAGCTTTCTTCCCTGCGCTGCTCAGTGTTACGATGCTCTTCAGATCCAGGCATTCTGAGTGGGCCTGTGTAACCTGAAGCCAGCAGGTTAAGTAAGTGAGGCAGAACTGATCCTCCATGTCTTTTGGAGCCCTGAAATTCCACCAGGGGTCCTGTTTGTGCCTCACACCAGCAGCATTGACTCCGCATGGACACTCAGAAGTGCCACCTTGGACATTACCACAGACCTGGTCACTCATGAGCTCTAGCAATTTGTGTTTCTACACTCCTTCTTGTTGACCTTGGTCCCTGCTCAACTTTGACAAAGAATGCCTACATTACTATTCTAAGGTGGTTACATTTTATCCTAGAAAGGCATGCTCAGACTGATGCACTTTATTCTCTGGCTAGTTTATTATATGAAGGCCAAAAAGATTATTTTAATTAGTTAAGTGTTTAATTTTTAAAAATAAAATCTAGGAGCCAGAGAGATTGCTCAGTCAGTGAAGCACAGTCATTGAGCGTATGGAAACAAGGCTGGAGAGATGGCTCAGAGGCTACAAACATTGGCTGTTCTTCCAAAAGTCCTGAGTTCAATTCCCAGCAACCACATGGTGGCTCACAACCATCTATAGTGAGGTCTTGTGTACAGGCACACAGGCAGGCAGAATGCTGTACAAATAAATAAATCTTAAAATTAAAAAAAAAAAAGGAGAGAGAAAGAATATGGAAACCTTGGATCCCCAGCATCCGTGAAGAAGTCAGGCATAGCAGTTTGAATCTGTTGGGAGGCAGAAACAGGTAGATCCTAGCCATAAGTTTCAGGAAAAGAGGGGGAGTGAGTGAAGGAGACATGATGTCAACCTCTGGCATCCATGCACTTGCTCATACACGCACACACACAAATAGAGGAATACAATATTATTCGAAATGAATGACAAATTTCTTTATAAAAAATCTAGGCTAACATTCCAAAGGCCAGCCTAAAGTAATACAGGAAAGTGTGAAGAATTAAACATTTCCAATATGTGAACAGCAATGGAAAGCAAGCACAAGCATTTCAGAACACCTTAGCTGGGTAGAACGGTGAGCCAAAACAGATGGCTCAGAGGCTACATGGTTTTGAGAGGACAGGATTTCACAAAATGTGCCACTAAGTATTGAAATGATTCATGATTTCTGGCCCTAGGAAACAATTTAGTGTCCACTAGAGAATCATTTGCATAAGTACAGTTAAAAGTGAAACGGGAAACTGACCTCACTTTATCCTGACGTGTATCAAAGCACACTTTTCACTGTTACTTTTGAGTCATTTGGTTACATAGGAATTTTCACTTTATAATGCCCTAAATGGGCAGTTCCCATGGAGAGGGCTCAGCCGTAAGTTGGTTTTTTGAAACTAATGTGTTAGTCTAATTCAAACAGAGCAACTTAGAATCTGGGTTTGGGAGAAGCTGGGAGGGAGGAAAGACAGACCTGGGAGATGCATCTTGCTACCACAGCGTAAACTGCAGTCTGGATAAAAGGATCCCTCGCATGAACTAACAGGATTTTCGGTAAGGCTGGGGCACCATGCAGCATCTGAGCTGACGGTCTCCCACACCAGCCACAGCGAGTACCTGTGCTGAAGTAAGAGATGGGCGGGGAAAAGAGGGGCGGGAGGGGAATGCAGGAGCACAGTATAGACAGTATAGACAGCAGAGAGGTAGAGGACAGAGGACGGGTATTCCACGGAGGAGTGACTTTCTCCATCATTACACTTACAGTTAAGGCCACCAAGTGCGTGTAGGTTTTTCCCACTCCCGGCAATATTCCAGCTCTCGGTGTTCAGTTCAAATCCCAATTGGCACAATTAGCATAGGCTCCCCGAGGAGGTACTCGATCCTACAGGACTGTCTCCCTAATTAAATGTCCCAGGCTATGAATTGAGGGTCCCCTCTAGGCTGCACTCAGATTTGATCAGTTAGTAGGACCATTCAGGAAACACCTGCTTACCTTCTCTGGTTTGTTAGAAAGGAGAGGTCCTGGGGTTGGTGGTGTAGCTGGTGGATCTTAATCCTAGCACTTGAAAGACAGAGACAGGTGGATCTCTAAGAATAAGGCCAGCCTGGTCTACATAGTGAGCTCCAGGCCAGCTGAGACTACATAGTAAGATCGTGTCTCAAAAACAAAAACAAAACAACAGCCAAAAGAAGAAAAACAACATGATGTCTGGAAGACTCCAGAGCAGGGGTACCCTGTCCTCAGAACTGACCCGATCCCCTGTTCCTGTTCCTGGGTGTGTTCACCAACCCAGAAGCTCTCTCAACCCTGTCCTGGTTATACAGTGCTTCATTATGTATGCATGATTTATTGAACTATTGGCCATCGGAGAGTAAGTGAACCGCCAGCCTTTCCACAGGTAAGCCGGCATTCTGATCCTCTTGTTACAGGCTCTGCTGGCAGCCAGCCCCCTTTTCAGGCAACCCCGTAGCCCCTACTCTTTCACATACAAAAAAGAACCTTATCTTTCTGAGACACCCCTGTATTTGAGGAGGTTTGTCAAAAAATAGAGAAAAGACCAGATAGTGTTTCTTATTATAAATTATCACATCCAGTGACCAAATATATATTAGTAAACTAGAAATTCAAGAACGGGAGGATTCCCCTATTTGCAACGGGCAGCTATACCCACGCTGCATAGAGCATAGACCTCCGAAGCACATTGGCTGTCATTTCTGGCCTTCAGGGCCTCCTGGACTTCAATTCCAGTTACCTGTTCAGTCACCTTGGTTATTTACTAAAACAGAACGTCCTGATTTCCTTGCCTGTAAAATGGAGATAATAGTAAAATATTATTTTTATATCATTACATAATTTAAAAGTGTGTTTGATATCTGCCATCGGTTACTGGCCCAGAGCTCCTGAACTAAATAGAAGTAATAAGACACATATTTCCTTCTGCTGTCTGATTCTCATCTCGAGTTCCTGTTCGGAATTCCGAGTGTGTGTGTGTGTGTGTGTGTGTGTATTTTGGGGAGGAGGTTGCAAGAGCAAAGGCCAGATATGAGGAGACAGGGAGATGAGCAGGACTGGGGTGCATGATGTGAAACTCACAAGGAATCAATAAAAAGTTAATGATGATGATGGTGACGACGATGATGGAAGGAAGAAAAAAAACACATTGATTTAATTAATAATATCATAAATTTAAGAACCATCTTCAGCATGAAACCAGGAAGAGAAAACACACGCACACACTCTTTCTTCTTTGAAATTGTTGTTGCCATTCTTACAAAATTCTGGGTCCAATTGTTTTGTCATCGTTGCCTTATGTTCTTTCATTAAAGGCCTTTACATGAGTTCACAATATTCTAAAGACATTTGCTCGATGTGCTCTGGATATAGCAACTACCCTGCGTCCTAAGAACATGGCCTGCTCTTTGCTACTCCTGTGCACACCTGCTCATTCCAGCCCCGCCCCCTGCTCTGCAGCAAAGCTCATCCTTTTAGATAGTCCCCACTTAAACTTCCTCTTTTGGAATGCCACAGCATGGCATGGCACCTCTATACAAAGAGGTCTGTCCTGTTATCCCTCGACGTCTCCTGTACTCTCCTGTAATAATTACAGGATCTCTTGGTCCCAACGTTTGTTTTACATATTCAGTACCTGCCTCCTTCACGAGACCATGCACTGCTGGAAGACAGGCTCCACAGCCATCGCCCTGCTGGTTTTCTTGCATTCTGCCCTGTTGGGGGTCAGAGCCACCCTGAGCACACCAGATCACTCCCCCACTGACCTGCAGCTCCAAGCCCCATATCCATGGTTCTGACCACTGTATTCTCAACATCTGGCACACTCTATGGTAGATAACAGAGACATAGTGAACATTGGGAAATATGGTAATCCCTGAATTCTTGATGTAGTGCATTTCTGGACATCACATCTCCCAGGAGGCCCTTGTGAAAGTGCTGAGAACTAATCCCATGAAAAGGCATTTAGTAAGTAAACCAAGGGGCCAAGAGAGGGTCAAGACACAGTGGGAGAGCTGAATGACAGAGTGACGTGAAGCAGAGACTGACTTCCCAGCAGAGCACAGCTTTGCTATTTAATCCACAAATGCTTATTTCTTCCCCTTATTACCATGGGCTATTTTGCTCCATGGTTTCATCTGAGGGTGGGAAGTGGAGAAATGATACTTGAAAGGCCAGAGCGAAACTGATGCAAGTTGGTTCTGTACAGTGACTAGAAAAGAAGAAGCAGTAGACATTGCCAGATGCAATTAAATTATTAGTCAGAAGAACAACCAGGTCTTAGACCCCAGATATTTGCTTGCTTAGAACTCCACTGAACCGAACTGTACATTAAATAATTGTCATTTTGCATTAACTCTAATATGTTGTTTGTTTTTAACAAATGATGCGTGCTATGGCTTACGCCACCGAGTGGCCTTTTTCTTTTGAAAAGGCAGCTAGAACTGTGTGCATTTTAGACTTGACATCATTTTGGAATCCATTTTAGAAAGACAGGAGGCAATGGTCTAATATCAGTGTGCTCACTGAAGGAACTTTGGAGCATGTCAGTAGGAGCAAGCACTATAGCAACTTCTCAGTAAAACAATGAACAACAAAGCATGGGATCCAGCAAGGAGCAGCTGCACAGCAGTGGGATCTGTGCAGTTTTGGGATGTTCTTGCATTTACTTCACTCAGTAGAACGTAGGTGAAGAATACCACATGACTCCTTGGGCCTTGCAAGGATGCTCAGTTTGCAGACTCTGCCACCCTAGTGTAAATACAACCACTGAATGGTGCGAGATTCTACAGTGGAGAGAGGCAGTTAGAAAGCAAGGCTTCTCCGTATCCTCCAGATGGTGGCCCAGGAAACACCATGTAGGCTGAGATGAGCCACCCACACAGAGCGCAGCCTGAATTTCCTAACCCTCAGAATCATGAACAATGAAATGGTTTTTATTTTAAGACCCTGAGTTTTAAGGCAGTTTGTTACACCATAATGAATGAGATGTCTACAGAGTTAGAAGCTGATTCCTATAGTCTTCTCTCAACTTTCTCTCAATTTGGAACCAGTTCTCTCCTTCAAATAACCCTTGGGATATGAGCCCTGGAGAAATGGCTCATGGTTTTATTGCATTAACAAAGCATTAAAGATGCTGTGGGAAATCATAGTTTAATGATAAATCCCACTAAGTCATTTCCTCTAGCATCTTTTCATTGGCGATTGTTTCTGATCAAAGCCACAGTGCACCACTGAGTGCTAGGTCTCCCAAAAGATGCCTGGTGGTGTCGAGCCTCAGGACTTCCAACAGAATTGCATCCAGCAATCTTGAATGTTCCTCCTTGCCTAGCCATGGCACTTCCTTAACAGAGCCACTTCCGGTGACTTAGTCAAGACCATAATCAGTAGAGCAATCTGAGTCTGACAAATTTCAGGGCTGCCAAGGCCCAAGCAGGCATCAGCCCACTCTCTTGAGAATTGCCACTCAGAACAGTCAACTCAGTGACCAAGCAGGATATCCTTAGTGTGAGCCACAGCTTCTCAATAGGAAGTGTGAACAGCAGAGGCATTGCAAAGGGAGGGCCGGGACCCAGAGACATTAATATCCGGTGAAGCGTGAGAGGGAACAAGCTACTTCAGAAAGAAAAGCTATTTCAGCAGCTGAATGTGGAAAGAGAAAAGTGACTGAGTAAGCCACAGGTCACAGAGCGTGTACAGGAATTCGTGCTTCTGTTTTCCCTAAGATTATGTGCTTTTGAAAAAGATTTTCCTCTATTGCTCCATGCAATATGTGTATGTGTTTATACTTTCAGATAAGCTACACTGTGTCATTAATTCCTATTACTCCTATGCTGTGAGATGCTAAATCCAATCGTGCAATCTAATAATTATATAAACATCTCTCAGAGAGCCAACATAGTACTTTCCCCTCTGTGACTGACCCACTTGGCTTGTTTTTTTTTAATTTTCTTCACAATTTATTTATTATCTATCCCAATTGAAGCCCCCTCCCTCAACTCACCCAGTCCTACCCTCCCTCCCTCTTCCCTCTACCCTCTTCCCCTAGCCCACTGAAAGGGGGAGTTCTCCACGATTGCCATCTGCCCAGAGCAAATCTCATCAGGACTGCCTGGATCCTCTGCCTCTGTGGCCTGGCAAGGCTGCATCACCAGGGATAAGGGACATTTGCTCAACCGTGTTTGTAGCAGCTTTATTTGTAATACCCAGAATCTGGAAACAACCTAAATGTCCCTCAATGTAGGAATGATTACAGAAATTGTGGTACATCTACACAATGGAATACTGCTTAGCTATTTAAAACAAGGAAATCATGACATTTGCAGGCAAATGGATAGAACTAGAAGAGATCATTCTGAGTGAGGTAACCCAAAAACAGAAAGACAGGGTTGGCATACACTCACTTATTAGTCGATATTAGCCATATAATATAGAACAGCCATCTACAGACCTAAAGAAGCCAAACACTAAGGAGGTCCCTAGGGAGGATACTTAAATCTTCTTCAGAATGACAAACAGGATAGACACCAGATGCACTGGAAGAGAGGAAACAGGATGGGAGCCTACTATAGAGGGTCCTCAGAAAGGATTCACCCAACAGGGGACAGAAGCAGATGCTGAGACTCAGGGCCAAAGATTCAAGATTGCTGGATGCAATTCTGCTGGCAGTCCTGAGTCTCTACACCACGTTAGGCAGCCAAGCATCTTTTTGGGAGACCTGATACTCAGCGGTGCACTGCGGCTTTAAGCAGAAACAATCAGGGCCTCTTACAGAGGAAGAGAGGGGTGGGAACAGAGAGACATGGAGGGGACAGGAGCCCCACAAGGAGACAACAAAATTAAAAGATCTGAGCCTGTGGGGTCCTGCAGAGACTGATGCCCCAACAGAGGACCATGCATGGAGAGGGCCTAGCCCCCCTGCTCAGATGAGGCCGATGGGCAGCTCAGCGTCCATGTGGATCTCTGAGTGAGGGGAGCAGGGGCTGTCTATCGAGAACTCAGTTGACTGCTCTCTGATCACTTGATTTCTTAAAAGAGCCCCTAAAATTGCGAAAACGGAAATCGTTTGTAGCCTCTGACTGGCACTTAGGCCTTCTGCAGGGACTAACAGAGATTATAACACCTTTCACAAGTCATAGCACCAATCCATCTGCCAGAAAATAGGTAATACTTTTCCATCAGAATCTAGCCTCACATCAGTGTGCTGATGTGCACAGTCAGACAGTGACCAGAGAATTCAGCAGAACGTCCTTCTTGGGATTGAATTGTGTAACACTTAAGAGACATAAACCCAGGAAGAAAACTGTGGAGTGGAACCATTACCAAGAAAAAACAAGCTACAGTGAAGAGTGCTGTGCCTGACATGCTCTATATTCAATAGCTTGCTGTAGTGGGGGAAACCGTTATTCTTTGCCAGCAAGTTCAGAAGTCCACTTTTACTTGATCATTGAAAAAGGACATTGGTTAGCATTGTCTAGGAAAACCCCATTCTGAGCTTGGTTAGCCCCTTCTTAGACCTCTTGTTCTCTTCTATGGCTTCTCATGGTAGCAGACCTAGAGCAAACAATGCCAAAACTACCATAGACCACATACTACTGATCTTCATTTGAAGGTAGAAAACCACCAGTGGATATTCTTCAAATACAGAAGTCACATAAAATCAGTGATGCACAGCTGAGTGACTCTCCTCTTGACAGAAATAGCTTAAAGTAACAGTAGGAGCAGATGTCACAAGGACATCGCCAGCATTTCCCCTCACAGCACCTGAGTGTTTTCACTTCTCTTTCTGACGCTCTGCTAAAAGACCACTAATTTTACCTCCTTCTGAAGATGCAAATATCCCTGGAGAAGGAGGTTTGGGGCAGCAGAAATTGATTCTACATCTCTGTCTGGAACGGGAAGCAAGCAAAAAGCAGGGCCCAGGAAATGTGTGTTGAAAGTTTGAAGGATGCCTGGGACAGCGGTCTTGTTGGATAGTAGATCTGTCATGAGTTTGAGCAGTGAGATACAGAAGAAAAATGCTAAAATTAGAAGACTCTTGAGGAAAAAGCATGGTCGAGTGAGGTAGGGCAAGGACAGTGAGGAACGCTGGGAAGGAACCTTCATAAGTAATAAAAATTATACCAGAGGCTGGGGCTTGGAAAAATTTTCAAAAGTGACTGAGGTCCAGGTCAGCCTGAGATTCAGTGAGGACATAAGGCCTTGTTTTCTTCCTGTCACCAGGGTCCAGGATTACAAAAACCATGAACCTGGAGATTCACATCATATTGGATTTCATTAGTGATTTGGGCATCAGTGATATGGACAAGCCTCAACAAAGACAATTCACTCTGTTAGCTCACTGTACCACATTCTCCTCTGCAAGCTTCTGGCTTGTAAATGCATTTCGTCACTACTTTGAAGGTGAAGCTGCATCTATGGCCCATGAAAGATTTTCCAGGATTAGTCACATGTGGTCACGCCAAGCATCAGGCCCCCTTTATGTAAGGACCCAGCTGCTAGCATGGTGGGGCTGGAGACAGCTGAGAAAAGTGTTGGTTTCTGTTATCTTCCTCTGCATTTCCAACAGTCAGCATGACATGTGACAAACTTCCTCGAAAGACTGAGAAAAAGACGCAATCCAAAATTCAAAGATTTCTCAGAATACGTTCCATTGCCTGTGGCTTGTGAGGTGTGTTAAGATGATTTATGACTTCACAGTATATGTCACGTCAGAGCTAGAACTACGGCTGCTGATTAAACACAGGCACTGAGCAATAACATTTGTTTCTCATCTTTCTTTTTTTAAAGACTTTCTCCCTAAAGCAAAGTAAAACATAGCCTTTATATCAGATTTGACTTCTGAAATATGAAGAAAAAGTTTAGACTTTGGATAAGTGTGATCAATCCTGGGGTAGGGGTGGTTGTTTTGTTTTGTTTTGTCCAAAACAAGGTCTCGCTATGCAGCTCTGGCCATCCTGGATCTCACTATGAAACCAAGCTAGCCTCTAACTCACAGAGTTAGACCCACAATATTATATTATGAACTTAAATTCTGACGTTTAAGAATCTTATTTATCGTGTGTATGTGTGTGCGTGTGTGTATTTATATGTGTAAGTACAGGAGTGTGTGTGAAAGTCAGAAGACCACTTTGGTGTTCTTTGGGTGTTGTTTGAAACAGGGCCTCTTGTGTTTTGCTGGTACATATGACAGACTAGCTGGGCTATGACCTTCCAGGGAGTCTCCTGTCTCGGCCTCCCATCTCTACACAGAAAAGCTAGGATTGCAGGTGTGTATCTACTGTGCACAGCCTTACACAGGTCCTGGCTATGAACTCAGATCCTCACACTTGAGGGCAAGCACTTACTCACTGAGTCATCTCTTGGGCAGGCACGTATCCTTTAGGGCAATGGTGCACACCTTCAGTTCCAGCACTTGGGGGGCACGGGCAGGTGGTGGATCTCTGTGTGAGGCCAGCCTAGTCTACAAAACAAGTTCCAGGACAGCCAAGGCTACACAGAGAAACCGTCTTGGAGAAAAAGGAGAGAGAGAGAGAAATAGTATTATTTAGAAAGCATACTTAGAAAAGGAAATCCAATCAGATATGACATGATTGTAAAACAAGCAGTCTCAGGGAAGGCCTGGAGGCATCTAAATTCTTTTGTGGCAATTCCCAAGATCCTGCCTTTCCTGACCCCAGTTCTCAGAATCTTCATACACTTGAGCCAAAACAATGCTGTGTGTTCAGCATGGAAATAGATGAAGATTATAGTCATCTTCTCTTTTACCAGACAAAACTTTAATATAATTTCCATTTTTTATTGTTGCAAGGTATTTAATCCTATTGTGAACCCCAAAATTGTGAACAGAAAAATCCTGTTTCTTTGGTGTGGTTGAGCCTTATCATATACTTTTAATCCAAGAACTTTTTGTTTATTGCAAACTGGTGATTGTAGTGTGGCTAACCCAACCCAACCACACACCTTTAATCCGAGAGCTTTCTGTATACAGGATTTAATAAAGTTAACCTTAGGCAAGAGGCAGAGCAAGAAAGTAGCTGACAGGGATTAAAGAATAGAAGGGACTTTGAGTTGAGGGATATTCAAGACAGCATAGAGAAGAAGAAAGGGCTATCAGCTCGAGCTCTGGCTTTAGCTTGGGCTTCAGCTCCTAAGTTCCCTGGCTTTTGGGGCTTTGAGCTAGCAAGCCTTTGGCCTTGGGGTTTTTTTGGTTTTGTTTTTTGTTTGTTTGTTTGTTTGTTTGTTTGTTGGCCTTTTGCTCCTGGGCTGTCAACTGAGCTAGTGAGCCTTTTAGGTTTTTTCCATGCAGACCATGAACTGAGAAGGAAGGTTAGCTGGTTACTTTCTCTACCTCACTGAGATAGCAGGTTTTCACCCCAGCATCTGGCTCCTGAGTCTTTATTGGTAAAATAGAACAGTTGGGTTTTTCCTTCTTTTATACAACATTTTATTGCATTTGGAGGGATATACTCCATTTTCATGACCAATGTTATTTGTGTTAAAATGTAAAAGGTGTGTTTTACGACAGCCTACAGACTGGGAAAGGATCTTCACCAACCCTGTATCTGACAGAAGACTAATATCCAGAATACATAAAGCACTCAAGAAATTAAAAAGCAACAAATCAAGTAATCCAATTAAAAAATGGGGTATGGAGCTAAACAGAAAATTCTCTGTAGATTAATATCGAATGGCAGAGAAACACTTAAAGAAATGCTCAACATCCTTAGCTATCAGGGAAATGCAAATCAAAATGACCCTGAGATTTCACCTTACACCCATCAAAATGGCTAAGATCAAAAACTCAAGTGACAGCACATGCTGGAGAGGTTGTGGAGAAAGGGGAATCCTCCTCCATTGCTGGTGGGAATATAAACTTGTTCAACCACTCTGGAAATCAATTTGGCGCTTTCTTAGACAATTAGAAATACTGCTTCCTCAAGATCCAGCTATACAACTCCTAGGCATATATCCAAAATATGCTCAAGTACACAACAAGGACATTTGCTCAACCATGTTTGTAGCAGCTTTATTCGTAATAGCCAGAAACTGGAAACAACCCAGATGTCCATCAACAGAGCAATGGACACAGAAATTGTGGTACATTTACACAATGGAATACTACTGAGCAATTAAAAACAAGGAAATCATTAAAGTTGCAGGCAAATGATGGGATCTAGAAAAATATCATCCTGAATGAGGTGTCCCAGAAGCAGAAAGACACACATGGTATATATTCACTTATAAGTGGATATTAGACATATAATATAGGATAAACATACTAAAATCTGTACACCTAAAGAAGCTAAACAAGAAGGAGGACCCACGGTAAGATGATCAATCCTCACTCATAAAGACAAATGGGATGGACATCAGAAGAGAGAGAAAACAGGGAACAGGACAGGAGCCTACCTCAGAAGGCCTCTGAAAGACTCTACCCACCAGTGTATCAAAGCAGATGCTGAAGTTCATAATCAAACTTTGGGCAGAGTGCAGGGAATCTTATGAAAGAAGGGGGAGATCAAAAGACCTGGAGAGGACAAGAGCTCCACAATGAGAACAACAGAACCAAAAAATCTGGGCACAGGGGTCTTTTCTAAGACTGATACTGCAAGCAAGGACCATACACAGATGTAGCCCATGGCAGCTCAGTATCCAAGTAGGTTCCCTAATAAGGGGAACAGGGGCTGTCTCTGACATGAACTCAGTGGCTGGCTCTTTGATCACCTCCCCCTGAGGGGGGGGAACAGCCTTACCAGGCCACAGAGGAGGACAATGCAGCCAGTCCTGATGAGACGTGATAGGCTAGGGTCAGATGGAAGGGGAGGAGGACCTCCCCTATCAGTGGACTTGGAGAGGGGCATGGGAGGAGATAAGGGAGGGAAGGTGAGATTAGGAGGGAATAAGAGAGGGTGATACAGTTGGGATACAAAGTAAATAAACTGTAATTAATATAAAAATTTAAAATTAAAAAGGTGTGTTTTAACTAAACTGAACACATATTATTTAAAGGTCTATTTATTTTCTAACATAGTACATTTTAATCACACAAAACATGATCATTGGAGCTGGAGAGATGGCTCAGAGGTTAAGAGCACTGGCTGCTCTTCCAAAGGTCCTGAGTTCAATTCCCAGCAACCACATGGTGGCTTACAGCCATCTATAATGAGATCTGGTGCCCTCTTCTGGCCTGCTAGCCTACATGCAGACAGAACACTGTCTACATAATAAATAAATTTTAAAAAAATTGACACAAAGTTATATTAAAAAAAAAAACATGATCATTAAGGTCCTCAATGCTTTTAAATATCATAAAGGGGTCTTCTTATACTGAAATGCTTGGAAATGGATACAGACATCTTTCTAGTTGGTTTTCCTCAAGTTAATTCTTTAAACTTTCTAGCCATCTGCTGTGGTTTGATGTGGTTTAAGGATTGTGTTTTTAAAAGTTTGGTCCTTGGTATGGCTGTGGTGAGGTAATGAGCCTAGTAAAAAGTGCTCAGGTCATTAGGATCACTGATCTTGAAAGAGATTAAAGGATGTCTAATGTAATTTCTAAGAATTGGTGATGAGAGCAAATAACCCCTGATCTTCTCCCTGGCTTCCTATTTTGAGATGTGACCTCTTCCTTTCACAATGTCATCCATCATGTAAGGACCCAAATGGGACTCTTCAGCAGAGCCTGTGCCATGCTGCCTGGACCTTTAGCATCCCCCAAACTATGAGCTAAATAGAACTCTTTTTGTTACAGTTAGCCATCCTGGACAGTTCCTTAGGATGAGAAGTGAACTTATATACCATCTAAAACCCATTTCTTCAGCTTAGGTTTTCTACTATATCCAATCTCCCAACAGAATAATCACATGCAAGGAAAATGTTGTTGTTGTTGTTGTTGTTGTTGTTGTTAATGCAACAATTGGCACAACACAGAAAGCAACTAATCTCACTCAGTGTTTCCCAAACCACAAGCAAAGATTCTCCCAGAAAAGAGCAAGTTCCCACCCCACCCCACCCCCGACACCATTTCTGAGCACTGGATCTTTCCTCCCCACTTGTAGACTAGTCTTCTTTGAATATGTGAGGATTCCTTCTCCCACACAGAAGTTCATTACTTGCAGGAGAATTGTGAAGCTGAGCACTGTACCTAGTGCATGCCAGGAACTCACAGGTCTTTGTGTCCAAGCATAAGCTGTTGACTTCAGAGAACAGTAGTCCTCAAAATTTTGGAAGAACACAGAAAGGTTTAATTGTAACACAAGAAGGCAAGAAGAAAACAGGTCTCCAATCCAAGGAGATGGTGTTTTAAATATTGTGATTTTGTTCACTATCTTGAGTATCAGATTCACTTAAGCAGAAGTATAAGTGAAATGCCTTGGGGATCTGGTTTTAACAAATCTGACAAGTTAGTTTAGATAAGACCTGGTTAGCACACTGTAAAGAGTGCCAATGGATGATTGTGTCATCAGAAATGCATGGAATGTACTTAGATGTCTCTTTTTCAGTCGATGAAATTCTGAGAATTAGAGAGGCCAAATGAGGGAATTTCCAGGACTCTGGGGCTGAGCACAAGAATGCCAGCTCTGCACACCGATCATGTTCCTCTGGAATGGGTGTCTCCTCAAGCCTTTGTTCTTCTTTCTTGCTGCTTTTATGAATGAAATTTTGTCTTTCCCACCATATCCTTAACTCAGATGCTGAGGTGTTAGCCCTATTTCTACAGACCACCAACCCAACAAGACTGATGTTTTATAAGAATGGGAAATTCAGACCCACTAATACATGTAGAGAAAAATGATGTGAAGATATAAGAACAGAGGTGAGCATCAAGATGGGTGTCTTCAGAACAGAGAGAGGGGCCTGAAATCCTTCCCTCCCAACTCTCAAGAAGGAACCAACCTTGCAGGATTTGGGTTTCTCGCCTTTAGAATACAGAGACAAGGATTTCCTATATTTAAGACATTCCGCCTATGGGACTCATTATAGCCTCAGGAAACATTCTTCAGGTTTCCAGATTCAGCCAAAATTTCTCTCAAAAGAGAAAACTAACTCAAAGGAAAATAAATCTACGGAGCCCTTTGCTTTAGTCTAACAACATAAACATTTCTCCCATTGCAGCTCTGTAGTAGCCTCAGCCACATACAGCTCATGAAAGTCTTCCTCCACCTAAGACTTCAGCAGGAATAAGGAGAAGTGTGGATACTCAGTGCTGGAATCTAGAAGTGTGGCATGAAATACATGAAGACCAAACTCTCCAGGTCTCTAGCTATAGCATTCATTTAGGGTATCCTTCTTGGGGGCTTCTTGTTCTGCTGCTCAGGATGGCTAGAATGGCTAGAACCTGATCCCTATGTGGATCTGGCCCACCCACTCACCATACAACATCTAATCACCAATAGTGTGAGCTTTCTAAGAACTTTGATGTTGCTTCTGACCTTAATTTAACCAATAGTTGTCCTCTCTCCTTCTGTGCCTACACCCTCTTCTCCTGCCACCTGCCAACAAACATCATCATCATCATCACTCCATTAGGGTCCTCTGTGACCATTGCCAGAGCTTCCCTCTGCTACTGACTTCTGCCGATTCTGTGGACTCTCCCTTTTGATTTCTTCTCACCTTATCTGCCCACTGCCATCAGGCTTAGTCAAGCCATTGAATGACAATGCTCAGACACCAGGGTTTTGTTGAGGCAGGGTTTCTCTGTGTAATAAGCCCTGGTTATCCTGGACTATCTTTGTAGACTAGGCTGGCCATGAATTCACAGAGATCCATGTGCCTCTGCCTCCCGAGTGCTGGGACTAAAAGTGTGCACCACCATGCACGGTAACACCAGGCAATTTTAACATGGGTACGTAGAAGGGTGATGTAAGTGGTAGCTGTCGAGGAGGGATGGGCTGAGGGTCAAGAATGGACTTGAAATTTTGGAATAAGCTAAACCAATGAAAGGACATGAAAAATGGCTTAAGTTCATCCAATGCATATCTTTCATGCTATTAAAAATAAGTTTAAAGTTCAGTATTTTGTTTGGGGTGATTAAAAATTGGCATAAA
This sequence comes from Pachyuromys duprasi, assembly GCA_028658305.1. Taxonomy (NCBI): domain Eukaryota; kingdom Metazoa; phylum Chordata; class Mammalia; order Rodentia; family Muridae; genus Pachyuromys; species Pachyuromys duprasi. Next base: position 62,912,629 of record CM053763.1, on the reverse strand, counting down.
TGTTAAGGTGTCAACAGCTACTTACAAAACAGCAATATCAGAACAATATGAATTATTATAGAGGCTCCCAACTTGTTTGGATTCCCTTTATCTAATATTGTATTCCCTGCCCCTATATTTAGCTGTGGTTGGGGATAAATGCTCTGTTTAATTTGTTCACATGGTCACAACAAGTGTTTAATGAGTGAACTTTTTAAAACTGAGATTTGTAAGAAAGAAGACTGACAGAATCCCTGGTATTTTTCTACCCTCCTCTCCTACAGCTCTTGCTCCAAATGATATTTTAAAGTTGATTATTAAAGAAAAAATCATCAAATGTACATGCATATGTGTAGGACATATGATAACTTGAGCCACTAATACCCCTGACATCAACTTTTAGTCCATGTGCTATAAAAAAGACACCAAAGGGCAGAGAGTGAATGGTTGCTGGGGTGAGCACAGCAAGTCATACTTTTCTTTGATGTCATTTCATTTATAGGATGAAATAGGAAAATGTGGGGACATTTCCTCAAATCCTCTCTCCTTTATCATTACATTTTTGTTTTCTGTTTCCAATTGTCACGCTTGAGGATGCTTTTTGTATAGACAAGTGTCTGGTATGCACGCATGCATTCATGTACTGGGCATGCCTGTATATGCATTATGCACAGGCACATCATCAGGACATTTGGAAGTCTGTGCATCCTCCTCCATCACTCAAGAAGGAACCAACCTTGCAGGTTTAGAATACAGAGACAAGGATTTCCTATATTTAAGACATTCCGCCTATGGGACTCATTATAGCCTCAGGAAACATTCTTCAAGTTTCCAGATTCAGCCAAAATTTCTCTCAGAAGAGAAAACTAACTCAAAGAAAAATAAATCTACGGAGCCCTTTGCTTTAGTCTGACTATATATGTTGATGCTGGGCCTCTCATTGAACCCAGAGCTTCTGGTTTTGACTTATCTAGTTAACCAGCTTACTCCAGGGATCTTTTATAAAGATATCAGTTATAATAGGGTGTGTGTATGTGTGGTGTGTGTGTATGTGTGGTGTGTGTGTGTTGGAGGGTCAATTGGTTAAAAATGTGTAATAATTATATTAATATAATGGGTTTTTTAAACAACTACAGCACAAACCTTACAGAGGGCCAGGGATGATAAAGTATAAACTTCTGGGTGTTTTCTGGATTAAGCCAAATAAAACAAAAGCTGGACATTGCACTGGGCAAGCACAAAGATGGATGCTGTCTGTGGTGAGTGGTTCAATTCATATTCAACTTCTCCTTCCTTTCTGTCAGCTTCTTCACAGATTTGGAGATGGGGGATTGGCAAGGGGTGAGGAAGAGGAAGCTGGTGGAAAGTGTCTTTACCCCCAAGCCTTGTAGGAGACACAACTTGTCTCAACTTGCTTGCATAGTTTTAGAGAAATACCTCGCACATGACGAATGTAGTTCTGGTCATAGAAACAGGGACGTCTTTAGACTGCCCTGGGGTCATAGCAAGAGAGACCAAGGAAGAGAAGCTCTGGTTAAGGAGTGTGAGTACACACAGAGAAAGAGAGGAGGAGGCGTGCCAACACTTTGTGTCATAAACCCAAGTATGCACCTCCATGCTGAGCCCTCAGGCTTACCCATTAAGTACCTGCCAGCCCTACTTGGCACATGGCTTAAAACTGAAGGAGAACTTTCCAGGCACCCTGAATCCTTGCACTTTACAAGAATTGACTTACTCATTGATAAGATCTTACCCCAGTACATGGAGAACACTGAGGCTTGAAAAAGATTTTGAAAGTTGCTCAAGCTTAGCTGGGCATGGTAGTGCACTCCTTTAATCCCAGCACTGGAGAGACAGGGGTGGGAAGACTTCTGTGAGTTTGAAGCCAGCCTGGTCTACAAAGTACTTTCCAGGACAGCCAAGCAATCAATCAATCAGAGTTGTCACAGATTTTGTCTGCATACACACACCACTATTCTCAGCACTATCTAGTGGAGGGTTTTCCCTTTTTAACATTTTCTTTCAATTTTTTTTTTCTGAGAAATAAAAGCAGAAATCATCCTGTGCGCCATCAAAACCCACTTCCTCTACTGTGTTACATGCTGGGTGTTTTCTGAATGGAAATAATAATATATGCTTCCGCAGCAAAATGGCTCTGGATTCATTCATCTCTATTAATTTGTCGTGCATTTTCCTGTCCAGGAAACTTTGCCTAAGTAGGTTCCTACCAAGCATGTAAAATCCACAGCCCATGTGTTGCATGTTCCCCAGGATAGCTAAGAAGGTGGCCCAACACAAAATTCATAACCTTAAGACATTATAAAGGTTTTGTTGTTGTTTTGTTTTGTTTTGCTTTGAGATAGAGTTTCTTTGTGTAGCCCTGCCTGTTCTGGAATTCACTCTGTAGACCAAGCTGGCCTCACACTCAGAGATCCGCCTGCCTCACCCGTGCTGGGATTAGAGGTGTGTGGCACCACTGTCAGGATTTTTTTTAATATATTTTTAATAACTTAATTGTGTTTTTTCAAATGTGAACTTTGTAGATGACAACACTGTGTGCAATGTCACAAGGCTGACCATGTGAGACACTGAGCATAGAAAGCTAAATAAGATAATGTATTTAATATCAGCAATCAATATAAAGTGCTAATAATGATGGCTGACATTTCCTGAGCACTTACCTTATGCCTTTCACTATTCCATGTAGTGTGTATATCAGCTGCCAACTTCACCACAATCTTGTGATCCACAATTTTCACTTCCTAGAAGAAGTCTTAGAGGAAGAAACCTGTGATAGAGCTAAGGCTCAAACTCAAGCAGTCTGAAAACCAGACATCAACAAGAAAAAACAAAGACAACAAGAAAAATATGTTCAGAATGCAGTTCAGTAAATGAGAACTGAGGGCAGTCCATGGCCATGAGTCAAGGGAGACAGTGGCCACATGTGCCAGTGTCTAGGCCTCAGGGAGGTTGTCTTTTCTGCTCAGTGGATGTGGGGCTCTTGGATTACAGATTATCAGTACTGGCCTAGAGTGGTGAGCTGGATATTTGAGAGGCAGAAATGAGATACTAGCCTGTCTGTGGCAGAGATGACTTTAAGGGTGCCTGGGAAAGGTCAGCAGTGTAATGATGGGATGGTTATGTCTCATTAGGATTTAAATTCAAGAGTTTTGTGTAGTGTTCATTCATTCATTTGATAATACCTGATAAGTACTCACTTTCTGCCTAGAAACTTCCCTAGACATTTGGGATAATTAATGAATAGAATAGAAAAAAAAATTCTTGTTATTATGGAGTTGTCTTGAGAGTGAGAAAGGTAGTAAAATGAGCATAATAAATAAGTATACTACAAATTAAGTTAGCCTGTAATCTCAGCACTCAGGAGGAGGCAGGAGAATTTTGAGTTCAAGGCCAGCCTGGGCAGCATACAAGATCCTGTCTCAAAATCAACCCTAACAAAAAATAAGTTAGAAGATGGTGAACATTATAAAAAGAATATCAGGCAGTAGTTGAACATGTCCTAAAGGAGGTTGGACTAGCCAGGGCTGAAGTCCTAAGGCAGGAAATGGCTGGTTTGTCAGCTGATACATAGTTAGCAAGCAGGAGGCAAGGTCAGAGAAGGTGCTTGACGAGACAAATGCGGTGCTGTGAGGGCACATGCAGTTCAGAGGAAGAACAGTGGACACACTAAAACAACTAATCACGAACACATTCAGAGTCCACAGATGTGCTAAGTGAGCTGAATATCAGAGGAGGGGTGTCAAGGCAGCTCAGTGGTCTGTGGGCATCACCTAAGGATGGAGATGCTATTAACTGTAAAAAGGAGCCTTCCTCCAGATGGTTTGGATCAAGCAGATTAAAAGAGGCTGCTAGGTGGGACTCCCAACAATGGGAAGCTGTTTCTGACTCTTTTGTCTGTACTTGGGACCCTTTTCCTCCTACTGGGTTGCCATGTCCAGCCATGATATGAGGGTTTGTAGCCATGTTCAGTGGATATCCACCAGAGGCTGGCTTTTTTTTTTTTTTAAGGGAAATGGAGGTCAAGTTCATCTGGGTGAGAGGAGAGGTGGGGGAAGGGGCTGGAAGGAGTAGAGGGAGGGAAACTGGTTGGGCTATAATTTATGAAAAAAGAATAAAAGTTTTTTTTTTTTAAGAGGCTGTTAGACATCAAGGTGGAGAGCTAAAGTCAACTTGGAAATGTGGGCTGATGTGTAGAGGAGAAGTCTGGGGCAGGAATTCTTGAATCATGAGTGAAGGAAAATTGCAAGAAAGGATGGAGTGGGGCAGAGGAGAAAAAAGCTGAAGAGAGAGGCAGAGCGAGCCAGGAGCACCTTCTGCAGAGGAGGGAAGCCGAGGTCCTGGAGCTCCTGCTTGTCCACGGGAATGGGCACACCCACAAGAGAGTCATGTCAGCCTTTCTCCAGGAGTGAGAAGTCAGTCAAACAGTTTTAAGGGCCCAACAGCTGCTGCCGCTGCCTTTTTCCCTCTGCCGCTTGCCTTGACAATTTGCCTAAGCCCTGAAAGATAGCTCTGAGTCCAGACGCCACCAAGGGAACAGTTTGTTAGTCATTAGCCCACTTCTTTCCCTCCTGTCCACATGAGGCTTCTAGCTGGGCGAGAAGTTATTTAATAAAACAACCCTGGCCTCCAGTCCTCCACACACTCATACACACTCACCATCCTTGAAGCAAGCCTTTCCTTTAGTATCTCCCATATTATCTTAGTTTTCACTTTCCTTATTTTATTAAAAAAAAAAAGACATATGGAGCCTCATACTTTTGCAATTAAAACCCAAGTTGTCTTCTATACACAAACACAGTTTTGTACCTCCAAAAGTGCGTCTCCAGCCCCGCAGTGCCAAGAGCTGGCCCTCACTAAGAACTAACACTGCCTATTCTTAAAACGGATCCACTATTTTTTTCATTCGTTCTGGCTACACACCCTGCTTTGGAATGGATCCCAGAAGAATTGGGTTTGGCTGTGTCATGGTGTGGAAATGAAACACAGGGAAAACAGAGTCTGAGTTCTGCACAGACACTGGCACATCTGAAGTCTTCAGCCCCTGGTTCAGCAAGATCAGGACACAATGAGTGTAAGCTATAGGCATTTGGGAAACCCGGCTCTGGAGTGCTGAGCCTGCAGGTGAAGAGGGAGCTGATTAGAATTCCAGGCCCATCATCCATCCAACATTCACAGCATCACTTCATGTCAGATGGATTTGCTTTTTCATGAGTTAATACAGTATGCTTATTATAGTGGAGAAACCAGACATAGAGAATGAGGCATCTAGGAATGGATGGCACAACACTAGGCAGACAGCACCCGGCTGCTGAGTCAGGCTGGCTGGGGTCAGTCCTCCCCTGACCAATTTTTCTTTGAGGCTCTGCCTCGCTTGCCTGGAACGCAGACGTTTCCTCTGGAAAAGAGGATGCAGTGGTACACAGCTGGAGGAATGTCTGTGAGGATCCCTGACCAGCTGTGGAGAACAGCTGATTCTGTAGTGAGCCAGTTCCAGACACTTCACTCAGGACACCACATACCAGTTTGTTGTATCACGGTACATGCTCCATGTTGAGGCTGAAGGGAAAAGTTACTGCTGCATCTCATTCAGGCAGCTGTTCACAAGTCGTTACACTTTTTTTTCCCTCAAGCTGGGCTATAGTTGAAGTTAGGACTGCACTGAGGCCAGTACCAGCCACTGGAATTTGTGCTGTGTAATCTGGTTACCAGTCATCCAGAGCAGAAGGCATGCTGGGAGTATGTGTACTTTGAGGCCATTGAAATGAGAGAAAGGATTTCCCTCATAAACTCCCACAGAAATACTGAGGTGACTGTAGGCCTCTGCCATCAGCACTGAGCTGTGGAAGGCCACCTCAGTGAGGAGCACGTTTAGGAGGATGTTCCAGGGGCTCTGGATTCTCTTTTCAATGAGTGAACTCTCCCCCATTGTCCATGCCCCAGGAAGAACAGACTCAGCTGTAGTCACCCCTGCTTGCCTCCAGGCCTACTGTGTCCCTTTAAGCCTGGGGCATCCCACTACTGCTAGGTACAGTGTCCCCACTCCATCCCAGCTTCCTGGTTTTCTTTCTATCATTAAAGCCAACTCTTGCCCAGAGGGAGCTGAGAAGGACCTGGGGCTCAGCTTCCTCCATTAGTCATCACTGCTGTGGCCAGATCTGCCACTGAGGAAATGGGAAGGGCATGGTCTCCCCCTTCCCAAGACCCTGAGTAGAGCTCCCCAATAAGAGACAAAGTCTTAGTGTGATGACACTTCCCCCAAGCACAGGCCTTGAAAGGAGATCATTAGTAATGAGTAAGTACAACAAGGCAGGAAAACCAAGGAGTGGGGAGAACCAGGGGATTCTTGGTTCCAAATTCCTAATTTGGCCTCATCCTGTGCAATTCTGTTGCATGCTAGATCATCTTTGCCCCAGCTGGCAGAGCACAGCGGGAGAAGCTGCGGCACCTTTCGTAGATGACTCAGCCCACCTCAGGTGCTTTAAAAGACATTTCCCAGGATAAGCTGGGGTTGGATGGAAGGGAAGGAGGTCCTCCCCTGTTGGTGGACTTGGAGGGGGTGGGGAGGAGGGAGATGAGGGAGGGAGTGGGAGGGTAGGAGGGAATGGGGGAGGGGGCTACGCCTGGGATTCAAAGTACCTAACCTGTGATTGAGATAAAAATAAAAAAAAAAAAAAAAAAAAAAGACATTTCCCTGAAGCTTCCGCCTGCCTAAACACTTCAAAGACCCAGGAAACAGAAACTGCTCTTCATGATGTTGGGACTTTGAGCAGATTCTTTCATATCCCAGACCTGCAATCAGGTCTACAGACATCCCTTATATTTAAGTGGAATGAAGGCACAGGTCATAAGACACACGTAGCAGGAAGGTAGGAAAAGGCTAAAGATTTAGTGCACAAGACAACAAACAGAATGCACTCTGGGAGATTTTCTGGGAAAGGCAAAAGTCTATGAGTGAATCCCAACACACCAACCACACGAACAAGGGTAAGCCAACCCCACCACCACTACCGAGCTCTGCTGTAAGAAGGAAGGCAAGGCAGAACCTCAAAAGCCACTCAGGGAATTCATTGGGTTCAAACCTGAACCAATTAGCCTGCAGAGATAACATTTTGAAGAGAATATGGATGAAGCTTAACAGGGAAAGTGCCTGCGCAGCTTATACAAAATCCTGGGTTTGATCCCCAGCACCATACAAGGTCTAGCAGCTCACACCTTTAATCCCAACTCTCTGGAAGCAGAAGCAGGAGAATCCAGAACTCAAGTGATCTTCAACTTCATAGAGGCCACCCCGAGGCTATATAATAGTCTGTCTCAGTCAGCTAGTGGTGGTACATGCCTTTAGTCCCAGCACTGAGGAGGCAGAGGCAGGCAGATCCCTGTGAGTTTGAGGCCAGCCTGGTCTACAGGACAGCCAAGACTATACAAAGAAACCCTGTCTCACAAAAATAGAAAAAAAACAAAACAAACAAAAAAAAACCTGCCTTTCAACAGCTGGCTAATTGGACTTATAGCCAGCTGAATAGGTGGGAATTCATGCCAGGTACTATAAACCTAGCCAACTACCTGTGGCTGGAGAGGTTGTAGACTCTAAAGAACATACTTACTGCTGCTTTACTAAATCAATATCATTTCTGGCTTCATCCTGAATACTGGCGCTTATACCCACAGTGCAGCTTTCAGGCCTCATCAGAGGCTTCTGTTATCAGCACAGACGCTACTGCACAAACCCATAGCTGGTCAAATGCAGAGGATAAGGAACCAAGAGGTGCCCAGACCAATGCAGCCTATTCCTAAGAAACATTGCAGAAGAAGGAGTTGAAAGATTATAAAAGGCAGAGGACTAGGGCACCCTGCTGCTAGATAGTGCCTTCTGGACATGACAGAGAAGCAGCACCCATGAAATCTCAAAAATATGGCTGCCCAGGCAAGAACTGCATAATGACACCACCAACTGTCATGCTAATGTGCATAAGGGAAATTTCACAGGACCCTACAAGGCAATCAACAGCTGATGAGAGGGAATCAGTTTGCTCCAGGGCCGAACCCCTACCAAGCTGTCAGCCCTAAACATGTATATGAAAAAACAACATCAAGTGGGCTCAGTAGGGTGGTGTGTGTGTGTGTGTGTGTGTGTGTGTGTGTGTGTGTGTGATTATAACAGTGATAGTTTTAAAAAAAGATTGGAGGTAGGGACACAGGAGGAGTTAGATGGAGAGAATGAGTGGTAGAAATGATGTAAATACTATACTAATGTATAAAATTCTATTAAAAAATTTAACTTTAAAAAACCTGGGTCTGGAGAGATGGTTTTAGTAACCAAGAGCAAAGGACTTGGGTTCAGTTCCTAGAACCTACATGCAGGCTCACACTCATCCACCATTCAGATCTGGGAGATCTGACTTCCTCTTCTGACTCCCATGGGCGTTGGGGGCACAGAGGTCTGTGTACTCTCAGAGAAGCCCTAAGAAAACCAGGAATGTTATTCACAAAGGACTTTCTCCTCAATGGAGGAGATAAAATCAAATACTTGTATTCCACCCAGAAAGCTGAAAGTGGATTTTGTCAGTGACCTTTTTGTTGTCTGTGGAAGCAGGGCTCACCCAAATTACCCAGAATGACTGATTAGTCCAGATGATTCCCTTCCTAGATCATTATCCATCCTGAGGGGAGATGCTGACCTCTGTGCTATCTCAGAGACCACACTAGATTCTAAGCCTTTTAGCTATAGAACCCAGCCTCGTGGTTACAGGTACTTTGTAAAGGAGTTTCCGTATTTTCACACCTGAAGCTCTGTTGTGCACCTGAATTGGACTGATTGGACAGATTGTTGCCTACAAATCTTTCCCCAAGTTTTACTGTGTTTTAAATATGCTGACAATGAACCGCCTGGCATTAGATTTCCTACACTCTGATCCAGGTTAATGAAGTCAATCTGCTCCGGGTTTTCATTCTTACCTTTCTGTGGGGTTCGCTTCCCTGACTGACACCTGGAGGGACCCCCTCACACTCACACCATGTCCACACGTGATGTACATATGTTGCATGTGTGTGTGTTTGCAAATAGTCATATACATAACATAAATAAATCTAAAAATTTTAAATATATGAAAGAGCTCTTTTAAAAAATCCAGTTAGTCTATAACAAGATGAGATTGGAAGAAACTGGTTATTATTTATTAATTATTAAAAGTAGATGTTTTTTTATTAAAAAATATTAAGTGCACTTTGGGGAGGGGTAAGAGCATTGTGCAGGATGAGGCATGGAATGGTGACTGCCAGCATCAACAGTCTCACTGATAACTGACAGGGGTCCTTTTCTTTGTAGTAATCAAATGTAACAATGGCTGTCTGCCAATAAAATCCAAAAATCCAGCACTTCTTCAAGCTGAATGCCTCAGCTGGTCTTCTGTATATACTGGAATCCTGAACAAGTAGACTCTAATGCCAGGGAAGGGACAGCCTTGTAACAGGAAGGGCCAGCAGGCAAAGAGCAAAAGCTTCCTTCTTCCATGACCTTTATGTAAACTGCCACCAAAAGCCCTGACCCAGATAAAATGTGGATCTTCCCCCTTCAAAAGATCTGGACCAGCCAGGCGTGGTGGGGCACACCTTTAATCCCAGCACTTGGGAGACAGAGGCAAGCAGATCTCTGTGAGTCTGAGGCCAGCCTAGCCTACAAAGCAAACAGGGTCTGTTACACCAAGAAACCCTGTCTCAAAAAGCTAAAAAAAGAAAAGAAAAGAAAAAAGATCTGGATTAAAGTTGTATCTTCCCATCTCCAAAGATTTGGATTAAAAGTGAGTCTTTAAATGATTTCATTAAATGATTAAATTACACTTTAAATGATTTCAATAAGAAAAAAAATCACAGAGATTCCCAGCTGCTTGGTAGTTAATTCCAGATGTTGTCAAATTGACAGCCAAGAATAGCCATCATGAGACCCTGTCTCAAAAAATGAAACAAAGAAAAAGACAGGTGGGTTTATTTAAAATTTTGTGTTTAATCCAATAAAAGATCAATATGAAATCAACACAAGAATGATTGATGGGGTGCTTTTACATTCTTTCTCTCCAGGAGAATCTTTGAATGATGTCCCATGTTTCGGCTCAGACTAGGCGCCTGCAGCGTGGCACCTAGCTTCCCAAGACTGGTGATAGGCACTGACCGTGTGGCTCGTCCGGAATTTGCAACCCTAGAGGAGACCGAATCACTCTGCAACGAATCACTCTGTAAAAGGCAGAAGCATCCAACATCTCTATGTGGAGGTTTGTTTTGGTTTGCTTGGTTTTTGTTTTTTCTAAACAGGGTTTCTTTGTGTAGCCTTGGCTGTCCTGGACGTGCTCTGTAAGACCACGCTGGTTTCGAACTCACAGAGATCCCCTGTCTCTGCCTCACCGAGTACTGGAATTGCAGGAGTGCGCAATCACGCCCAGCTCTGTACTTCTATGTTTAACAAAACAGGACTCAGGCTTCAAAGTCCGCTGGAGACCCTTGTTAAAAATAGAACGGCCGCCTCCTAACCCCAGATGTGCCTCATTAAAATGGAGCAGGGGAGAGGATTGCGCCATCGTAAGAAGCGCCTTGAGCAATCTTCTGCATCTTTGCCAGGCTCTGGAGAAGAACGTTCTGAATCACCGGATGGAGGAGTGACCGCCCACGCAGGACTATCAGACAGGAGGCCCAAAGCCAAGGAGTACATCTCCTTTCCCTGTACTCACACTTGCAGCCTGATTCACAGGTATGTATTATTCACAAGCAAGCATTTTAACTGCCAGGTTTAGATTATCACCCAATTTGGAGAATAAACACAATTTATGACGCTTCTTCAGCTTTCTTGCTTGGGTGGGTTAACCACAGCCGACTTACGTGTAGAGATTTGTATACGGGTCCTGCCATCTAGTGGTGGAAGAGACTACTAACACGGCGGCAAGGAACAGGGCCTCCCTGCCTGCACCTTAAAGGCCGGTAACATAAAACAATGGACAGGCTGGTTGGTGAAGTCGCTGGTGACGTTTTGGCTTTGGATTTTCGAGACAAGGTTTCTCTGGGTAGCCTTGACTGTCCTGCACTCGCCTTGTAAACCAGGCTAGCCTCGAACTCACAGCGATCCGCCTTGCCTCTACCTCCCTGAGTGCTGAGATCAAAGGCATGCACCACCACACCCGGCTGCTGGTTACCTAGTTTTGTTTTGCTGCTGTTGTTGTTTTGCTTTGTTTTTGTTTTGTTTTGTTTAAGCTGAGGTTCTCCACGTATAGCTCCTAGACCAGCATTACACTCCATATGTGGTTCCCAGACCGGCATCAATAGCATCCTTTGACACCTGTTAGAAATGTGAATTCTTGGGCCCTGCGCCAGAACTGTAAGAATCCTGCTGGTGTATCAACAAGCACAGATAGAAGTTGAGAACCACAGCCACAGCATAAAATAATGGCTCTTGCTCTTTTTTGAGGTGCATATTACATGACCATCATAGACAATGTCCTGTGTGTGGAGGCCACATGCCCAGACTAGGCACCTTGCTCTATAATTCTCTACTTTATTCCTCGGAGACAGGGTCCCTTACTAAACTCGGGAATAGGCTAGCAGCCAGAACCCCCAGGCTGCAGAAGCACATGACCATGGCCAGTTTTGTTTCGTTTCGGTTTGTTTTGTTTTTTGTTTTTATTTTTTTGTTTTTGTTTTTGTTTTGAGATGGGGTTTCTCTGTAGCTTTGGCTGTCCTGTAACTAGCTCTGTAAACCAGGTTGGCCTCAAACTCACAGAGATCTGCCTGCCTCTGTCTCCCAAGTGCTAGATTCAGGTTCCTATGACTGTACAGAAAGTGCTCTACCATCGACACAGCCCTATACTACATAGAAAGCCAGGTCCTGCTCTGATGTGCTGAGATTTTAGAACCACTGTGAGCCATACTTCGGTTTCTCCAGATTAAAAAGTGCGTGTGTGCGTGCATGTTTTCCTTCCACGATGTGGGTACGGAGGTCAAACCCCAGTTGTTAGGCTCAGTAAGAATCTCCTTTGCTCTCTTAGCCATTTCACTGGTCCCCAGAACTAGTCTCTTTACCCAAGTAAAATCTCACTGTTAAAACTTAGCATATTTTAGCCCAGCATGGTGGTGCACACCTGTAATCCCAGCACTCAGGGAGGCAGAGGCAGGCAGATCGCTGTGAGTTCAAGGCCAGCCTGATCTACAAAGCGAGTCCAGGACAGCCAAGGCTACACAGAGAAACCCTGTTTCAAAAAGAAAAAGAAAAAAAAACCAGCATATTTAAACTTTTGATAGTGGCCATTTTCAACTAAATTAGTTTTGTATGAATTAAGCAAATCAAATTCTTGATGGTAAAATAACAGAAATATTTTTGTGCATTTCATTCACCCTGGGAGGCAATATTAAGCAAATCAACGTCTTGATAGAATAATAGAGAAATATTTTTCAGAATACTGTGGAACTCAGTCCCCCTGGGAGGCAATTGCCTGCCTCTTGCCTCCGAAGCTGATTCCAGTATCTCATTTTCTGTAGTAATTATTATTGTGTTTCACAATCTTTCCCATGCTAACACAATCCTTATATTTAGCATCAATTTACAGTCATTTTTAATTCAATTTTGAGAGCATATCTTTCATACTGACTATGTTATTCACTGGCCAACATATCTATAAAGTTACTAAGGTGCTTTGGAAATTTTTGATAGATTATTGTTGCAAACCAGTTGTAATGCTGAAGGAAGCTCAGAATTTAGATTTTAGAAACTCAGATTTTGGATTTTTTGGCATAGGATTTTACTTTGAAGCTCAGGCTGGTCTCAAGGCCACAATCCTCCAGCCTCAGCTTCCTAAGAGATACCCATGACCAGATCTTCATATTAGAATTTGGAAAAAACTTTAAAATGTTAGCTCCTCTAGCTGGGTGTCATGGTGCTTGCCTTTAATCCCAGAACTCTAGAAACAGAGACAAGCTGATCTTTCGAGACCAGCCTTGTTTACATGCGGACTTCCAGGCCAGCCAGGGATGCACAAAGAGACCTTGTCTCAAATAGACAGACAGACAGACAGACAGACAGACAGACAGACAGACAGACAGACAGACAGACAGACAGACAGACAGACAGATAGATAGATAGATAGATAGATAGATAGATAGATAGATAGATAGACAGATAGGAGATAGAGAAATAGATAATACAGATTAAACTTTTTAAAAATATCTTTTAAAAGTTTTTAACTCCTCATACATCAGTAGCACATCTCAAAATGTGTTGGGAAGGTGAAATTTCATGTGTAAATGTGGCTGAAGTAGTTTATCTTTTAGTTTCTAATGCTACCAAGGAAACTGGGATGGCTGTGACATTCTTTTGGCATTATAATTCTTTGAATAATGAAAGTACATCTAATGTAGAACCGTTGGTTTTAAACTCTAGCCCTGATCTGGCTAAGCTGATCACAAGGCTTTAAGCTGCAGGCCCTCTTCCCCTCACTTATCTGTTTTTTTAATGTTGGAGAAGTCTAAAGTATGAAAGCAACAAGATTTGTGATTTGGCTTGGGGGTGGGGTTTGTTGCTGTTGTTGTTTTGGTTTCTCAAGACAGGGTTTCTCTGTGTAGCCTTGGCTGTCTTGAAACTAACTCTGTGGACCAGGCTGTCCTGGAACTCAGAGATCCATCTGCCTCTGCCTCCCCAGTGCGGGGACTAAAGGTATGTGCACCACTGCCCGGGCTAAGATTTCTGATACGTTTAACATTGGTGGCAGATATTTGATACGCCCCTACTGGTTTTCCTCAGGAAATTTCTTAACTCTTGATTCTTTGGGATCATTGACAAGCTGGGAAGGTGCCTAGTGTGCAAGCATGAGGTCCCAAGAAAATTGTGGCCAGGCAGTGTTGGAGCACACCTTTAATCCCAGCTCTCAGGAGACAAGAGGCAGGCGGATCTCTGAGTTCAGAGCCAGCCTAATCTACAGAGTGAGTTCCAGGACAGCCAGCTACACAGAGAAACCCCACAGCACACACACACACACACACACAGAACATTATACATAGTAGTAGTCCTGATTGTCGTGGACTCGCTTTGTAGACCAGGCTGGCCTCCAACTCACAGAGATCCTCCTGCCTCTGCCTTCCCGAGTGCTGGGATCACAGGTGTGCATCACTGCTCATGGCTCATTTTATCTTATATTGTTCATTTTATTTATGTGTCACCTAAATGGGTACTGAGTAAAAATCAAACTTTTTTCAGGAGGCTTACTTTCTAAAATCTATATCCATAAAATCATCAGGCTTCAGAATTAGCACTCCACACTGCTCTTTTAACTTGGTCTTGCTCTAGATTTAGGTTTGCTGAGTGCTTTGTAGTGTGTTTCTCATTTCATGTAGCTGTAGAGGGCAATATTGTAAAAATATCCATCAAAAGGATTTTTTTGCTGCATCATCACCTAAGGACCCAGATGCTTTAGAGGACTTTCCTTTGTGACTCACTGTTTTCTGCATGTATGCCCAGCTTTATACTGCTCCTGGCCCCCCACACTACTTTGTTGAGATGCAGTTTTAATAGTTGGCCTACTGAAAATACATAATTTCCTCTTACAAACTAACCACTCTACCCATGTGTGCACATATGTGAAGTAAACAACTAAATAATACCTGTTAGCTGTTTACAAGGTTTACATAGAAACAAGTAGCCCTTCCCCCTGAAGGGGGAGCAGCCTTACCTGGTCACAGAGGAAGACAGTGCAGCCAGTCCTGATAAGACCTTATAGGCTACGATCAGATGGCAGGGAGGAGGACCTCCCCTATCAGTGGACTTTGGGAGGGGCAGGGAGGAGATGAGAGAGGGAGGGAGAGTGGGTTTGGGAGGGGATGAGGGAAGGGGCTACAGCGGGGATACAAAGTGAATAAACTGTAATTTATTTAAAAATTAATTAATTAAAAAAAACAGTAGCCCTGATAACTGAACTTTTAAAAGTTTTTTGTCTTATGCATAATGACTTTTTAGACCCTCTGTTACGCAGCATTTCAGGGCCCACATTCAACTGATCTGAAAATATTAAATGAAAAAAACCACAGATGTAAACAGTTCCCATCTTTATGATTAGTTTATTATCATTATTATTTTAAACTGTACGTGTGCCTGCATATATATCTGTGCCCCACGCACATGCCTGATACTCTCAGAGGCCAGGAGAGAGCATTAGATCTCCTTGAACTGGAGTTACAGATGGCTGTGAACTGCCACATGGATGCTGGGACCTGAGTCTGGATCCTCTGGGGGCACAGTCAGCTGTCAGGCACTGTGCCCTCTCCAGCCTTTATTCGTCTGTAGAGAGGGCGCATGTTCACGCTTTTATTACAGCACACTGTTCTTCATCGCTATTATTAACCTCTAAGCCTCGGTCATAAATTAAACTTCACCAAAGATATGCACATGTGAGTACAAAGGAGTCACCCCTCCCCAGTCTGACACCCACTTGTGGGTCTCAGTACATGTGTGCCATGCATAAGGGGGCAGGGACTGCTGTGCTTTTTCATCTCTGATCTTCTTCACTGTTATTTGGAGTTGGTGTTTATATTCTGTATGAGCCTGTTTCTGTACTCCGTATGTGCTATGGCTGCTGCCACAAGGACATCATATATTATAAGATTTATAAGGTTGTGGATGATGCCCTGGTGTTTACATCGTGTTTCACCAGAAGTCAGAGAACTCCCATCGTGTGCTCAGCAGAGGCAGTATGGTATGTATGTTTTATTTACATGAGTCCTTCCTCTGCAGCACTGACATGTGGGGGGGGGGGTGTATGTGTGTGTTTTGCCAAGGATCCAATCCAGGGCTTGCACATGCCAGGCAAGCACTGTACCCCTAAGACACATACCCAGATGGTTACATATTTTGAAGTAAATTTTCATCACTGGGTGTGCACATGGTCCTATCATCTTTTTGTTTAATGTTCTTAGTAAGAATCCATGATGACTTTGACAGCCTCTTATTCATCCTTATGCTTTGATTTTTTAACTCATCTATAGTTATAATACAGATAAACTAGACTGGGGAATACAGTAAAGTAACAAGAATCTGGTGGACTTTTCTCGTTTTTAGGAAAGATGAGTGAGTATCACTCTCAGTCTGTCTCCTATGTGACTCTCAGTCTGTCTCCTATGTGGTTCTCAGTCTCAAAGAATAAAAAAGAAAAAAGAAAAAAAAAAACCTTCTCAAGTGAAGGGATTACAGGCAAAGTTTAATAGGCCCTGGGCTAGTAGGTAGTAATTTCTACAACCCATTTGCCATCCTGTTTCTCTTTTCTCCCCTCCCTTTCTCCTCAGAAAAGGAGAGGCCCCCCTTATAAAGCCACCCTAGCCCCTCAAGTCCCATCAGGACTTAGTACATCTTCTATTGAGGCCAGGCAAGGTATCCCAGCTGGGGGCAAGTGATCCAAAAGCAGGCAAGCAAGTCCTTGTCAGATGATGGACCCAGGATCACCTTTGGGAGCAGGAACTCTGGTAACAAATCTGTCAAGCATTAAGGTTACCATTGGTCACCACAACCACAGGGTGTTCACTGTCTCTGAACAAAAGGGGAGAATGGAGGTCACCCCTATAGCTTTCAAATCTAGTTTTGTTTGGGGATTTTCCTTCTTTCTTTCTGAGCCAACACAGATAGCCCTTTGCAGTTTGTGATAAAGTGGAGGTGGGGGCGGGGAAGGATGAGCGTTTTGGAAACTATGAGCCTAAAAGTCTGTTTCCAAGGTATCTATCTTATCAGTGGATGCCACTCCCTCTCGTATGTGTGTGTGTGTGTGTGTGTGTGTGTGTGTGTGTGTGTGTGTGTGTGTTGGTTGTTCTGTCTGAAAAAGAAAATTCGGATTTTTGTGCTTTGTGCTGTTCCTGCCAATCCAAGGCATCCAGGGCATGGGAATCTGGCAGGTTTAGAGAGATCTCTGTGATTGGCATGAGAAGGAGAAACCTTAATTCTACTGTGGGTTCCCTGGAAAAATCATGATAAGCCCTGCTGTGTGTCTGAGATGAAACTGCTTTTTAGAAGTGTCTGGTTGCAATAGCCACATGACTCTGTGAGCTGGAGTTTCCTGTTACAGGCGTTGTTTTGTTTTGTTTTTAACTGATGGATTCACCTATTTAGGTCTGCACCCTCAAATTTATGCATTTACAAACATGAGACATAGTTAGCATGTCCCATTTATTCCGACATGTAATTTAACGTGTGTGTTCATTTGTTTTGTGTGGTTGGAAGTTTTGGCTCCCTATCTGGCATTTTTCCGCTAAGACCATCTGTTATTCAGTCACTTGGTTCCTGGTTACTCATGCAAGCTGGAATGAAAACATCCAAAGAACTAACTCAGCCTCTTGGGACTAGAAAAGGAAGATAAAAATTGTGGGATTGTGAATAAAAAAATAACAATACAAAAAAAAAAGTTGGGTGTTGAATTAACTATTTTTTTCTATACTGGCTCAAGCTCCCAAATAATGAGACAGAGACCTATCACATTCATTAATAAGCTTTAGAGCACTGTGGTTGGGCCAATATTGATCTATTCTAACCCATCTATACTATCCTGGCTACTTCCCAACCATGTGCCCCATGCTACTTGCCATCTAGTCCTGCCCTGGTTGTTCTTCCTCTACCTTTGTTCTCATAGTGACTCCTCATGGGCCATTGCACTTCACAGACAAGTGACTGTTTTCTTCTTCTTCTTCTTCTTCTTCTTCTTCTTCTTCTTCTTCTTCTTCTTCTTCTTCGTTCTCTCTCTCTCTCCCTGGGATTCCCCAGATAGGGAACAGAAGTTCCAACTATTATCTCCTCTGCCCAGTCACAGACTCTTCAGCTTCTTTACTAACCAATCAGAGATAATTGGGCAGTGATTTTTACACAACATTGAGACAGGAGATTTCTCAAAACCAATGACAATACCAGAATCTGTTAGCATTTAGCTCACCGACAGTTCAGCAACTAACAATCGAATATACAAAAACACACCTTTACACAATGTGTATGAAGGTCAGCTCTACAGTGGGGTTTTGTTTTGTTTGTTTGCTGACTTAGTTTGTGTTTTATTGCTATGAAGAGACACCATGACCACAGCAACTCTTATATAATTGGAGCTTGCTTACAGTTTTGGAGGTTTAATCCATCAATACTGTGGTGATTTGAAGATGTAAGGCCCGCATAGACTCATGTGTTTGAATGTTTGGCCCATGGGAAATGGCACTATCATGACCTTGTTGGAAGAGGTGTGGCCTTGTTGGAGGAAATGTGTCACTGTGGAGGGGGGCTTTGAGATCTCCTATACTCAAGCTCCACCCAGTATGGAATACAGTCTTCTACTGCCTTCAGATCAAGATGTAGAACTCTCTGCTCCTCCTGGACACTGCCATGCTTCCATGATGATAATGGACTAAGATTCTGAAACAGTAAGCCAACCTCAATTAAATGTTTTCCTTTATAAGAGTTGCCTTGTCATGGTGTCTCATCACAACAATAAAACCCAAAACTAAGAAAATCATCATGACCCCATAATAATTCTTATAATATGTATTCAAAACCTCTGCAGTTCTAATATCTACCTAAGTGTTGTAGTTTGAATGTGAAAAGTCCCCACAGGCCCACGTTGAACACTTGCTCCTTCTTAGGTCCTTTCCTCTATCTGGAAAGGTGGTGGCAGTTTTAGGGGGGAGAGCCAGGATGGAGGAACCGAGTCACTGGAGTGCACTTTTTAAGGTCCTTGGTCTCCTGTCTGCTTCATATCCAGAACCAACACAGCCACAAGCTATGGACTGAAACCTCTGCTATCATGGGCCAAAATAAATCTCTCCTCCTCTTAAGATGTTCTGTCATGTGATTTGTCAAAGTGGCACACAGCCTAATTAACATACTTCTCAGTTGGCCAACCTACCTACCTCCCCAGTCTGGAAAAGGGGTTCTTTGCCTCTGCCTTCTGTGTGCTGGGTTAAAGGCACAACACATACCACCACCATCTAGCAAAAGCAGGTTCGTATGCTAATTGCCCAATTGCCAATGTCCTGCCACTAGATGAAGCCACAGGTTAGTTCCTAACATTGTCTCTCACTTGTGTTGGCTAATGGTCCCTGAGCCCCACCCCCACTCCAGCAAGCATATGTTTTTCCATGGCCTTGATGGAATCTATTCAAAAACATTGGTAGATTGGTCAACTAAATGAAACAGCATGCCAAATCTCCCACTAAATAATAACCTCCCTAGAAAATGGAATTTTAAAAATTCACAAGTTTTTATTTATTTTTAAGTTTTGTTGTTATTGTTTGAGACAGGGTCTCTCTATGCAGCCCTTGCTGTCCTATAACTTAAAAAAAAAAATGGTATTAAACAATTGCTGGGCATGTTGTGCCTGATTCGTGAGACCCCAAAAGACCACCATCAGGAGTCAAGTCCATTGCAAAACACATGAGGATCGTTTTATTATAAGCTACAGCCTGGGCTCATACACCCCCACCGTCAAAGCGGTGAGAGCCGAGAGCCCCATGCTCAGATTTGGTGGGTGATTTAAAGAGTCCAGTTCCTCCCAGTGTGCCCAAAGCAAGGGGATTCCTTCCTGGCAAGCATCTATTGGTTGAAACACTAAAGGGGATGTTGCATTTTAAATTGATTGGCTACAGGAAGGCCTCCAAACTATTAATGGTCTGTCTTTCCTTCCTAGGGGGATGGGCCAGTTTCCTAGCACCTGTATCTCTAGTAGGCAGGAAAAAAATGTGGTAAGGCTAGTTCTTCCCCGCAGATGGCTGAACATGTCTCCACCTAGCTAGCCTTCGTTCAGGCTTGTACGTTAAACTTTAAAACAATACCCACTGATTTTTAATGTTTTGGTTTCTCAGACAGGGTGGCACACACCTGTAACCCCAGCACTCAGGGAGGGAGAGGCAGGTGGATCTCTGTGAGTTTGAGGCCAGCCTGGTCTACAAATCAAGTCCAGGACAGCCAAGGCTCTGTTTCGAGAAACTCTGTCTTGAAAAACAAGTGTTCTTAACCATCTCTTTATTGTCTGTTTGTTGTTTGTTTGTTTGTTTTTGAGACAGGTCTCACATAGTCCAGGCTGGAATTTATTATTTAACCAAGGCTGGCCAATAACCCCTGCCTGACCTTCAGACTCAAGTCCCAGATTCTGGGATTACTGTGCCCCACCACATCTAGGTTAATACATGAGTTAATATTTTAAAAATAGGGTCTCAGCTCTGTATGGTGCTTCACATCTTTAATCCTAGTTCTTGGAAGGGAGACACAGACAGCACTCCATGAGTTCCAGGCCAGCTTAATCTACATAGCAAGTTATAGGACAACCAGGGCTATAGGGCTATAGGGCTATAGGACAACAGAGAGACCCTGTCTCAAACAACAATAACAACAACATTTAAAAATAAGTAAATAATATGATCTCATGTTTTCCAGGCTGGTCTATGCAACCAAGGATGACCTTAGATTTCTGATCTTCCTGCCTTTACCTCTCATGTGCGGAGATTACAGGTGTGGCTAAGTCACCTGATTATGCAGGGATGGTGATGGGATTTGTGTCAACTGAGCCACATCCCTGTGTTGTTGTAGGAAACTGGCTGGACAAGAGCCAGGAGCAAGTCAGGAGCATCCTGGGATGTGCAGAAGCCCTGTCCTCCAGGGCCCTCTAACACCCTCTATTGACAAGGCTTAACACATTGTGCCTTCTGGCAAGAAACATTCATGAGGGTGGAGGGGGCAGGACATCCAACTACTGAGATAATACATGGCAAATTGACCTCAAGCTGTGCAGAGAATGTGTGCTTGACATGGTGCTGACAATGCTTCTTAACCTTTTCTGGGGAAGAGAAAAAGAAGCACTCAGGACTTAGAGGAAGACATTCCATCACCTTTAACCTTTCATTTCCTCAGCTTAGATAGGCATGCCTGCTAGAACATTCCCTGGACTTCTCAGTAAAGCTTCCTAAGAAATGTTCCCACCATCAGGATGTCTGAGGGATCCTTGCTATACCATTAACAAGGCTTACTAGAATAGTCTCTGGCCCTTCACATCCCCTAAGAAAGGCAAGGTCTACTGGAGTAAGAGATGAGGCATGAAGGCTTAGGGTTACCCTTTCCTGATGGAACATGGCCAATAGACTCGTGCTGCCAACTGAGCCTGAGACAGAAACCCTGACTTCTAGACTTTGGAAGTGGCTAAGTACCTCCAGTAAACAGGCCAAGAAGGGCCAGTGGTTGGCTAAGAGGAGCACATAGTCTGAGATTCCCATGGATTCTCTCAGCAGAAACTGAAGGTTCTAAGAATGGATGAGATATTGCTAGATTAGGAAGAAATCAAAGAAGACAAACACATCTGAAAGTGCATTTCACTTTCCTAAGTGAAGTGTGTCTACAGCAGCTTTGCCTGACTGTCCAGGATCCAGCTCAACACATTCTGTCTCTCCCTAAGTTCAAAAGGTCATGTCCATGTGGGCAGTGGTAGTGTATGCCTTTAGTTCCCAGCACTCAGAGAGGCAGAGGCAGGTGGAGCTCTGTGAGTTCAAGGCCAGCCTTGTCTACAGAGTGAGTTCCAGGATAGCCAAGGCTACACAGAGAAACCCTGTCTCAAAACAAAACAAAAGGTCATGACCTTATGGATATGACACAACAAACCAGTAACAGCTCAGAAATGCATTGACTTCAAGTGAGATGTCCTCACACTCTCGCCTTCAGTCCTTTGCCTAGGCCATTATGGTACTTCCTAACGTATTATATGTGGATATAGCCAGGAGCTGCATTAGGAGAGACCTTCACCATGGACAACATGACAGGAGTCCTGAAGGGAGACACAGGCCCTTCATTTCCAGATAAACAAAGGAAATCCCATACCTGTGTGAGGTTTGGGGGAGTCACGTGTCATGTGACCTAGCCTGCCACGCTATGAATCACAAGGCAATTCAAGGTGGTCTTTAGTTTGGGTATACCCCGACCCGCGGGAGCTAGTTATTTGTGGGATCCAAGGGGAACCAAGCCTGAAAGAAAACAGGCAAGAAAGAAGAACGAGACCAAGCAGTGCCTTGTCAAGGTCTGTTTATTGAGCAAAATGCAACAGCTTATAAGCAGGAAAAAGGAGGAAGTAGGGAGGGGAAAGATAACATTCTTGTGGGTGGAGTGGTTCTGCCTGGGCACCTCTGTGGCTTTTTCAGAATGTCCAGGCCTTTCGGTTTCCAGGAAGCCATCTGAACCCAAAGGTCATCTGTTAGGCAATCACCAGAGCATCAGGAACAAGGAAGTCCTGGTTATGTGTTTTTACTCGGGGCAGCCGGTCTCTGGCATGGGTATAGGAGTGGGACCTACAGCTTTGAGGCAAAAGATGGAGTAGGGTACTGTAAGGTCATAGCAGGCTTGCTCACCAACTCTCTGCTCAGAGACAGCTATAGTAAGGGCATGGCCTAATTTGAGAAGAAAAAGGGGCAGGGGAGACATGGGCTACATTTGCTGTTTTCTGACTTGCAAACGTTCTCATTGTGGCTCAGTTCAAACTATGAAAGAAGTGGAACAGGAACATGAATTGGAGGTAACCTAAATCTATGCATAGTCACTCAAAATGGCTGCAGGAAAAGAAAAAACAAAACCATCAGAGCTGTGTTTTTATGCATTGACAGTTATGGTGTCACAGTGTGAAGCTTTTGGAATCACTTTTCATTCAAGAATCAACAGAATGGAAGCCAGGGACCTGCATGAACCTATTTAGTCCAGACCATCTGGTCTTATTTACTCAGGCCTGTATCTGTAGCTCCCTTGTTGTTCTGGGGTGGGCTACAGAAGAGGCTACTGAAGTCTCTTGAGTGTCCCAGTCTTCTGAGTTCACCCTACCTGTAGTTCTTTTGTTAATGTAAACTCACTGTACAAAACATAGGTTTCAGAATAGCATTTCCTTTTTCTACATGACATCATTGTACAAGTTGTCAAGATCTTTGACCCTGTTGGGTTTTTGTTGTTTGTTTGGTTGTTTGTTTGGCTGATTGGTTGGTTGGTTGGTTGGTTGGTTGGTTTTTCAAGAGTTTCTCTGTGTAGCCTTGGATGTCCTGGACTCACTTTGAAGACCAGGCTGGGCTTGAATTCACAGAGATCCACCTGCTTCTGCCTCCATGAGCGCTGGGATTACAGGTATGGACCACCATGACTAGGTGATGTTGACCTTCTTACCCTCTCCTGTCCCCTCCCTCCTCCTACTAGGCCCTTCCTTTGTGTGTGTGTGTAAAATCTAGATTCTGTGCATGAGAAAAATTGTGATATTTATCTGAGTCTGGCTTTCCATTTAGCAAGATAATCTTGTTTCACCCATTTTCTTGCAAATAACAATTCTTTATGGTTGCATATAACTTCATACTGTGTTTTCTTTTGTATATGCATGTGCACATGGGTATCAGTGCTTGCAGAAGTCAGAAGTCAAATCTGATTGTCCTTCTCAAAAACCCTCTACCTTTTTTTGAAACCAGGGTCTCTCACTCCACCTGAAGCTACTTGATTTTGCAAAGTAGGCTAACCACTGAGCTTTAGGGATCTTCCTGCTTCCATTCCACCCCATCTCTGGGTTTAGGGACATACTCCTCTACACACAGCTTCTGTGTAGGTGCTAGGATCTGTGCTTGGGTCCTCATGCTTGCATGGCTAACATGTTTCCAACTGTGCCATCTCCCCAGCCCCAGTACTTTAACTTTCTCATCCATTCATCTGCTGATGGGCAGCTCACCTGAGTCCATGACTTCACTGATGTGGGCATGGCTGTGCAGGAGTCTCTAGTTTAGGCGGTCATATATAGTCTCATTAATGGCACAGCTAGATCATATGAAGTTCTGTTTTTTTGTTTTGCATTCCTTCTCCTCCTTGCCAGCATTTGCTGCTGTTGTGGCAATGACCATTCTGAAAGAAAGGAGTTGGAATGAATCTCCATGTTCTTTCCCTGGCTGGATAACAATGCTGTGAGCACCTGTTACTTCATATACTTATTAGACATTTATACTTATTTTGAGAATTGTCTATTTAATTCATTTGCCCACTTATTGACTGGATAATTTAAGGAAGAAAGTTTGGTGCTTAGTTTTTGAGGTTTGTGTGTGTAGCCTTGGCTGTCCTGGACTTTCTAGACCAGGCTGGCCTCAAACTCCCAGAAATCTATCTGCCTCTGCCTCCCCAAGTGCTGAGATTACAGGCACATGCCATTGCGCCCAGCTAATTTTTGAGTTCTTTATAGCAGAGTCTGAATATTAATCCCTGGTCATATGAATAATTGGAAAATGCTTCCCTTTTTAAAGGTGGGTTTAATAAATAATTTATTTTTATGTGTGTGGGTGTTTTGCCTGAATGTATGTCTGTGTACCACCTGTGTGAGCCTGGTGCCTGTGGAGGTCAGAAGAGGGCATTAGGATCCCCTAGAACTGCGCACTGGGATCCCAACAGACAGTTGGGAGCTGCCATGTTGGAGCTGAGAATTAAAAGTAGGTCCTTTGCAAGAGCAGCAAGTGCTTCAAACTGCTAAGCCATCTCTCCAGCTACTCTTGTTTTTATGTTCTCTTTTCTCAGGTGTGGGGCCACGTATGTGCATATAAGGAATCCAGGGATTGACTTTAGATGACTTCCTCAGTATCTTATTTTTTTTTTAAAACAAGGTCTCTCAGCTGGGCAATGGTGGTGCTCACCTTTAATCCCAGAATTCTGGAGGCAGAGGCAAGCAGATCTCTGTGAGTTTGAGGCCAGCCTGGTCTAGAGAGCAAGTTCTAGGAGAGCCAGGGCTACACAGAGAAACCCTGTCTCGAAAAACCAAAAGTCTTGCACTGATCCTAGAGCTCACTGTTTCAGCAAGCCTCCTGTCTTTTCCCCAGCTCTGGTATTCCAGCCATACAGTCATACCCACTCATAATCAGTATCTGTGTGTCAGTGCTAGGGATCTGAACTCAGGTACACATACTGTGCTGTAGCATTTTGCCCACTGACCATCTCTCCAGAGCAAACTACAGACTTTCTCACATTCTGCTGGCTGCCTCTTCATGCTGAAAGATCATGTCAACGATTCTAAGCAATGTTTACCACAAGCAACACTACTGCCCGTACTAGAGCCTGGAGCTGGCTCATGGAACACAACAAATGATCACTTAGTGTTGACACTTCCTCCTCACATCCACTCTGGTGGACACAGATGCTGGATGCTAGAAAGAGGAGAGGAGACAGAGCCTCCGTCCCCTGTCCCCTGGAGTCAGGGCAAGGGGCTGTGACTAGGCCACATAGCTCCCACCTGTGTGGGAGTAGCCTGGAGACTAGCCCAGAGAAGTTTTAACCAGCGAGAAGCAGTTTCTGTCGTTTCAGACTCTGACTTTGTTAACAGTTCGTGTCAAGGAAGAGCCATGGCCTGATCTATTTGGCTGCCATGGATATTTGTCCCAGTTCTTGAATTCCAGCACATTCTCCCTGTCCCCCCTCACCTCCCTTCCTGTTTTGCATGGTCTTCAGATCCACACAGATCTGCTGAGCACTAGAGGTCTTCACCCCAGTGGAAGATGCTGCTTATGACCATGGAGCCCTGTGAGGGTAAAGGCACATGCTGGAAATAGAAAGCACCACCACAGCATTTTTATTAGTTTAGAAACATTAGGCTTGCTGGTAGTTGTGGCCCATGTGGGAGCTATGAGCTACTGCTGTGTTTCAGGCCAATCACAAAAGAGCTTCATGTCTTAGCACTGTGCTTCTGTAAGACACGGTGTGCTCAGGGGTTAAAAGTGCTCACTGCTCTTCTAGGGGACCCTAGCATTCACACTGGGTGACTGACAGCTCCCTGTAACTCCAGCTTCATTGAATCTGATGGTATCCTACACATACACACAAACCTAAAGACAAAAATAAATAATGTTTTTCATATTCTCTAGGCCAAGATTTACTTACTAGTCAGGAGGGAGCAAAGCTCTGTTCCTAAACAATGTTTTTGCTGTGGTGGTGTTTTTATTTTTGTTTTTTTAAAGATGTTTATTTTTAATTATGTATATTTTATGTGTGTCAGTATACATGCCCATGTGCATGAAGGTGCTCATAGAGGCCAGAAGAGCTTGTTAGATGCCTCGGAGCTAGAGTTACAGGTTATTTTGAGCTGCCTGACATGGGTAGTAAGAATTGAACACAGATCTTCTGTAAGTGCAGCAAGTGCTCTTAACTGCTGAGCTATCATCTCCAGCCCATATTATTGGTTTTTTTGTTTGTTTGGTTGGTTGGGGGGAAGGGGTTGTTTGTTTTAGCTTGGTTTTGGGTTTTGGGTTTTTTGTTTTGTTTGAGACATGGTTTCATGTAACAAAGGCTGGCTTCAAATTCAATAGGTAGCCAAGAATGACCCTGAACTTTTATTCTACCTTCAACTCCCAAGTGCCAGAATGACAAATGTGTGATGCCATACCTAGAAAAATATGTTTTCCTTTTTGGTTTTGTTACTAGGGATTTAATTTATAACCTTGGCCTTGTGAGAACACACTTTACAACTAAGCTAATTACCCAGCTCTAAACAAAAGAGCTGAAAAATGTCTACTTATACTCAGAAAGGCAGAATTCAAAAACATGTGTAGATAAGGATTCAGCTTTTGTCCTTCATGAAACACATCCCTACACAATGTATGAGGTGTGAGGGAAGTAGGTAAGACCGCAGCACTGTGTTAACTGAACCATTAGTGGTTCTTGGCCTTCCTTAATCACCCTATAGTTTCCAGCTCTTTAGTGTGACAGTAGGAGGAGCTGTAATTCAGGAAACCTGCCTCCACTAGAAGGCTCTGGAAAACAGCACTGTTGGCAGAGACTGTATGCAAAAGCTTGTAGATAGGGTTTTCAGAAGAATCAGAAGCCTGGCACAAGTCACCTTGCATTCTCACTTCCTGAGAACACCAATCCCTTTCCTGTGAAGAGGATGGGGAGAGGGCCTCATCAACAAGCCTCTTCCATAGAATCTGCTCAAGTAGTAGAATACATGGAACATGTCCTGGTGGCCCTAATTAGGGTCTGGCAGCAAGACTCCTTCCAAAAGGACATAGCTCAGAGTGACATGACATCTTCCCACCAAAGGCACATGGAATGACCAAAACCCAAAGCATTTCCTCTTTTATTTGTTTGTTTTTATGTGTATGAGTGTTTTGCCTACATATATGTCTGTGTGAGGGTGTCAGATCCCCTGGAGCTGGAGTTTACAGACAGTTGTGAGCTGCCATGTAGGTCCTGGGAATCAAACCTAGCAGCCAGCACTCTTAACTGCTGAGCCATCCATCTCTCCAGCCCCTGCCCCAACCAACTCTTTAATCTGCCTCCTTTCTTTCTTCTTGTCTTCCCAATTCAAAGCTGATGTTGAATGGAATAATCCCCTGCCTGTGAGTCTAGAAGCTGTTTCCACCCAATCACACAGTAAGTCAGCTCAAAGCACACGGTGTATGTCACTGACCTAACCACGGAGAGCTTTCAGGGATGCACAAAGCAGGAAGGCAGATTTTAGCTCTCTCCAGCTAAGGAACCTGAGAAAATGACCTTTGACTTTTGGCTTTGCAGGAGTAAGGTTCAAGAAAATTCAAGAAAGACCCTGCACCTTATACCTTCCCCCGGGGCTGGAAACCAACAGCTGGGGAGGCCAACCAGAGGGACCTCAAGCCTCTAAAACATGGAACTTTGTGTCCTCATCCCAGGGAAAAAAAAAAAAAAAAGCTCCCAGACACAAGCCATATCCCTGGAGCCTAGCTGGCTCCAATTGAGCAAGGATGTTTCTAACCTAGAAATCAGAAAGAAGAGTGAAAAAAAAATCTTAAATCCTACCTCAAGGACAAGGCATGAAATTAGGGCACTTGTGAACAGGAGCAATCAGGACTGAGAGGCACAAACTAGTTTTGGTTAGAGGACAAATTTCATAGCCAACTTCAGTCTGCTTCTCCCTGGCAGCTCAGGACAAAACAGAGTGGGTTGAAGGGTGACAGGTGAAGGAAAATGGAAGGAACTGCCCCTGCCTCTAAGTGTTTAATGTCCCAAGAGTTGCCCTCAGCCTTCACCCACAACCCTCAGAACCAAACAAGCTGGGGCCAATCTAAGGAGCCAGGTGCAGGCGAAGAAAGTACCAGCCTCTACCCTAACAGCTATCAACTGAAGGACATCAGGCAGTTGCAGGCATTGCCTCTGAAGCTGTAATCTGTCTACTGTGTGGAGCTTTATAAAGATCACAGGACACCCTGTGTGCATGCTTCACATCAAGACTCAAAAAGATGAAGGCTTGCATATAACAATATAAAGGTATGGAGCACCCATCCAGCCTAAGGCATGCACTAGAATGTACCTATACTATCTCAGGCAGAGACCATGATGTTCATCCTCCTCCTGAGCCATCCATTGCCCAAGAGCCACTGGATCCAAGGAAACGCTTGTTGTGAGTCCCTCCCCTGACAGAGCCCCCAGTCATTTTTACATCCCTTTAGGAAGCCTTCTCCTGGTCCCCAACCTTCCCTAGGACCCCACAATATCAATGAAGCTGGCTGCTGTGGGGAATAAACGATGAAGGATAACACAAGAAATCAACTGCAAAGTAGTACAGTGTGCTTGCTAAACAGGTGTGTTGCATACCATACACCAGAAGGGAGTGTGCCAGGAAGGCTGTGTTATATCCCAGGTCAGCCAGGCTCCTTTCCTTTCTCTCCTTAGATTCTGAACTCACAGGAAGAAGGTGCTAAGTGCTGGTGACCATCTGCATACCGTATCTCTATCAATCAGCCTCAAGACTTCTCAGAGACCTTCCCGACCAGGCCACCTGATGCAGGAGCAGCTGGCACAGGGGTTATTGCCGTAACAGCCGCAGGAGGCCAACCCAGAACCAAGGGACCGTAATCACAGCACAGTCATGCCAGGCTTTGGAATCTCAGTGGCTAGATGGAACTGAGAAACATTGATGGGAAATAGTGTTGAGTAAGCTCTATACCAAGAACAGAACACTTACTGAGTTACACTCCTTTAATCCTAGCACTCAGGAGACAGATCTCTGAGGCTAGCCTGGTCTACAGAGTGAGTTTCAGGACAGCCAGGGCTACTCAAAAAACCAATAAAAGGAGGATCTTCCCTATCAGTGGTCTTGGGGAGGGACACGGGTGCAGAGGGGGGAGAAAGGGAGGGGTTGGGGTGGGAGGAGGGAGGGAACTACAAGGGTATATAAAGTGAATAAAGTGTAATTAATAAAGAATTTAATAAAAAAAAAGGAGGCTCCTCCCTGGGCTGGGAAGGCTCAGTTGTGGCCCTGGTTTCTGACTGCATAGGAGCTGCTCTGTTCATCAATCCTTCTTGTGTCCGTTTCACTGGACACTGAACAAGAAAAGCAATGTTGGAGAATGATACATTGTACAGCCACTTGGAAGACATTTACTCAGAGCCTGATGCTCATGAGAGGGTCACAGGACCTGAAGACCCCATCATCACATTAACACTAATAAATGACAGCTGAGCCCTGAAGGAACAGTGACAGGGCAGTGCTGCTGTCAAGGAGAATATGATGTTTGTGGAGACATGGACAGACAACAGGATCTACGATATGTGTGGACACGAACCATGTTGCTCCATTGTCCAGAGCTGCCCAAATCTCTGACACAAGGGCCTCTGTTCCTGTAGGCTTTCCTCTTCCACCTGGTGTTTCCTTCAGAGGAGGGATTAAAGCTGGAAGATAGAGAAAACCAAGAACTAACAGTCACATCTGGAAAGGTAGGCAACATATTTAAAGAAGGGAGGACCAACCCTCCCTGGGAAAAGCCTACTGGCCCCTCATCACCCAGGCAATGGTGGATGGTTACCACTAGTGGGTGAGAAGCTCATGAGAGTACACGAAGAGACACATGGCTCACCTTGGACCAGTATGGCCTGATGAGAAGTCATGATGAGAGGTCCAAAATTTGAAATTTGAATCTTGGGGCAACATGACTGAGGTCCTGGGTACAAGTTTAGACAAAGAAGCAGGCAAGTTGAGACAGACCCACCCTGCTGCAGAAAAGTAACCAGGCTTGCACTTGAGAGATGATAACCTACAGAGAGCTGAGCCAAGACCATTATGTCTTTGGCACCTAAAATAGACCAAGGCTTGGAAATTCCCCACTTGTGGTTTTGCCTTTAAAAACCCTGTTCTGGGGGCTAGAGAGATGGCTCAGAGGTTAAGAACACTTGCTGTTCTTCCAAAGGTCCTGAGTTCAGTCCCCGTGTGGTTGCATAGTGGCTCATAACTATCTATAGTAAGATCTGGTGTGTAGGCATAATGTTGTAAAAATAATAAATCTTTTAAGAAAATAAATAAGAACCCTGTTCCCCCAGACCTCAGGGCCACATACCTCTGTTTCCACAGAGGGCTTGCAACTTGGGCTCAAGCTTGTATTAAATAACCCTCATGTGTTTGCAGTGGAGTTGATTCCTAGTGGCCTTTGGGGGTCTCACAAACTGGGCATAACAATGACAGTGACTTGAAACAACAGTAGCTCACTGTCCTACAGCTCTGGGAACTTCACAACTAAAATCATGGTGTCCTCACTTCCTCTAACACAAAGGCTCTAAGGAGGGGCCCTCTACTCCTGGTGGTAGAGGAACCACTCTGCTCACTTCCATCTCTTTGTGGCCTGCTCTGTCTCCATGAGGCCTCCACTTCTGTATCCACATGGCCTTGTCACCCTTCTAGACAGCCCTCTCTTCCTCTGTCTCCATGTAGCCTCCTCTTATCTCTGCATAGTTCCCCCTCTTCTGTCTCCACATCTTCATCCATGTCTCCATACAGCTTCTTCCTGTCTCCACACAGCCTCTACTTCTTCCTCCCTTTCCTCCTCTGTATAACTTCACACAGATGTCTTATAAGGACATCAGCCATTGGGTACTGGAGCTCCAGCCCTGGACAGTTTCATCGTTTGGACTGTCTCCAAACAAGAGCACCTTTGCACATATGCCTGTGGAGATGACTTCAACGTGTCTGGGTGACAAACCCAGGCCCCAGCAATGAAGCCAGAAGAAAACTTCTATCACTACTCCCACACCTAGAGGCAGCATATGCTACCCAGGGTTGATAGCAATCTTCATCTGACCACTATCAGCTCCGAGTTTTTTTTTTTTAAGACAGCATCACACGTGTCCTAGGCTAGCCTTGAACTGATCTTCTTCCTACCTCCCAAGTACTGGGATGAGAAGTATGTGCCACCACGCTCATTTTTATGTGGTGCTAGAGTCTTGTGCACATTTGGTAGGCAGTGTACAAGTTGAGCTACACCTAAGCCCTTGACTTCCTAATTCTAAGATCGGCCAGTAGCTCATCAGCTGTGAATAATCACAGATAGAGACAGAGAACAGGAGTTATCCTGGCTTCCATGATAGCCAAGACTACATAGAGAAAACTTGTCTCAGAAAACAAATTATACACGCACACACATACACATCTATGTATTCATTTTTATTTTTAAAGACAGTTTCTGTGTAGCCTTGGCTGTTCTGGAACTCACTCTGCACGTGACATTTTTAAACAGGTGATAAAGGGCTTCTACCTCTGATGACTTAGTGGCTGCCTTAGGTTCCCAGGACTCAAGGAAAACCACTTCTCCCAAGCAAGGTTATTTGACTGTTTCCTTGTGTTTGCAGGTGTACCAGCCCAGGTGTATGAGAAGAGGCCAACACACAGTCATACATCCTGTCTTTTGTTTCTTGTTTGTTGGTTTGGTTTTGTCTGGTTTTGTGCAGGGCTTCTATGTGTAACCTTGGCTGTCCTGGAACTCAAGAGAGATGCTGCCTCTGTGTTGGATTACAGCTTCTGTTCTTACTCAGCTTAGAGGAAATGGAGTGAGATGAACAGGAGCTGTGTATAGCAGAGCAAGTCCGCACAGATCCCATCCACCACCAGGTCACAACAGGGCCAGGGACTGGCCTCAACTTGTTATAAAGTGGTAGTGCCTACCAGGCTTTCCCTGGGGGAGATATCCCTTCCTCACAACGGTAGCTGCAGTTTCTTCTCACTGCAGTATCCCTTCCAGGGCTTCTCTATCTAGCCTGCAGCTAAGACACGGTGGCCCAGATCTTGGGCCTTCACTGTGCTCAAAGGGATTACACTCACTCACGTAAAGGGTAGACTCTGAAACCCTTCACCTCTGTCATGAAGGTGAAAGGGTCCAGGCAGCTCCAGGCAGACCCTGGGCATGGTCCTGATCTCTCCAGGTCTCCTCTCCCCAACCCCACAGGGCATTTCCACAGCCAGAGTTCCATATTCCATCCAATACATGAAAGATCACAAAGATGGCAGGAGACAAGGCCAATCGCAAGTATGCACCAACACAGTGTCACTTGAGATGCACAAGAGTGTGCCAAGTAACAATGCTGTTCTATATTATACTCACTGTCCTTCCGGCAGGATCCTGCACTGCCAAACCAGTCACCACACTGGTATGGCATTCAGCCTGGACTGGCTAGCACACTGCAAACTGCTGAATAAGCTAGAGCTGATCGCATAATGCCCCAGCCCAGGCATGGACAAGCAGCTTTGGCTCTTCTGTAAATCTCTTCACCAAAGCAGTGGCCTAGGTTCACACAGCAGACCCTACAAGGATGCTGGCTCCTTCCTACCAGCTGTCACACTGCAGCATCGTAGGGCAGAACTGCCCTTGCGCCTGAGTTCATCTTAGGAGCCAGACTACCTGAAGTCATACAAAGACTTGGAGTTAGGGTTGGGATTAGTCTGCAGGCTACACGCCTGTGACAGGCCTTGAAGGAGTCACTGTGGCTAACATAGTAACTGACCCTAAAGCCTCAACAGCTCTGCTGGGGTCTAAGTGGCCAAGGAGCCTCATCTGAAGAAGTCTCTTACCACACGAATCCCAGCACCTTCCTCTTCAGTACTGGAGACCTGAACAGTATATTGTCACAGTCATGAGGCCAGGCTGAGAAGGGACTTTTCTTCCAGGCTCCCAGCATACTCAATCAGGATGCTGGCCCATAAAGCCATGCTCACTGGATGACAACTGCCCTTTGTATGGGACACCAACGTATCTTTTGCCCCCCAAAATGCCACTTTATCTTCCATAATTGAAAATGTAGGGGCCGGTGAGTTGGCTCTGTAGATAAAAGTCTTTACCATCAAGTCTGACCACCTAAATCCTCTGACTTCCACATGCACCACAGCAAACCCTTGCACACCCAAAATGAACATATAAAACTGTATTTAATAAAAAATTCAACACCTGCTTTTATTTGTCTTAGTAACAGGGCAACTTACAGGCAGGGAATGACCACAAGAGAGCTGGACTCAGTGATGTTTACATTTTATTTCCGTCATTAGCACTAAAATACATTACACCTTGAGGGTCACAGTTCCACAACACACATTAACAGCAGTCCACACTCCATGGTAACTGCCCACACCCACCTCCCACCAAAATCAAGCAAACACTAATAATCTCCTCAAAGCTCAGGTGACCCTGTCCCAGCTCCTAGCTCCGGCAGTGCCCATAACTCATAAAACTTCTCCAGCACATTGCTGGACCCAACCACTGGCACCTCAAGCCCACCAACACTTTTTATGATGTACTCACTTGCAAGGGGAAAAAGTTCTAGCAACAGATCCTCATGGCCAAAAAACAAAGGAACATGTCCCCCATAGAGGCACATGCAGCCCAGAAGTGAGACAGCATTACAACTACTTGGCGCCCAGTGCAAACCGCAGGTCAGGTGGCAGCATGGCACGGATTTGCGGCGGTACGACGCTTGTGAAGGGGCCGTTATTTGCAATAAAAAACTGAGGTCAATCTTCTTGATCCACGGGTGATTACTTTGCATGTGCCTCTGTGTGCTGTGTTTGTGTAAATAGCCAGTAGCACTGACCTAGGAAAGCTAGAAATGGTATTGCTAAGCAAAACCTTTTGACTGAAAAAAGAACAAATATTTCTAAGAAGAAAAGATGAGATTTCCCAAAAACTAAACTATATTTGGTGTTGGATTTTGACTACCTCAAGAAGATTCAAAGTTGAACAATAAATATAAGGAAAGACTCTACCATCTGAAGTGGCTCCATATGGCCTATGTGTCAGAGTACCCTGAATCAAAAGCAACCTGACACCCATGGCTCAAGACGCATCTTACATTACCTGTAAATTCCGCTGTACTTAAAACTGCACACTGTACTGCCGCCAGGAGACAGCCTATCGTGAACACAAACCCAGATCCCTACTCGACCCTATGGGATCCTACAGCTACAAATACCTCAGTGTTCGGAGCAGGACTTTGGGCTGCTGAAAAGAAGAGGCAGATCCTTAAAACTCAAGAGGAAAGCGCTGTGGATTTAGTGTTGGGGAAAAGCAGTTACAACGCTAAGGCAGTGTCACAAGCTTATGCGGGCCACCCGGGATTGTCACTTCCGTCTCCAAAACCCCTGATCCTACCGATCCGTGGGCATACGTCCATAATCCTGCTAAGCGAAGTGGCCCTGGGCGGCACCGAAAGGATGCCGCTGCTGTGCGCTTGCGCACCACACACGAGAGCAGCTGCTGTGGCTGCCGCCAAGTCCAGCCTAGCGGTTCCCTTTGGTCGACTTCTTCTTCTTCGTGTCCTCTTTCTGCTTCTGCTTCTTCCTCTTGCCACCTTCTTTGTGCCCTGAGGAAACATGGCTTATGAAACACTGCACACCAGCAACTGCATCCCCATGAGGTGGGCCACTCACTGGACACTTCCCCGTGTACAAAGAAAGCAACACAACAGTCATTTACAGTGTCCACATCAGAAATGAACGAACTACTGTTTGGAATAGCATGCTTGAGGCCTTCCATGTTGCTCCCAGAATGCCACCACCACACAGGGAAGTGTGCAACTCACAGCAAGCATTCTGCATTTACCCAGCCACAGAACCAGCTCTGTGAAACAGGCTCTGCCTCAGTCCTGCCAAGGCCCTACATGCAGAATGAATACCCTGTCACCTCCACAGCCAGGCAAAGACCCTCCACAGCTCCCTGATGCAAGAGGCAGCCCATTTTTCTTCCATGAAAACAAAGCCTCTCATTTTTCCTGTCATGAAAGCAAACAAGTGTATGACCTTGCCAACCAAGGCCACAGTAAGATGAGCAGAGGCTCAGCCTCTGGATACTGCCAATGAGCCAGAAATGAAAGAGTCTGCCTTCAGTCTTGTTCTTACACCCTGGCCATATGGAGTAGGTAGGATGTGGGCCTGATGCTGAACAAGAGCCACAAAAGAGATCTCAGAACCCCAACAGATGCCTACAGATACTTCAAAATGCCAATGGTAAGATCCACCGAAATCTCAACACATGCGTTAGCTGGGAGGCTGGGCGTGAAAGCAGGAGAGGCCGTTCAGAGCAGGGTTAGATACAGGCTCTAGCTCTGTGAACTGCAAGCCATGCTCTGTGAGGGCCACACTCCACAGAGCTACTGGGCAGGCCAGGCCAAGTTTGGCAGAAAGAGGAAGGGAATATTTTTTTCATTCATGACTTTTCTTATACTGAATAATTTCCATTTTTAATGGCCATGTATTCTTCACACTTCACAGACCCATGTTGTGTGGAATCCAAAAAACGCAAAATGCCACTAATCACCTTTTCCCCCAAAGCACAGCTTGCCCTCAACAGAACAATTCTTCAAAGCCACAGAATAGCCCACGAAGAAGGAAGAAAGGAGAGGAAGAGCCGCCAACATATACTGGACCCAAGGTGGTCCACAGATCCAATGTGCAATCTCTCTGTCTCTCTCTCTCTCTCACCCACACACACTCACATACCAGACCAACAAATCAAACTGCACTTTGTTCCTACCCCATCACTAGCACAGCTTGGACCAGAGCCACTTAGACCACTACTGTTCTGGCTGACTACACTCCAATCCATGAAATTCTTGGGGGTCTGACAGTCCCAGGTAGCTTGACTTGCACAGTAAGGCCTCTTTTTTCTTTTTTGGAGGGGGGTGGTTCTCTGGACCACCTTGGGTCTAGGGTTTCTCTGTGTAGCCTTCACTGTGCTAGACTCACTATGTAGACTAGGTTGGCTTCAAACTTGAACTCCCAAAGAGTCTCCTGCCTCTGCCTCTCTGAGTGCTGGAATTACAAGAGTGTGTCACCATGCCCAGCTCTAAGCTTTCATCTATGAAACCCTGCTTCCTGGTGCAAACCAGCCTGGCTGCACATAGGCTGTACCTGGCAGCTCCGAGGCTGACAGCCAATGGGAGCTGCAACTGGGATGGTCTGCACAGTGTCTCTGTGTGCTTTTTTAGGAAAACTTGTCCCAAGACTTGGAAATTGAAACAAAACCAAAACAACGTTAACACCACTGAAGGCTGCACTGGGTGAAGTGCGGCAAGCTTGGTCCAGGGCATCTTAGCTCTTCAACACTGGTTCTCAACAGTAGTATGAGGAAAGGTCTAGACTTGGGGGACCAACAACAGAGTGCCAGAGTTTACAAAGACTTCTCTGTTGGCCAGAGGAGGACAGTGGCTTGCAGTACAGAGCAAGTGACTGCCCAGGTCACAGCTTTGTTGTGGAAATCAGAAACCACCATGTACAGTAGCTAAGTTTCTAATATCCCTCCCAAAGGGTTTTTGTTTTCACTTTGCTAAGCCAATTTCTGGTGTAGCTCAGGTGGCAGTTTGGAGAATACCGCTTCAAAACAGGTCATCATTTCTAAGAGAGAAGGTAAGTTATGGGTTACTCACAGGTTTGGGTTTATTTTTTGTTTTTGTTTGTTTGTTGTTTTGTTTTCCTGTATGAGAGCATTGCTCCTTAACGGAAAACATGAGCAAAAGGGCAAAGCAGAGGAAGCGCCAGCTATACCCAGAGCCATGCTGGCAGGTGCTCCTGCCTCCAGACTCAGAGCACACAGGGAGGGCCACCTCACTCAAAGCTTTCCAGCCTCTCACACCCAGACTTTCTACAGGGATCCACAAGCTCACGAGTTCATACAAACACACACACAAAGCAACAAGGAGAGCGTGATTTGCTATTCTTACTAAACTGCACCATTTCCAGATCAGCCTTGAATGATCACCTTTTGCTTAACAGGCGTGGCCCAGGACTAAGAGAACTGCCATTTGCTGCAGTCATACTTTCTGCCAGCATCTCGCTGTGGGGGGCCTATGCAAACAAGCTCTACAGGCAAGCCTGTCCCTGTACACCTTCAAGAAACCAGGAGATTAGTGACACAACACCTCACAGGCCAGGCTTATGGCATCCTTAGAACTGAACAAGAATGGGGGAAGGGTTCTAAAACCTACAAGCCTGATCTGTTCTGTATCTCTCACCACCCCTCCCAATCTTCTTGGGACTATTCAGCACTGGGAGCAGGCAAGGCATCATGGGAGGTGTCCACAGCCACTGAGGCCACTCAGTTGCACAGAGCTCCTGTCCCAGTTACCCATCTAGTTTTGCTGATATCTCCCCACAACAAGATCACTTTGCTGGCTACTCAAAATTTCAGTAATCCTTCACCCATGGAGGACTCTTGAGTAGTGTATTCCCTTCTGCTCACCTAACCCTAGAGGACACCTGCTTCATTCTTTGAAGAGAACCACAGTGGCGTGAGGGCTTGACTTTTCTACAAACTTCTGAGAAGCAAAGGAATAGACTTTTGCCCTATTTCCTACTTGGAGCACTCTGCAGCACAACGTGACATGGCTCACCAAGCCTCCTGTCCAGAGTTTGGCTCACAGTGCTTGCACAGCCACAGCCACAAACTTGCCTCACAGACAAAAAACACTAATACAGGGCTTGGGTCTGGCTGGAAAAAGCTCTGTGTACCCACACACTGACCACCAGAATGTTCTATGAGGAATACTCCTGGAGATGTTCACGTAGCTGAGAATAGAGCTACATGGTGGACAACCCCTTCGTGAGCACAGAGGGAGAAGCTCGAGCCCCATCATCTCCTGTGGCTCACATGAGAGAACTCTACTGGGAACCTAGCTCAACGCTTGCTCTTTTGTCTGAAAGTAAAGTTAATATAAGTGTGTGAGTGGCCTTGGGGCAAGTCAGGTTCAGTAACAGATCTCAAGCCCTAGGATCAAAGTTATAAAAAGGGGCCTTTAGGGACAGAAGCAGCACCTAGCAATTCCTTAGCAGTCAACCTAACCCAGACAACATATTCCATACACCTCAGAATACTGGGACCCCGTTTTAATCATGGGGTTGGCTTTGAGCCATGCAGCTAGGTCATACATAGAGCAGCTGCGGAAGATGAGCTGGGCGCAGGTATCCTCTCTGTCCCTTCTCAGCAGGCCTGGCACCTACACCCAGCTCCCCATGCCCACTTAAGTTAGAATGCAGCAACACAAGCCTGACTTCTGTTCTTGCTGTCCTGGGTCTGGGGGCAAATCCCTCTGGGGTCGCTCCACACCAGCTCCCTTCTGCACACCTGCTGAGGTCACAGGGGCATTCCAGTGGCCAGGAGCCCGCTGCCTGCCCTGCTCTTCATCTTCCCAGTTGCTTTTAGACACAAGTTTAGCCGTCGGGGCAGGCCTGGGTGGCTTCTGTGGGTGGGTGCTGACAGACGGGGCCGAAGTCTGGGCTGAAGCCGGGGCCGGGGGTCGGGCCCGGGAGGGGGGCCGAACTGTTGCTGGGGCCGGGGGCGGGGCCGGGGCTGGAGCTGGGGCGGGGGCCGGGGATGGGACCGGCACCGGCTGAGGGGCCAGAGCTGGTGTGTGTTGGCCTCTCCGATGGCATTCTTCTGCAAAGGCGTTCTCGTCGGCCATACCTGAAAGCACAGCACACCAGGGAGAGCTGTAAGCCTTGGCCCTCCCTTGGGAGCAAAAGGCTTCACATTCCTTCTTCCCCAAAACATGGCTCCATCTCTAGAGCCAGCAGACATAAAAGTAGACACTGTCCATTCCCTCCACTACTCCACTGGGCCAGAGCATTCTCTTCCCACAGAAGGAAAGAGAGCACTCCCAGAGAAGTCAACTGTTTCTGCTGCAATACCATCATCCACATTCTCAGCAAGCAATCAAGGCACAAGGCCCAGCAGATACCGGCAGATACTGAGGATAATTCTTGGCAACTCAACAATTCAGCTCTGCAAAAACGCACCAGACACAGACCAGACATGTTCACAGGCCAGCACCTAGGAGGCATCACCTCTGAACAAGCATAAAGCGGCTTGAAGAACTGCAGAACCCTCAGGCCCTCCCCTCACTCTGCCCAGCATGCCTGCAGGGTAGAGCCAGGCCGTAGGCAATCTCCCGGAAGGCAGCACTGCACATCGCAACCCCCTACAACACTTGACCATCTTCACTCAGAAGGCTTGTTATCTTTAGCAAAACAGAAGAAGGGTTCGGAAGGTTTTATACGCTAGATACTGAAAATAAAACAAGAAAGCAACAATTAAAGGATTAACTTGGATTTCCTGAACTTTGAGTAACAGCGCTGTTATACAAACCATAAAGCTAATGGCATCGACTTTCCAGTCTCGACACTCAGCTCACCGGGAGGACGAAAAGCTTACCTCCCGTCTGCAACCATCCACCACACCCTGTGCAGGAGCTCAGCAAGGGACATGGGAGGGCAGCCTTCCGTTAGTGGCAACCCAAGACAGGCACAGCCACCCCACACGCAGTTCTCCTTCTACCTGGGAGGCACTCACTCAATGATATGTGGTAGGTATTTCAGACCAGCCCTCATCTAGACACTTCAAACGGATGCAGGCTCTGCTGGATTCAGACCTGTGGCAAAGAAAACCTGCCCGCCCACATTTCTGAGGACTCTTGAAATGGGTAGTGAAGCTAGGTGGGAGTGGCACAAACCTTTTAGCCTGGGCACAGGCAGGCAGATCTCTGAGTTCAAGGCCAGCCTGGTCTACAAAGTGAGTTTCAGGACAGTCAAGACCACACAGAGAAACCCTATCTCAAAACAAACAAACAAGCCAACAAACAACTGGGGTAATACACCATACCTGGGGCTACAGGGCCACCAGTCCATTAAAGCCCCAAGTCCAGAGCACTGAGCTTGCAAGCTGGCTGTTTACTGGCATTCAGTGAAGAGACCTTACACACTCCATTTTATATCCATTTAACCATGCACAAAGGAAAGCCAGCAACTCCAGCCTGTCCAGAGGTGCCACTGTCTCCGCCACACTGTTCATAACCATCCTACATGTTCTGCCAGGGGCTGGGGATCCTGCTGAGCCACCCACTTTCTGCACTGAGCTAACGGTAAAATGTGGCACTAGCAAGCTTGCATGTCACAGACTTCTCTGTAAACAGTAAAAAGCGTTTAAATGAGACCAAACCCAAGAGCTGGGGGCCATCTTCAGACACACTGTATTCAAAGATTGTGCAGGGGAAAGGCACAATTTGGGGAGAAACAGGGGCTAGCACCACCTGGGGTTTCTGAAACGAACATGAACACATTTCCTGACTACTCAACAGACACATGGTGACAGGGTTCAGAATCTGAATGACATAAATGATGGCATGTAGGAAGCTTATGTGAATGCTCACCTGGTCCCTTGGGGTACTGCCAACTATCTATCCCTCAGGTGCCCCACAGCTGGCCAGTCACTCCAACACTATGGAGTGACCGAGCACAAGAAGAAGGCCCAGACTATTGTCTCCTGAGCAGAGAACCATACCTATGACTTCGCCCCAGGCATGGTCATACATGTGTGCAACCCCAACCCCGGGGACACCGGGAGGTAGAACGACAGTTTAGACCTATTGAAAACAAAACCAAACAGCCGCGGGTGGTGGCTCGCTGTGATCCCAGCACTCAGGAAGCAGAGGCAGGAGGATCTCTGTGAGTTTGAGGCCAGCCTGGTCTACAATTTGAGTCCAGGACAGACCGCCAGGGCTTGTTAGATACAAAGGAACCTTGTCTCAAAAAGACAAAAAGACAAAACCAACCAACCAGCTGGGGCAGTGGTGACACTGACTTTATTCCCAGTGCTCTGGAGGCAGAGGCAGGTGGATTACTGGGAGTTTTGGTCTACAAAGGAAGTCCAGAACAGCCAAGGCTACACAGAGAAACCCTGTCTCAAGAATCCAAGAGAACACAAAAAACAAACAACAAAAGGCCAGCCTGGAACTGCATAGTTTGAGGTATGTTTAGCATAACCCCATATTAAATTAAAGGAAAAGAGAGGAAGAAATTGCAGGAAGGAAAAAGGGAGGGTTGATCATGTTGCCCATGTATAACTTGTAAAGGAAACCACTTTTCACATGCAATGCCCCACACAACAGCTGCCGAACATTTATTTTGGGGGTGTGCCGAGTCTCAGGACAGTAGCCCCTTGCTCATGTCACTCAGTACACTTACCTCAGTGACAGGACAGGTATTCTCAGATCTGCCCAGAACCAGGCTCCCATACAGCCCCAAGAGGGTACGCCCCACATTCTGCTTCAGGAGCACCCTTCCCAACAGTATTGCTGGATCTGCAGGCTCTCCCTAGATGCCCACAAGGTATAACCCCCAAAAGGAATAAGCAAATGTCCTAACAGATGTTTACAAGCTCTCAGGGCAGCTGTCTTGGCAAGCTTACCATCCGTGCTGGACAAGTTCCCCCGACTCTGGCTTTCAGAGCCTGCCTTGGACATCTATAGCAGGAAGCCAGTCCCTGGGAGGACGGCATGCTTCTCACTGCAGGTTCCCTGAACTTCAACCCCCACATTCCCCAGCCTGAGGAATACAGAGTGTACCTGCTTTCAGAGCACCTTCAAAGAGCTCTGTTGGTAACGTGTTGAGGAGTCAAACTAAACAACATGCAGAGAGTAACTGACTGGCTTTTTGTTATCTTAAGACAAAGGGCAAGATAGCTCGGAGAGTAAAGATGCTTTGCCACCAAGCCAAGCTTGATACCCTGAGCTTGATACCCAGGACCCTCAACGTGGAAGGAGAGAACCACTTTTGAAGTGGTCCTCTGATCTGCACTTTGCACAATATGGTGCACACATACACACTCAAAAGTAAACGTAATAATTTTATAAAGAACTAAGCTCTTACTGAATGTTCTTCCAGAGGACTAGGGTTCAATTACCAGCGCCCACATGGCAGCTCACAACTGTCTGTAACTCTAAAGATCTGACACCCTTATACAGACAGGATAGTATTTTAAAAATAATTTAAAACTACACTTTGCTTCACCATCCTTCCAGAACCTGGTTCTCATTCTCATGACAGGTAACTAGGATTCAAAGCACATGTGGTTTTATGCTTGGGGGCCCTGTGGTAGAGAGCAATACTTCTAGGTAGTTATGGCAGCTACCCACAAACCCTTTCATAGTTGCCACCAGCTCTTTCATAGTGCCCTCCAGCTCTCAGGGCTTTTCTAAGAATCCCCACTCGGAATCCCCCTGGCCCTGGCTCAGCACTGGAGAGCTTGGGAACATGGACCACACACAGGGTCCCACAAACTGAAGTACTTGGGAAGCTAGGTCATGCCTCTCCTCAAGCATCCTCACTAGGCCCCTCCTAGAAGGGAACACTCACCATGCATTTGCCCAAGCACTCCTTCCAGCCTGCTGCCCTCACAGTACACTAGAGTGGTGGCTCTCAGCCAGCACCCAAAGCAATGCACAGGCCGCTGTGACAAGACCTCTGACCCCGTCTACTTAGCAGCTGCTGCCTCCAAGGCAGCCTGGACCAGAGCAGTCACAGCTGACTGCTTTACCCAGCCCGACTCCTGGGTAGAAGAAAGAAGCTGGGTTGGGTTACTGATCCAGCCCCAATAAAGATGGCTCCATAGACTGAGTGCTCTGTGCTTGCAAACTCCAACAGCAAAGGCAGCAAGTCCAAGGCTCTCCCAGCACAGCACACCAGTTTCTCTAAAGTACCATGTTGTGACTTTCACACTATACCCCATGATGTGCTACTGTCTTGCTTGAGAATCTCCTGTCCTAAACCCTCTGGTCTTTGTCTTCATGGCTGCCTATGAGCAGCAGTACAAGTCCTCTATGGGCCCAGGAGCATAGCCAGTCCATGGAAACCACTGTCTACATGGACTTATCTGTCCTGCTATGGTGGGAACTCAAAGGTACAGATAACCATCACACCACTACCTTCAAAATGAAAGCAAGCACCTAGGCTCAAATACCTTCATCCTTATCCCTTAAGGTAAAAATGCCCTAGAGTTTTGAGAAGTTGGCAGCTGACTAAGGACCATCTTCGTAGCACATACTCCCAGTGTAGAGTGGGCTCATTCTTGCCAACCACAACGTTCACAGCAGACTCTAACAGAGCTGGACACACACACACTGCTGCTTCATCATAGGGCAGACAGACACCACAGAACCCAGAAGTAAGGTGGCACCACTGGTCCCACCACAGAAAGGACTTCATTCCCTGTCCCACCCAGGACCCTTTCATTCAGCCTGCAGAGGTAGGGTTGAAGTGGCTGTACGACCTGGCTGTGCTGTTGGTGGGCTTCCTTCTGAAAGTAGTATCACATGTGGTACTGCCCTCCCCATGACACACATACACACAGATTTATCCCTCAACATCCAATCAGGCCTAGAGTAACAGGAAGAGCTAGCCCATAGCACAGAAGGTAGGGCTCAGAGCTCATCCACAGGGTCCTCAAAACATACCCTGTGCTGTGCCCATGGCCAGGAGGAAGACCAATTCTTGAAAAGCAGAACAAAGGCTGAGCATAGACGCCCTAAGAGAAAGTGTTCATTTAGCATTTGGGTCCGCACCCAGGACCCAAAAGTGCTTAAAAGGATGAAAACTTGTAAGACTGAACATCATAATGTCTTTGAGAGCAAAACAAAATAAAGTTCCATCAAAGAAACGGCACCATAATCAAAGAAATGGCACCATAAACCAATGGTTCTCAACCTGTGTGTCACACAACCCCTTTGGAGAGCTGAAGGACTCTTTTACAAGAGTCACGTATCAGATACCCTGCATATCAGATATTTACATTACAATTAATAATAACAGCAAAATTAGTTATGAAGTAGCAACAAAATAATTGTATTTCGTTGGGGCTCACCACATGAAGAACTATATTAAAAGCTTGCACATTAGGAAGGCTGAGACCCAATGCCATAGATTCTAACAGCAGATATCCTGGATGCTTGCTTCTTAGGAGAGGCTTGCTGTGTCCATCTGTTCAAGGGAATCATGTGTCAGGAGGCTAGTATGCACAGCAGTGAGGCAGGCAGAATGCTCCAGAACACAATCTACAGTCTCTGATATTAGACAGCATTCACATTTAAAGACTGCAGGAGGAGCCCTTCAACTGATCAGCTCTGCTCTGTTCCCTTATCAGATATGGATTATACAAAAGTTTAACTTTACAATTTAATAGATCAGACTGGAATGAGGATAATAACCCCAGGATCACACAGAGTTCAAGTATCAAGTAAAGCCCACACTAACAGGAAAACACATGTGCAAAGGAGCTCATTTATGCAACATGACAGTGCACTGACAGAACCCATCAGAACTCCAGGGAAGGACATAGTTCCAATTCCACAACAACAGTTTAACCTCACCTAATGATAAGCAAGATTTCAGGTTCCTAAAAATCCATAGGATCACT
Source organism: Pachyuromys duprasi (assembly GCA_028658305.1). Classification (NCBI taxonomy): domain Eukaryota; kingdom Metazoa; phylum Chordata; class Mammalia; order Rodentia; family Muridae; genus Pachyuromys; species Pachyuromys duprasi. Next base: position 62,868,148 of record CM053763.1, on the reverse strand, counting down.
CAGCTACAAGATGGTTGGGCCCCAGGCAATCTGCCCAAAGCTGTATGGCTTGAAGCCAACACCAACAGCCACCAGTCTCCAGAAAGAACCTGCCCTTAACAGGCACCTCACTTCCTCTCTCCACACTGCCATCTAGCCAAGGCAAACTGGCTCTGAAGCCTTCCTCTTCTGCTCTGGGATAAACAAACACTTTCTACCCCAGCTCATTCCAGACAACCTAGCAGTAGATAAACACAAGTCAGTGCCTGGAAGCAGAGTGAGTAAGAAGGCCTTCAGAAGGCCTGTAAGCACAAAAGACCCAATCCAAGGGATCAGCTGACCTGCAAAAGGCATAACAGTTCCAGTGGAAAGTGCCCTTAACATCACACAAGTAGGAACCAACTGCCATGCACAGAAGACAAGCCAGGGCCCAGCCAGCATGCCTCAGCATGTTCACCACTGGCAGCTCTACCATATGTTCAGGAGGAAACATGTGGGTCTGCATGCAGCCTGAATCTCAGTGAGAATCCCAGGTCTTGCTCAACATTTAACTCATTTCACACACAAAGCCACCTACATTGAAATTCAACAATGTGCTGCATTTACAGATTTACAGAGGCAGGGTCAGCAACAAAGTTCAGGGCAAGGGTGCTTGCCGTAAAGCATGATGACCTGAGTTTCCTGGAAGACACTGACTCTTCAATGCTGTCCTCTGTCTTCCATGTGTGATAGAATACACATGCACATAAAAGCAAATGTAATTTAATGAAAGATGTACAAAGCTATTTCTGGAAAACACAAAAGTGAGCATTTTCTGCAATGGAAACATACACATCTGCCCTTTTCTAGCTCCTGTGGGCACAATGCATCCATATGGTACATAAATACATGCAGCCAAAACACCTATACACAACAAACATAATCCATTTTTAAAATCTGGCACAGCTCGGTGGTTGTGGTACATGCCTCTAATCCCAGCACTCGGGAGACAGAGCCAGGTGGATCTCTGGATTCAAGGCCAGCTCTATAGATGAGCTCCAAGACAGCCAGAGCTGTCTTGTCTCAAAAAACAAGAACAGCACAGCACAATTTCTGCTAACCAATTCTTGGGGCATTTATTTATTTCAATTTTATTTAAAATTGAGGGGAGGGTCTGAAACTCTCTGTATAGACCAAGCTGGCTTTGAATTCAGAGATTCAATTTCCTCTGCTAGAATTTGTGGTAGGTTTATACTACCCACTAGCCACTGACGCCTTCCTTTTTTCTTTTTTGGTTTTTTGTTATGTCAGACAGGGTTTCTCTGTGCTGCCCTGGCTGTGCTAGAACTCACTCTGTAGTCCAGGCTCACTTCAAATGCACAGTTCCGACTGCCTCTGCCTATGGAGTGCTGGGATTAAAAGTGTGGGGTTGATCTGATGCTGGGAATACAAGACAGGACCGATCCTAGTACAAGTCAAGCACTGAGCCACATCCCAGGCCAAATGTATAAAACTATCCAAATTACTCGAGGACAGAGACTGGTTATGAGAGCTCACCTTTCTTTTCTGAAAACATCCTGCCTTGGAACAAATAAGTTTTAAAACAAACCCATGATCTGCCAGTATCCTGAGCCAGGACACTGAGGTCACCCAGAAGCTGTGACAGAAATACTCCGCAGCTGTCACATGAGTGTGGTATAACTTCAGATGCCACTGAGTCCAGCTAAATCTGAATGCATTCCTGCTCGTTTCACACAGCCTCCTCCCCAAGCACATGAGGAGAAAGAAGGCTCAATTTTATTCAATGCCACTCTGACCCAAGATTTTACCTGCTAGCCTACAAGATGAAGTCACTCACACAGTTGGTGTAGAATATATGGCAGGCCCTGGAAGACAGGGCTCTGGTTCTTAGACTAGTTTCAAACAAGGGTAGCAAGAGGTTATGTGCTTCCAGTCTCTAATAAACAGAATGGGGAACAACTCTGAGAGGACATTCATGAGTAGAAAAGCAAGTATACAGCAGCCAGAAAGGAGAAAACCAAGCAGGGCATGTATAAGGCCAGCCTGGAATGAAGGAGGGTAGGATGCAGGGAGAAAAGTATGTGCAAAGGGGGACAACAGGGTCATCTTGGGAAATTGCCATAATCTAAACTGGACTAACCTGAATGGAGAAGAGTTAAGAAACACACAAGCAAGCAAAACCCACATTAGGACCTAGGAGCCAATGAATCCCTGAAGCATTGATTTCAAACAGGGCAGTAATTCAGGCTAGACAAGTATCCTACCACTGAGCCACATCCTCAGCCTGTGAAGAATCTTTAAGACTACTTACTAAATATAACCATTAGGGTCAGAGATACACAGACCGATTATGAAGATAACTGGTGAGCTGGGGGTAATCCCAACATTTAGGGTGCTAAGGCTCCACTAGTATGAGGCTAGCCTAGGCCACACACAAAATGAGTTTTGGGACAGTGACCCCACCTCTGTGCTTAAGAACTATAGAAAGCACCACAATTGATGACAAGAATGCCCAGCTTCTGCTGGGAGCTGTGTGTCACAAGCATCCTGAAGTCACAGTCACAGTGGACAAGGAGCAGCCCGAGTGGAGTTGGTATCCCCTAACCAAAGTACCAGTTCCATATAACGTCCCCATATGGTATACAAACCGTATTTCTCACACCCATTAAAAACCCTGAGTAAAGATGGCCATAGGCAATCAGTTCTCAGGCTGGCAGAGCTGGGACTTGATGGGCTTACGAACACCGATTGTTCCCATGACTGAGGCCAAATGTTGTTAGTTGTAGTGCTGCTTAGCAACTCCCTACACCTGTGGCCACTCCTAAATGCTTCCTGTAGCACCCTCTAGGACCAGAGCCAGACCTCATGGGGAACACATGCAAGGCAGTTCTCTGCACCCAGGCACCAAGCCAGGCTTCACTGCCCTCTGCCATATGCTCACCAGTAACAGGGAAACAAACAAGACTGAAAGGTGCTGGACATAAACCAGATGCCACTTCTTAATTTTCTTAAAGATTTATTATGTATACAGTGCCCTGCCTGCATGTATGCCTGCACACCTAAAGGGCATTAGCACATTTAGATGCTTGTGAGCCACCATGTGGTTGCTGGGAATTGAACTCAAAACTTCAGTCAGTGCTCTTAATCTCCCCAGGCACTTAAATTTTTTAAGTCATTTGGAGCTGGAGAAATGGCTCAGCACTAAAAATATAATCCTAAAAACCAAAATAATGCTGGGTGGTGGTGGCACACACCTTTAATCATAGCACTCAGGAGGTAGAGGCAGTCAGATGTCTGAGTTCGAGGCTAGCCTGGTCTAGAGTTCCAGGACAGCCTCGAAAATAAAGAGTCTTACTGCATTAATAGTGCACTAAGAAATGGAAACACAAACTTCCATTAATTTGACCAAGAGTAAACCAACCAAGGTTTACCAAAACCCTGTTGGGGTTTTTTTGTTAATTTTTTGAGACAAGATTTCTCTGGGTAGCCTTGGCTGTCCTGGACTCATTTTGCACACAAGGCTGTCCCTGAACTCAGAGATCTGACTGCTTCTGCCTCAAGTGCTGGGATTACAAGCATGCATCACCACACCCATGAATTGTGTCTTTTGTTCATGGTCACTGGCTTGCCTATAACAGCTTGTTGTATTTGTCTGATCTCTTAACTGTGGGTATGTCTCCCTAGTCTAACAAAGGGCTATGCTCTGTATTTATTGAACAGAGACACCATGGCATTCTTTACAGAAATGTTCAAGTTTCACAAGGGAAGAAGTTACATTACTGCTCCCAATGACTCAGAACCACACACCTCACAGTGTTTAACGGTGACTCTAAATTCTAACTATACGTTCTGAGGGTGTTCAGCATGGTCCCCTTTAAGGTCCAGAAACCTCGGGTGAGGTCCACAACAATCCTTACAAGAAGCTGTTGCATTACCAATCTTCTGGTAAGCCACTTGTAAATCAAGTAGCACCAGCACTAATGACAAGATATCAGAACACAGCTGAAGAGAATCTTGTGAGAGGTACAGACTCCAAAGCCAGCTCCTGAGTCATGTCCTGTCCTCCTAGACCACCCAAACACTGGGCAAAGCTAGAGGCAATCTGCAGGCTGGCACTAACGCTGCTGTAACAAAACAGACAAGGTAGGGCAGCAGAAGCAGCGATTACCCAAGAGGAGCAACACCAGCTGCTGATCCCTTCCTCCATTTTGTGTCCCAGCCACAGAATGCAGACACCCACATGTGCAGGTTCTTTCACATCCTTGCAATCATAATCAAGACATACCTAGACACCTATCTCCCAGTTCATTCTAGGTTCTTGGTATCAGAGTGAAAGGGGGGGAGGGGACTCTCCTGTTATTACAAAAAGTCACAGAGATAATGGGTAAGTTTCAGGATCTGTCCCCCCCAAACTGGTTTTTCTGTGTATCCCAGGCTATCCCAAAACTGGCTCTGTAGATCACCAGGCTGGCCTCTAACTCACAGAAATCAGCCTGCACCTGCCTTGGCCTCCCAGGTGCTGGTATTAAAGGCATGTGCCACCACTGCTAGGCTGAAAGGAAGCTTTCTGTATATTAATCTTTCTAAAAACGTGCCTATCACAGAACATAATGCCTTCAGTGGGCAGGAGAGATGGCTCTGCAGTTAAACATTTGGTATTCTCCCTGATGCTGAGTAGTTTGGTTCCCAGGCCCTGAAGCAACCTTCTCATCACCACCTATAACTGCAGCTCCAAAAAAACCTCAGACATCATCTTCCAATCTCCATGAGAACCTGCACTTATACGTGCATACTGACAGAAACACATAAAACCAAACCCTGGGGCTGAAGAGAAGGCTCGGCAGCTAGAGTACGTGCTCTTCTGGAGGACACAGCTTTTATTCCCAGGATCCACATGGCAGTTTGCGACTATCTGTAATTCCTCTTCTAGTTTCCAAACACACCAGACGTGCATAGTACATATACATTATGTACAGATATACACATAAGCAAAACATACCTAAGTTCTTTTAAAATTTTAAACCCATTGTTACTTTAAAAGTATACACCTACATAAATGACAATTAGTTGTACAATTATATGTAAAATGTTTTTAAATCAAGAATAGGAGCTAGAGAGAGAGCTTAGCAGTCAAAATCATTGACCAGTCTTCCAGAGGACCAGAACTGAATTCTCAGCACATGCATGGCCACTCACGACTGTCTGTAATTCTAATCCCAGGGTATCTAATGCCCTCTTCTGGCCTCCTCAGGCACTGTATACACATGGTGCACATGCACACATGCAGACACTCACACATAAAATTAAAATAAAAATCAACAATGGCTAGAGGTAGTGGCAAGCCAGGCTCTGCAGCTGAATGGCTGCCAAGCTTATAGTAGGCACTGGTTTCTGCCTCAGCACTGAAAACAGTTTAAAATAAAAATAAAAACAAACCTGAAACTTGCTAAGCCAGGAATAGATGGTGAAAACCACCCTGAGAAAATTCAAGTACCCCGCCCACAACCCAGGTCTTAAAAAAGTGAGGAGGGACGGCAGAACATTCACTTAATCCCATTGCTCAGGAGGCTAAGATTGGGGGGGTGGAGGGGAATCCTGTAAGTTGTAGGCCAGCCTGGTCTACACACGAAGTTTCTGTCCATCCCTGTCTAAAAAGAAATGCATGTGAATACACGTGATCAGTGCTGCTGGAGAGACTGTTCAGCTCCTCCATAAAACCTGAGTCCAAATCAGTTCACTCCCAGCACCCACACAGCAACACAACAAGCATACATTTAATGCACAAATATAAATGCCAGAAAAACATCCATAAATATGAACAGTAATTTTAAAAAAGGAAAGTCAACCTAGAAATGCTTAAAGTGAGCTGCCATTCTAGAAATACTAAACCTACTGTAAGGTACACTCGGAATAGAAATAAACCCTAACAAAGTTATTAAAGTAAAACCTAGTCCAACAAGACGGCTCAACAGGTAAAGGTAACTAGGGTTCAACCCACATGCTGTCCTGACCTCCCCCACCCTTCATACAGTGAACATAATACAAACTCACAATAAAAATGTAATACTTAAGAATAAAAACATGTCACATCTAGAAGTTTAGCAAATAATGTTGGCAACAAGTTTATGAAAGAGCCAGTAAGATGGCTCAGCAGTTAAAAACTTACTGTCACACCCTGCTACAGAAGTTGGGTTCCTAGGTCCCACATGGTGAAAAGAGACTCCTACAAGTTCTCTACATGTATGCTGTGCATGTGCACACCTAAACATACAGACATGTATATACACAGTCACAAATAGTAACTAGGAAAACAGTCAGGCATGCCCTTAATCCCAGCACTTGGGAAACAAAAGCAAGCAGACCTGAGGCCAGCCTGGTCTACAGAACAAGTTCCAGGATAGTCAGGACTACACAGAGAAACCCTTGGGGGTGGGGGCATCATCACAATAAACAATGTGACTTTTTTTTCCCTAAGACCATGCTTTGTCAATCAGAGTTCAATCACATAATGGAAAACAATGATGCTTTTATTTTTATGTGTATACAGTGCACATGGGGAAACCGAGACACATAAACAAATAATTCTTTTAGAAAACTTTTAAGAAAGGTATTTTTAACATTCCCCAGTGTCTTCCTCCAACCCCAAACAAGTTCTCATAGATCAGTGTTCTGCTGAGATTGAGGTTACCTAGTCAAAGAAACCCAATCTCAAAAGCTCAAAAGAGGCTGGTAATCTGAGTTTGAAGACAGCCTGGTCTACATACATAGTGAGTCCCTATCTCAAAACAAAACACAACAATGGGAGGATGACAATGGGTGCCTGTAGATCCCAGCACTTGCAGGTAAGGGTAGGAGATTACAACCCCCCCTCTCTCCCATCACTGCCACAAAAATAAATAATTTTGGAAGAGATATATTTCTTAAGAGGCCACATGCATCATGATGAACAAAACTAGACTTGCTGCCAAGAGGCTTTTCACGCTGTGCCTCAAGCACCTCAACACCGTGGAGTACCCACACTTTAGCAGTGTAGGCAAACAGGCTGAGAACTTTGGACATACTGCTATTGAAATCTGCCCCAGTAGGGCATGGTGAGGAAAGCCTTTAATCCCAGCAGTCAAGAAGCAGGCGCAGGCCAATCTCTGAGTTTGAGACCAGCCTGCTCTACAAAAGTCTAGGACAGCTGGGGCTGTTACACAGAAAAACAAGTGTTTTGAAAAACAAAAGTGAGAAAAAAAGAGGGAGAGAGAGCTGCTCTGAACTTCCGTCTACAAAGCAAGCCATTTAATATTACTGTTTGTTGCATAGCCTAACAGACTAAGCTCCAGAATCAACTCTAACCTTTTGTTTAAAAAAAAAAAGGGGGGGGGGAATATTCCCTCACTTCACTGACTCATACCAGGTTGGAGGACACAGAAGGAAATGAGGCAAAGAGAAATTCACAGAACACAGGTGCCGCCTAAGTAATGACTGCATAAAAGTAGTCAGCTCTTGAGCATAAAAACAAGCTTTCAGCTGGTTTTCTAAAACCAAAAAACAGTGAAATAGAGACCTTTCTTTTCAAGGTGACAAAGGGGCCTTGTTATGCAGTAAGTCACTGCTGAATAACACCATCACAATACAACTATTCGAACCCTTCCAAAGTGGGACTCAGCTCTGGAAAACAGATTTAACAAGTGAGTATGTGTCTACACAGCCAGCAATAGAAGAACGAAACAGGATGACAGCTCTCAAGTATAAAAATCAAGCAATGGTCCATGTGCCCTCCTCCACCACCAAGCATTTTTGGGCTCTAGTACACCTTGTGTTGTATTACCTCCAATGCTTCAAGCTCCAACATCCCAGTGTACCTGCACATGTGCAAAACTAAAACTGCGGCCAAGTACTTGCTGTCTCTCTCCTTTCCGTTCCCAGATCCTTAGGCAACACCAGAGCTTCTGTGTATCATCCTGTTTCCAGGTACCTAGCCTGATGTGACCAGGCTTTCTGGTCACAAACTATTTGTTAAACAAAGCAGAAGGCACCACTGTCTTCATATTTGCAGTATGTCTGCATACCCACCTTATCCAAAGGCATAGGAGTCACAGCCAGCTCACTAACACATGTTCAAGTGCTTCATCCTCTGCTGTCTTTAGACCATTCACTTTGTGACAAAACTTTTCTTCTCCCCTATGAGAATTTTTAAAATAGCTATTCCTTATTCCAGGAGTATCAGGGTCCTTACAACAATCAGAAAGAATGTACACACTACTCATTTCTTAAATGATGGGGCAGGGGCTTAAATGCAAATTTAGTTTAATATCACATAACTTTCAGCTGGAATTGTAACCAAAGGTTGTTTTTGAAGACTGAAAAAGAAGTTGATTTTTACTGGCTCTTCAATCATGATGTTCCATGCACACTGCCCTGAAGTGATCTTCTGTAAAATAATATCCTAAAATTCTACAACAGTTTTCAATGAAAACTTTTGGACTAGTTCCTTTCTTCACACAAATGTTATAATAAAATTTATAATAACAAAGCATGGTGGAGCATGCCTATAACCCCAACACTGAGGTAAAGGCAAGAAGGTCTAAAGAATTCAAGACTAGACTGAGCTGCTTGTATTTAAAAAATGTAACGATGAGGGGATATGAGTGGTAAACTGCCTGTTTAGCATTCATCAAGCCCTGAGAGTTCAATCCCCAGCACTGGCCCACCACCCCAAACCCCACCCCCACCAATCACACTAAATTATTGCTCATTATTTACAGGTCTTCATATATCTCTGCATACACTGAAGACAGGTCTGTATGTAACTTCCACTCAGAATATACCTTAGTGATAGAAGGAAGCACCAATAAAGTGACACTAGAAGCCCAGGCACGAAATCACACAGACACAAGAAGGCTGCAGACCCCACTCATGAAAGAATGCACCAAACACATTCGCATTTATTTTCTTTTTTTTTTAAGCAAATGACAAAAGACCCAAATTAACCAGCTTTTTTAAACCTAAGCTTAACATTACATATTTAAACAATTGTCAGAACTGACAAAGTTGCCAGCATCCATGCACAACTAGAAAACATCCTTAATTTACACTAAACCAGAAATGTATTACCATTGATGCAGTAATAGCTTTCATCACTAAATACTGAAAATAAAATTGAAATATTTCTGTAGAAGATTCATCTGGCAATGTTCCATCACAGCAGGCTGACACTACTCACTCACATTTCAACACAATGGGAAGCAGATCCATGCTGGTGTTAAAAAGTCTCGTCCTAGCACTACTCAAGAGTCACAGGGCTCACCTCAGATTACGTTTTGTTTAAATCAAAGTGCATACAGAGATTACAACAATTTTAAAGACAAAAAAAAAAAAATGGTCCTATTTTGTGGTCCCAAAAACAAACTCAGAAATCTATGACAAACAGGGGCTCCGATGAGCTGTTTTATAAATACTTTAGATTAGGTACAGTTATACAGAAAGTTGAGTTCGTTTGAAATCTTCAAAAAAAAAGTTCCTGTTATTCCTCAAATGGTGCTTGTTATGGTTTAACATTTCAGTTAAATGC
>CM053763.1:62821601-62858510 GCA_028658305.1 Pachyuromys duprasi | reverse complement strand
GTAAGAGATGGCTGATTTAGAAACCTCTGTTCAATGGGGACGTATGTATCATGAGTTTCTCTAGCAAAGGTATGGCCCTGGGCTCAGTCCTTAGAACCACAAAACTTTTTATAATGTTCTCAAATGTTTGAGTATTTCTACAACAGACCCATGAAAACTAAGCTTAAAAGTTCTTTCTAAAATTCCTATCCTGTCAAAACTAAGGTCAGACTCAAATACATGAGATGTTAATAACCACAAAGAGTAAGGTTGGGGCTGGGGTGTGACTAAGTGGCTCTAGGCCAACTCCGCCACTGGGGTTTTCCTGCTCAGAGCCACTTTCCCTTTGCAACACTGATAATACCGAAGAAGCTCATTACACACAGTGGCATGCATCAACATAAAAATTAAGAAAACATTGAAGCAAAAAGCTTTAAAACTTTAGCTGATTTAGAAATTAGGCACACAGCTGAAACTTCAGCTCCAGAAGATAAGCAAAGCAAGCACACGAGACACTGTACCCTACTACTGCCATTGTACCCTACTACTAACAACAAACCACTCCCTAAGCCCTGGGTGATATGCATGACTAAAACCTAGCACTACTTAGACAGGCAGCATAATCTAGTCCTCTAGATCTACCATGTCTCAAAAAATAAATACACAAATAAAAGCTTTAAGTAAAAATATAATAATATTTAGGGCTGGAGATATAGCTCAGTTTGCAGGACGCTTGCCTAATTGGGCAAGGTCCTGCAGTTCAAGCACAATGGTGTCATAAAGCTGTAACCACAGTACTATAATCCCAGGAGGCAGAAGAACCAAGAAATTCAAGAATTTTGCCAGGGGTGTAGTGGCACATGCCTTTAATCCCAGCTATTGGGAGACATAGGCAGGCAGATCTCTGAGTTCGGGTCAGCCTGGTCTACAGAGCAAGTTCCAGTATAGCCAGGGCTACACAGAGAAACCCTGTCTGGGATAAGAGAATGAATGAATGAATGAATGAATGAATGAATGAACGAACGAACGAACGAACGAACGAACGAACGAATGAATGAATGAATGAATGAATGAATGAATGAATGAATGAGTGAGTGGGTGGGTGGGTGGGTGGGTGGGTGGGTGGGTGGGTAAGTGGGTGGGTGGGTGGGTGAGTGCTGGGTCTTGGGTGAGCATTAAATGTACTGGAGATCAGGTGGTTCTCTGTATCTCTGTAAACTGGAGGCCAGCCTGATCTAAGTGAATTCCTGGTCTAGCTGAGTTTATTACCTCAAAAGTAATAAATAAATTAATTTAAGAAAAATACCTCTTTGTAGTGATTTTTTTGCCATTAATTATCTTAGTTGAAGTTGATATTGATTTGAAGTTGCCCATTCCACCGCCGCCATATGACGCTGAAGAGAATGAAGTAAGACCCCCATGACCTATTGACCCAAACGAAGAGAAGCCTATAAAGAATAAAAAAAAAAAAAAAAAAAAAACACAGTTAAAGGCTGCATACTTCAAGATTCATGCAAAAATTACTAAGTTCAAAATTTGTAAGCCTCAAAGAGGGCCACTGAGGTGACAAAGTGGGTTAAGGTACTAGTTGTCAAGCCTGAATCTGATCATCTACCTACATGATAGCAGAAGTGACTACAAAAGTCCTCTTCACCTCCATGCGCACCAGGTAGTTCACCAAGTGCCCATTCATACACACATTCAGAAACACATACAATTTTAAACTTCTTTATCCAAAAGCTGCCTCAAAGAGCAATATGTGAAGATCTTGGTATAGCACATGACTTTAATCCAAGCATGCGGGACAATGAAGAGGGAGGTGGATACCTGTAAGCTCAAGATCATCCTAGTCTATAGAGTAAGACTTGGGAATTAAAAAAGAGTGAGATTGTGTGTGTGTGTGTGTGTGTGTGTGTGTGTGTGTGTTTCAAGGAGAGATGGGGACACAATATCAGTGAACAGCATGGCCATCATCAAAAAGAGGTAGACAATTTTTTTTTAAAGATTTATTTATTCATTATGTATACAGTATTCTGCCTACGTGTACACCTGCATGCCAGAAGAGGGCAACAGATCTCACTATGGATGGTTGTGAGCCAACCATGTGGTTCCTGGGAATTGAACTCAGAACCTCTGGAAGAGGAGCCAGTGCTCTTAACCTCTGAGCCATTTCCCCAGCCCTAGCTACTTTCTTTCAGTGGTCTCTCTCCTCTCTGTTAGGGAGGGAACAATCAGGGGAGGATGGAGGGCGGATAGGACAAAACAGAGGACAGGGAGATTGACAGGAGGGGGCTTGCCATTAAAACCTGATGGGTAGTTGGGCGCTATGGTGCACACCTGTAATCCCAGCACTTGGGAGGCAGTGGCAGGTGGATCTCTGTGAGTTTAAGGCCAGCCTGGTCTACAAAGCAAATGCACTGACAGCCAAGGCTACACAGAGAAACCCTATCTCAGGGGAAGAAAAAAATGGACAACTTAGAAACCATGTAGAAGGAGAAAATCAACTCTAAGAGATCTGCCTCTGGGCTCTAAACAAACACCATGGAATGCATATGCCCAAATACACAGAGAACAGAAATTTTTTAAAGCTAAGAATAAGGCCCTGTTTTCTCATATACAGATCCTGAGAACCCCATGAGTACATCACAACTGGCACACATCTTATGAGCACCTTAATGCAGGGGCTACTACATACCCCACATAGCCACAGTGCTTTTCTTTTGAGGCAGGGTTTCTCTACAAAGCCCAGACTGGGCTCAAACCTGAAATCTTCAACTGGCATCCAGTGTGGTAGCATTACACCATTACCTTCACACAGCGCTTTATAGTAAGAAAGTCTATATCTCTCAAAATAGGAAACAGATTTCTAAGCAAAGAGACCTGCTTGCCTTGCCCCATACAAACTTCAAACTGTGCTAGCTAAAAGATCAAATCTAAGACTTTAATACCTGTATCAAAAGCAGGAAATCCACCTCCGAAAGCAGGAAATCCACCGAAGGCAGAGAAAAACGAGCCAGTACCTCGGTTTCTACTTCCTCGGTGACCTCTTCGGTTCCCCAAAAAGTCATCAAACGGGTCTTCTAGAAACAAAAGAATTTATGTTATGAAAAAATTAAGTTTATTCTTTCTACAGGAGAAGGAAAATGAATTAGTGCCTTGACATAGTCTATTAAGAGTATCTTACACCTCTTGGCAGGTAAAAGCTCTTGGCAGGTCTGGAGCACATGCCCATCAACTTTCACTTATCGGTATCATTTAAATAAAGCTCAATGCTACAAAGCAAATGATCAAATTCCTAATGAGAACAATGCATCCACATATACCTTGTTCTTCATCAAGTCTTCAGGGGGCAATTTAACAAAGCTTTTTGCTCAGTACACAATTAGGCTCATTAGAAAAGGTATTTTCAGGCCAATGTTGTGATTCACGCCTCTCATCTCAGCACTCCCAGAGGCAGGTGGATCTCTGTGAGTTTGAAGACAGCTTGGTCTGCAGAGCAAGTTCCAGGATACTCAGAGCTACACAGAAAAACCCTGTCTCAAAAAACAAACAAGCCGGGCATGGTGGTACATGCCTGTAAATCCCAGCACTCAAGGAGGCAGAGGCATGCAGATGCAGCCTGGTCTACAAAGTTGAGTCCACGACAGCTAAGGCTACACAGAAAAACCCTGTCTATGAAATAAAAAAAGAAGAAAAACAAAATAAACACCTCAGGTCAAATGTCATTTTTCAATTTCAATAATTTTTAATTATGTTATACACGTGTATCTTTGCACAGGTTGGGTGAATGTGCATACAGGTGCACACAGAGGCCAGTAGTATCAGAACATCCAGAAACTAGAGTTAAAGGTAGCTGTGAGAAGCATGACTTCAGTTCTAGAAACTGATCTTCTGCAAGGATAGTACCAATGAGCCATCTCTCCGGGATCCGACCTTGGATACTTGTACAGACAAACAGGAGGAGCTTTCTCCAAAACAATCCAGAGTCCAGCAAGGTGGCCCAAAGCTTTAATCCAAGCTGGAAGACACAGATCTCTGAATTTGAGACAAGCCTAGTCTACAAAAGTTCCAGGACAGCAGCAACACATGAATGTAATTGCTGGTGAGTCTAATAAAGTTGTCCCAAAAAGTCACTTCTCATTTCTATTTAATTTGATGACTCAAAATCTTTAAAAGAAAAAAAAAAAATCTTTAAAAGTTAGGGCTGTAGAGTTGACTGAGAGATAAATAGCATGTGTTACTTCCACAGGTTCAGTTCCTGCAGCCACATGGATGCTGACATACTCTTCTGGCCTCCACAGTTAGTGCCCATGTGACACAGACACACAAGCAGGCAGGACACATAGGAATCTGAACCAGTGTTAATCTAACTGAAGTACTCTTGCTGGAAGAAGTGACCATCTCTTAACTGGAAACATGATGATGCTCTTGAAAAGAAAAGCTTAACAATGACTCAGCAAGGAATACTGGTATCAACACTGCAATCTAAAGCCAGCAGCAAATACAGTTTTTTATTATGGCAGCTAACAACGTAACACTTACAGCTATTACATTTCCCCTAGAAAAAAGGAAAATCTGTAAAGAACAATACACTACATACTTTCAAATGTAAACGTATAGACATTGTCATAGATGCATAAATGACAAAAGGGCAAGACTGTACAAAGCAAGAACTAGCTGCTCTGCCTGAAGTCAGATGAACAGCCTAGTAAGCCCTGCTTCCTGAACAGACATCTATGTCCAGCATTTCCCAAAAGAAAGGCTATTTTCAGGGTTAGACCACAGAAACCAGAGCAAAGGCTTGGAGTACTCCAGAAAGCTAGAGATAGGTACAGAGCAGAAGCACAAGGTTATTCTGAACAAGGCTCATCAGGCAGCTCTGCCTAAGGGCCCTGCTAAGTGGCCCTGGCCAGCTTCTTCCAAGGTCTGTCAGTGGCTGGATTATAGGAACTTGGGTGTGTTCACCAACAGGACCCACTCTACCCAACCCCAGAGCAGGTCAACCAGGTAGACAACTGGAGTAAACTGCTGTCTATGCTGTGACTAAGGGATATCATCTTTAAAAAAAAAAAAAAAACCTTCCCCCAGATTTTATTTTCTAATATGTGCGTGTATGTCTGTGTTCGGCTTTCTTCACTTAGGAATAACACCCATACACAAGAAGGGGACACTGGATTATGAGCTATTTGGCCTGAGTGTTGTGATCCAATATAGTACAGACTTTAAAGACTGAGCCATCACTCTACTCCTTTCCTGTTCTTCCATCATTTAAAAGATAAAGACTAAGCAAAATTTCCCAGTAGCTATGAAGACTGCAAATAAAACTTAGACATTTCATTTACTAAGAGGCTCTCTTATTAGCAGCCAATAAGTCAAGTTTCCTAGACAGCAGACCTGCAACATGGTGATTCATGGTTTGTTTTTTTAGACTTACTATTTATAAAGCATTCTGCCTGCACACCAGAAGGTGGCACCACATTTCACTATAGATGGTTATGAGCCACCACGTGGTTGCTGGGAATTTAACTAAGGACCTTTGGAAGAACAGCCAGTGCTCTTAACCTCTGCGCCAGCTCTCCAGGCCCCACGATTCATGTTTTTATAATGCCCAAACTAAATAAAAACAGAAGAATCACAGGCTAGTATGGTGGATATGACTTTAAACTTAGCACTTGAGAGACAAAGGAAGAGGGATCTGAGTTCCAGGCCAGTTAAGATTACATAGGTAAGACCCTATCTAAAAAATAATAATAATAATAATAACAAATAAATCTCAAACAGCTGGGCTGAGAGTGGAGCTTAGGTTCTACCCCCCAGTATTTGTGAACCTAGCACGTAACACTTGGAAAAGGCAGAAGGACAAGATGTTCAGGTTCATCCTCAGCTACATAGCTGAGTTTGAAGCCAGCCTAGTCTCTGATACCCGTCACCTTAATTACAAGAAGGTAAAACACACACGCTATGTGATAATTCACAAACTGCGGTCAATCCACATCATCATCGTGAAAAACAAATTTTCAATAGCTAATCTTAACCCAACCAAGCTTTTGTCATTTCTGAAATCGTTAAAAGTATATGTATGTACACAATTTGGAGTGGAGATACTTACATGCTGTTATGGAGGTCACAGGACAATTTTTCTCTCCTCTCCTTCCACCTTTACTGTCTTTAGATGTACACAAACAAGTCATCAGGCTTGTACAACAAGTACTTTTACCAGCCAAGCCTTGCCCCAACATGTCTTTATTTTGCAAATGTTCAAGTTTTATTTAGTGGTCTCGTTTTTATTGTTGTTTAAAGGGTACAAAGCAAATATAAAAGGAAACTCAAGGGTTGTAACTTGTAATTTCTCCTTATTGGTTGTTCTGGATTGTCTGGGGGTTGCAGTGTAGCTAACTCAATGGCTATTTGCTCTATCCCATGAGCCACCAAAACATCATTTCAGTTACCATGTTCAAAGAATGAAAACTAAGATGCCTCAGCAGGTAAATACATGAGTGCAATCCTTGGAACTATCAAGGGTGAATATAGAAAACTACAGAATGTTCTCTGACCTCCAATAGTCAACATACACGCTCACACATAATTTGGTAAGTAAAACTTTAAAGAGGGGGCTGAAGGGGGCTGGAGAGATGGCTCAGAGGTTAGGAGCATTACTTGCTCTTCCAGAGGTCCTGAGTTCAATTCCTAGCACCCACACAGTGGCTCACAACCATCTATAATGAGATCTGATAACCTCTTCTGGCGTTCAGGTGTACATGCAGGCAGAACAATGTATACTTAATAAATAAATCTTAAAAATAAAAAAATAAAAAAAAGAGGGGGCTGAAGATGGCTCAGTACGTCAGAGTACTGAGTGCTTTTCCAGAGGATCCAGGGGGTCAAATACATACATGGTAGCTCACAGCCACTCATAACTCTAGCCTCAAGGAATCAGACTACCTCTTCTGGCCTCTGCCAGCACTAGTCATGCACCCATACACATAAAATTTAAAGAATGTCTTAAGGAGAAACTTTGTGTGATCCTGTTTTCTGACACTGAAGTAAGCAATACTCCAGTGACTGAGAAAAATACCTAAGTGGGGAGGGAAGGAAGATTGAGTAGCATAAAAGTCAACAGAAGATAAATATGTAATACTGATGGAATGCCCAAATTTTACATTTCACACTAATTTCAAATCTGATGCTGCTGTGAGGCCTCTACCAGTGAAAACCCAGAGGAAAACCATGCACTCAACACAGCTCACACGACAGGGAGAATGTACTAATGACTCATGGCTCAAACACTCCATCCATCCCCTGTGCTTCCATTATCAACTCCCAAATACAGAAGTCAAAACAGAAAGAACAGGTGGGGGATGGGGGAGGGACACGGTCAGAATATACTACTCTAAAAACTCTGACTTTAAGACCAAATTATCAATACTACACAGTAGCACAGCACTTGAGAGCTAGGCTTTCCAAGGCCAACCTGGGTAGTAATTCATTGGGACCTACCTCCCCCCAAAACTCCTAAGCAGTTACAGATGGTCCCTAATCCTAGCCCTAAGGAAGCAAAAGACTGCTATATATTCTCAGCTGGCCAAGGTCACATGGTGAAACCAGTTCTCAATAAAAAAACAAACAAACCAACAAAAAATACAGGGCTGGAGAGACGGCTCAATGGTTAACAGCACTGGCTGCTCTTCCAGAGTATCTGGGTTTAATTCTTAGCACCCAAATGGCAGCTTACATCTATCTAACCCCAGTTCCAGAGATCTAACACCTTCATAGGCATACATGGGGGCAAAACACCAATATACATAAAACAAAAATAATTTTAAAAGGAAAAAGAGAAAAATCCAGCCTTCCTAAAGAGACATAAAGGGCAAGCAATAATTCCACTACGAGTTAAATTTAAAGTGCTCACTCATTACAACTGGTATCTTTTACACTTCAGAGGGGAAAATGACTACTTGGAATTAACAGAAATAAAACCACAGTTGCCACACTGACCCACAGACTGACACCCTGAATGGAGACAAGTAAAAGATTTCGTGTATGTTAAATAGATTCTGTCACTTCCAACTTCTAAGCAATTTTGTTTCCAATTAATCTACTTCATAAGGAACCCTAGAGACACAATAATCACGAACTGCCCCCCAGAAGGAACATACAGGGACACCCAATGGCTTGTTAGCTGGCTAAGGGGTCCTTTCTGCTCTGTTCTAAAATAAGGATTCAGTATTTAGTTCTATCTTCTATGTTAACTGCTCTCATGCAATGTGAGCCTACTCTGATCTTCCACAAGGTAAATTAAGGAACAACATATTGCCATTGTTCCCTAAACCTGCACCAGGAAGCCTGGGGTTGACTAAACTACTCTTCCCATCCAAGAACATCATGGATATACCTATTCAGAATGCAGGGCTCACCCGTGGGTTGTCCACTGTCATGACCACAACATAAAAGTATATGAACTAAGCCCAGTGTGATGCACACCCCTTTAATCTTAGCACGTGGGAGAAAGAGGCAATGGCAGGATAATATGGGTTTGGGGCCACCCCAGTCTACATAGCAAGCTTCAGACCAGGTGAGGCTACGTGTAATGACCCTTTCTCAAAAAATTAAACTTAAGTGTGCAACCAAAAAAGGTACTGTTTTCTTCATTTTTCCCCCCTTTTTTTGTTTGTTTGTTTGTTTGGGAGGAGGGAGGAGTGGCAAATAGGAAATGCTATAGAAAAACCTTAGAAAGTACATGAAAATTTCACTGTACTGCTCAAGAAAACTATAGACGTGACCAGGTTATCAGGCTCCTTTAACAAAAAACACAAGCTTTAAAACAACTTAATATCATGTCCTCTACTTCAGCAAACTTGAATCACCCAGCTCATTCCAGAAAGAATCACCAAAGTAGCCTCCATCCTCCTTCCTCACAGCCAGGACAAATTTGAGAGCACAGTTAACTATCAATCTCTAATCTAATGTGGCATCTACACTTCAATAGTCCATTTTTAAGAATATGTAAGGAAGCTAATGAAAGATGCAAGCAAGCTATAGTCTAAAAGCCAATGAAAATGTAGCATTTTAACTAGGTGGAAACTGGTCTATAATGTGTTTCTATATACTTTTAAATCTTATCCACCACTCCCCTTCAAATCCCAGTGGGGAAATAATACTTTGTCCTTAAAGCAATTGAGGACATCTGTGATCAAGCCTGAGATGCATCACCAATCCAAGTACAAGATTAAGCCATCTGTTTTGTTGCTGCCGCTCTGCATTACATTTTTCCTAACTTCCAACTGTTCTAAACATCCTCTTTCAGTATTTTCTAGCTCCAAATTTACTCCTAGTTCCTAAACTGTATATACTAGGATTTAAACCTAAGCAACTGCTAAGAGTCTTGGTGGGCTGGAATCTCATCTCAAAAGATCCTGGGCTCTTACTATCAGCTCCCTGAAGTAATCAAGATCAAATGGAATCATGGACCAGGGATCATCACTGGTCACTGGGAAACTGGATACAGAGATGATAGGAAGAGTCACTGAGTCCTCTTAGCATGTGGGGGTTGCCTACAGCACTTCTGCCTCAGGTCAGCAGGGACCTTTACCTTGGTTCCAACACTCTGAGGAAGTTTCTGTTGTTTAAATCACTAAGTACTTTGTCACACTCCCAGTGCTACATGGGCTGTTAGCCTAGCCATCCTACAAAGTGCGCTGGTCTAGGGCATCTGGGACCCCTCCCCTCCCTGGTCTCCAAGTCAACTTTGGTAATCTGACCAAATACAACATGGTGGTGATAGAAGCATTTCTTTTTATTCTAGATAAACTTTAAATAAAATAAACTTTCTTATAAAACAGAGACCCAGGCCATTGGTTTTTGTTTATTGTTGAACAAGCAGCGCCTCGGGTTCCGGCCCACTGTGATCCTCCTCGCTCAGCAGCTCCTCATACTCCTCGCTGAGCTCCTCGGCATCCCCGAGACTGGCTTCCTCCTCGCTGGAGATGAGGTCCAGGTCCTCACTGAGAAGTCCGCCCTGGCCCCAGCTACAGCCTTCACTCGACTCATCTTCACTAAGGTCCAGCTCCTCACTGGATATCACATCCAAAACCTCACTGTGCTCGTCACTCAGGGTGTCTTCTACTGACTCCTCAAAACAGGGCTGGTCTAGTTCTTCACTAGGCTCCAAGTCCTCACTGGCCACTTCCTCGAATCCTGGAGAGTAAAATGACTGACTCACTACATTAAATTTATGGCTCAGAAAAATTACCCTCCACACAATTACCCTCCCCCAGCAAGTTTCTTCCCAAGGTTCTCCACACCATGGGCTTCTTCCAATGGCCTAGGCCTACAAGTCCTTCCCCAGAATTCACAAGTGTTTGTGAAGAAAGAGCATACTACCAGGTAAAGGGAATGGAAGACTCTCTCTTTGCCAATCAAAGGCAATTTGGCCATTCCTGAGAATTAAAATAAAACAGAATTGAGCCCACATAGGTCTCTAAGAAATACTTCCTGCCATGACTAATAGACTCAAAAGTCCTCTGTTGGGTACTTATCAGTCTTACACTACCAGGTTTACATAACCAGGACTCAAGTAATGACGTCCTGAGTCAGCAAAACACATGATCATCCTAATTTAAATTAATACACATACTGTTTTCAATCAACATTTAAACAAAGGCTCATTTGTGGGAGACCCATATTCTCAGAAAGGTTAGGTAGCCTCAACATTCCATGTACAAGCCCCTCCACTAGTGATCTCCTTCTGGAGACTGCCTTTATACTGGCCTTCCTGGAAAAGTGCTGGTCACAAGGAAAGCGTTTCAGCTTCTGCAGGATCCCAGAGCATCTCCCTCTCCAAGGTCTCTGAAGGTGAGGACCCCACCTCACCACCAGGGGAAATTTTTGAGCATAGTGTAGCTCAACAATATAACAGGACATGAGGACATTGTGCAATTCCAGCACTTGGAAGGTTGAACAAGGGACAGTCTGGTCTACATTTTAAAACAAAAATCTTAAAAACAACTTTCTGAGACAGAAAAGGGATAGGGACAAGGTCTATAAAACCCAGAAGCCTCAAAGTAGGATCTTCTGTTTCAGCTTCCCAAGTAAGTAGCTGTAATTACGAGCACAGTACATTATACTGCATCCAGTATATTTGTAACAGACTAAGCTACTCTGAAAAGCTAAGCCAAAAAAAAGGGGGGGGGTATAAAAGTTGGTTGTATGAAAACTTAAAACTGAAAAATGACTGGCTATAACCAAGACACTGTGACTGGGTTTACAAGGGCTCTGGATGCTGCTAACCAAGCACTAGATCCCCCAGCCCTGTACGAAGGAGTGTATACACTCCACATACCACCAGCAGGCTGCACGGTCACCTCATACACGTAGTAGCCATGGAGCAACTTCTTTTCCTGTGCGAAAATCCTTACTGCCTGAAAATGGAAGTCCCCTAGAACACCTACAAGAATGGATTGAAGAAGTATCACTGCCACACTCATCACGGCAACAAAGGGAGGGAGTGCATACCTGAGCCATCCCTGAGGTGGAGAAGATCTCAGCCAGCCTAGTATATTCTTGCACTGCTGATGAAAACTTGGGCACATCTAATTAAAAGCTCTAATACATACCTTGAATAGAAAAAAACTGTCCAAAGACTAGAGTGTTAGATTCTTTTTCTCAATGAAAACAAGCACTGACTCTGTTTTTACTAAAAAGAGAACATACATGCTTCTTTTTTCAGTGACAGTGCTAGAGATAGAATCCAGAAATTGTACACACTAGGCAAACATCCACCACTGAGCAATATCCACAGCACTTAATTTTCTACCTTCCACCCTAAGTGAGATTTGAGGGCTGTTCTTAGTGTTTTGTTGTAGTCTTAACTGGCCTCAAACTCATGTTCCTTCTGCCTCAACTTCCCAAGTTCTAGATTACAAAGATGAGTACCACACAACAGGATATATATATATATATATATATATATATATATATTTTTTTTTTTTTTTTCTTTTTTCAAGAGAGCGTTTCTCTGTGTAGCCTTGGCTGTCCTGGACTCATTTTGTAGACCAGGCTGGCCTCAAACTCACAGCCATCTGCCTGCCTCCCTGAGTGCCAGGATTAAAGGCACACGCTACCATGGCTGGCTTTATTTTTTTCTTTAGTGAAGAAAGATAAAGCAGTATTTCAGATACCTGACTTCCTCAAAGACAGAAAAGTTAGCCTCCCTTATCTTATTAACACCCAAACTGCAGAAGACAAGTCTTTCACTCAGCAGATAGGACATCAGAACAGACTCCACCCAACACGCTGGCCCACAACAAACCAAGTTTTAAGTTACTAAATGCTAATTTTTGAAGGAAAAAAAAAAACCCTTAGTAATTTTATTGATTTTCTCATTGCTAGGTAGAGTAACATCCACAAAGCTGGTACTGCAGCCGGGCATGATCCCATCTAACCATCTAGCTATATTTTAGCACGTTCAGGTAACAAAAAATACAAGTGTTCATTTCTATGCTATTACAAATTACTTATTCATTGTCTGAAATAGATATAGGCCAGAAGTAGAGATATTTACTTTTTTGTTTGTTTGTTTTTTTGAAACTGAGTTTCTTGGTATAGCCTTGGCTATCCTAGACTACCTTTATAAACCAGGCTGGCCTATAACTCACAGAGATCAACCTGCCTCTGCTGACATCACAGGCATGTGCAACCAAGCCCAGCCTTTTGTTGTTGTTTGAGACAGGATTTCTCTGTGTAGCTGTGGCTGTCCTGGACTCGCTTTGTAGACCAAGCCTGCCTCTGCATCCCTGAGTGCTGGGATTATAAGTATGTGCCACCTTTTACTTTATTTTTTAATACACACTTATTATTGTGTTCCTGTGTAAATACTCAAGCAACAATCTTTATTTGCCTCACTCTTACCTTGTTTGGTTTTTTGTATTAAACAAGCAGGTTTTCAATGTCAAGCTGCAATCCATCCCAAGCCTCACTCACAATGACCTTTCTGTTTAATTTCAGTTATGAGGGAGTATGCGCTCTGACACACCCACTGCTTTCCTTCCCTCAGGAAGGCAGGGTGAAGTAAAATCTCTCCTCCCTACCCCTCTCTTTCTCTAAAAGGCAGGATAAAGAAAAAAAAACAAAAAACAAAAAAACAAAAAAAACGGACTCTCTTTCTCCCACTCCCTCCCGCCCCACACCCATTGAGATCAACTATAGTATCACAACATCAAAAGTCCAAGACCTACCAGGATCTTGGATGACTTGTTTCTCTTCATACCCATGACATCGTGATATGCAGGGATCCCACCTGTCTCCCTTTGCTATTACTAGTAGAAACAATTGTCTTTTTTCCTTCTGGGAGGTTACTGGTGATGTTCAAGTCTCTTCAGCCTCACAGGATATGTTTCCTCTCTCAGTGCACCAAGACAAAAGAGAGGCAGCAATAACATGTTCCACCCTGACCTCCCATTGTCAAAAGCTCACCAAAAGGGTCTCAGCATTAAAAAAGATTTCTAATAACTAAATGACAGCTAACAAGGACATGGAAAGGCACCTGTGTACAAGATCCCTCAGAGTCCAGGGTCAGGCATCAAACTAAAGGCAAGAGATGGGAGAATCTATTTCCCCACAATCCAACAGGTGCTATCCTAACACCATCTCCCGTAACAAAACTATCCTCACACTCCTGATTCCTTCTGCCTTGCCCTAGATGTACACTCTGGACTACAATGACAATTAAAAAGAGAATTATTTATGGAATCCATATGTTCTGAACAGTATCTATGACGCCTAATAAATTTCACAAACTCACTAGCTTGTAGAGAGGAGGTAGGTCAATGTAAAGGTGTCAGAATATCCAAGATCCTGAGTTCAAATCCTGAGCACCAAAAGCAAGAAATATTTTTAAAAAGAGAGAAGGTCATTTCCAACATCCTGTCCTGCCCCATTCATGGACTCACTGGAGGGCACAAACAAATTAACTAGGATGAAATAAGAACACTAAAATCTTTATTGCTAAAGTCACAAATTCAAAAACCGACAAGGTTGGCAGAAAATGTTTAATGACTCCACTGTCTGTAAAGATGAAGGTCATGACACAGCACAATGTTAAATGCAAAAAGGCGCTACCAGGCCAGACAAAAGGTTGAACTGGTTGAACTAAGTACTTACCAAAGAAGTCAAATGAAAATGGGTCCCTTCCTCCAAAAAATTCCCTGAAGACATCATCTGGATTCCGGAACGTGAAGCCAAACTCAAATGGACTGTCAAAGTGACTTCCACCTACACAAGCACAATAAAGTGTGTAGCTATGAATTCTGGCATTTCTACGCAACTGCTTGTTCATAAAACATTATATACTTCATGGTCTAAGAGAGAGAACATATTCCATACATTTAAAACTCTAAGAACCAAAAGCCTCATCATTTACGCTAACTCACCACATGAGTGCTCAGATATCTAGGCCTATGAATTTCCAATCTATCTACAGTGCTCTTTCAATATGCAAAATCTGATTAAATCACTGCCCACTGTTTTTGTCACTAGATATAAAGGTTTATGAAAGCCAAGAATATATTCACTCCACCAATTTCCCCATAGGTACATTAGGTCACAGCAAGACTGTTAAGGACCATAATAAAGCAGCTCATCCACTGAGCACCATTTTCTTTCTTTCCTTTTTTTCTTTTTTTAGATAGGATTTCTCTATATAACCTTGGCTATACTGGACTCGCTTTATGAAACAGGCTGGCTTCAAACTTACGGAGATCTGGAATTACAGGCATGATCCACCGTACCCAGCTTGAATACCATATAGGTAGTAGCTACTGTTTGACCCTTAATGGGTTCACTGCTAAAAACACATCGAGGTTATCTGTCACAGCAAACACCAACATAATCTCCTAATTTGACAAGTGTGTGGTGGGTTCTCCCCCACCTCTTTTTTTGATGCAAGGAGGTCTCACTATATAAAGCAGGCTAGCCTTGAACTCTCAAACCTCCTGTCTAATTGTCTTTTGATTGTGTATTATTATTGTTGTTGTTGTTATATTCCTTTAAGGAGTCAAGACTTAGTGCAGGAGAACCATAATCATAAATAGACTGACCCGAAACCCACCAGGCAGGCTTTCAACTCACAGGCACCATCCTGCCTCAATCTCCTAAAGTACTATGATTATAAGCATGCACTACCATGCTTATAATCCTAGATTATAATCCTAGATTCTTTAAATGTTTACTTCTCCATGTTTATCCAAATTTACCAATTTCAAGGCTAATCTATATTGACCATCAAGTACAAATCATATGAACTCAACAAAGACCTTTTGTCTCCAAAGAGAAAATTCGTTGACATACCTCCTCCTCCACCACCATTTAATCCTTCTTTGCCGTATCTGTCATAGATGTCCCGCTTTTTTGCTTTAAATTTGAGAAAAACAATCATTATGGGTAAGTTTCTTCAAACTCTCAAAATTCAGTCAATACTTCCTGTTTTAAATCTATATCCAGACTTTAAAAACAAAAACAACAAAAAACAAGTAACAACAACAAAAAACTTTGGCTTTAAAAGAAAAGAAGGCTGCCTAACAAGCGCAAGGCCCTGGGTTCAGTCCTCAGCTCTAGAAAAAAAAAAGAAAAAGAAAAAGAAAAGAAGGCAGGAGTCCTAACTCTCTGCCCTCTCTCCTAAACAAGCAGTTGGCAAACTCACTTGTACTAAGTGCTCTTACTTATAAGTGCTGCAAATGCTTACTGCAGAAGTGCAGGGGATAGATGTTAAGCTATGAGCCCTGGGTAAAGTGCAAAATGGATAAGCATACACCACAAAAGGAGACAGGCCTGTGCTGCAGTGCACAAACTCAGGCTTTGCTGAGTTGACCCAAACACTTGGCTCATGAGTACTGTGCTGGTATCCACAAGCCCTGCAGACTAGGACAGCAAAAGTACAATTGCCACTTTATAAATCCTTCTATTTTCCCCCCAAAAATCTCATATTCTACAACAGTAAAATCAAAGTTAAAAAAAAAAAACATTTTGAATAAGAAGAGCCCTTGTAAGAACAGTAACATAAGCTCTAAGGCCCAGGCTCCAGGTACTAGAGCATAAAAGTTCCAATATTAAGACCCTGCGGTATTTGCAGGATTTCTGTTATTAGTGTCTCAAGTAAAAAGATAGACACTTGTGAAGTGTAGTTTCCAGGGTTGCTTTTAAAACTGGGGAGAAGGGTACGTATCAGAGTATAGATAATGCAAAGAGTTGGATGCCAATAAGCTGGCTCAGTGAGTTTTACATCAGGTTCCTTCTCAAAACAGATTTTTAAAGATAGTGGCCTATTACTAT
The DNA here is from genome assembly GCA_028658305.1 of Pachyuromys duprasi. Taxonomy (NCBI): domain Eukaryota; kingdom Metazoa; phylum Chordata; class Mammalia; order Rodentia; family Muridae; genus Pachyuromys; species Pachyuromys duprasi. The sequence goes on along the minus strand of CM053763.1, from coordinate 62,842,208 downwards.
TTCCTATGGTCAGTGAATCAGTACGTAACTTTTTCTTAAGATGTATTTATTTATTATATATACAATATTCTGTCTGCATGTACATCTTCACACCAGAAGAAGGCACCAGATCTCTTTATAGATGGTTGTGTGCCACCATGTGGTTCCTGGGAATTGAACTCAGAACCTCTAGGAGAGCAGTGCTCTTAACCGCTGAGCTGAGCCATCTCCCCAGGTCCAATACCTAACTTTAAATGCCTCTGCCTTGACTCATGCCAGGCCACCCAGCAGGCATAGTGCTTAGAATGTGGGCAGTACTTTTCCAGTCTCTGGCACTGTTGCCAACCCTGTAGATAAAAAATTACTTCCTTTACCACAAACTCAAAATTTGATAGCTGCCCTAGCCAACAGCTAACCTTCACCTAACTGCAAAATATAACCAACCTTCACAGAGGCATCTAATGTTTATGCTCTAGATCCCAGATTGGGGAATCAAATTCTAAACTGGTACAGAATGCTCAAACCCTTCCTTATCCAAGTAGTAAACCCCCATTTACAAGGTCCTGCTGAAATACAACAATGGCTAGAGCCCACAGCCTACAGCTCATGGTTGGATGTACCAGACACAAAAGATCACAAGAAAATAAAAACCCTTTGTAAGGGCAAGCAGTCTAGCTGGAAGCAAATAAATTGTGTCTATACTCTGCTACCTCTGGAAAGCCTTATTCCAACTCACCCTCTAAGAGCCCTTCACAAGCTCAGATTTACTTACCATCCGATAATACCTCATATGCCTCAGCTACTTGTTTGAATTTCCGCTCTGCTTCTTCTTTATTTTCAGGATTTTTGTCTGGGTGCCATTTCAGTGCCTGTTTCCGATACCTTGAAAAATGAAAATGGTGTGCTGAGTACATATGAAGACCATAGAATTTTAATAACTACCAAAGGCAGCTAGGCATGGTAGTGTACACCTTTAATTCCATCAACGGGTCTATGAGCTGAGACCAGCTTGTGAGCTCCTGTCTCAAGAGGGAGGGAGGGAGGAAAGGAAGAAGGGAGGAAAGGGGGAGGGAGGAAAGGGAAGGACAGACAAAAACACCTCCCCTTAAACAGAAAATGGCTCCACTACTAGGTGAAATTGGTACTATCTTAGCAGTCAGGGCCCCTTTTCCCCCCGATAATAAAATAAGCAAGTTCTAATTCAGAATACTAATACAAAGTGGCCAGAACAATTACTTTGAAAATTTGTTTTAATGATACAAGTGTCCAAATTATAGGCTCTGGTGATCAGGCTACGCATGTTCAAAATATTTGTCTAGACAAGGCTTTGTCCACTGAGCAGAACACACAATTTAAATAACTTGTTATATTTCTATTTGCTCAGCTAGCCCACTCCTCCACACACCAGTGTAAAAGAAGCACAGGCCACAGCACAGGCCAGATTCCTGGCCACCTTTTCTGGATTGCGTGTCCAAACAAAATTGAAACATCAACTTTTATGACTAGAGTATGGCCAATGATAGAGTACCTAATACGTACACAATTTTAATTTAAGCAAAACATACATGGTAATTAGGGTAAATTCAGGGTAAATAAGTTATGTCCCTTATAACCCAATACTAGAACTAAGTAAGACTCTCAAGTACCCAGTGTCCTGTATAAACTAAGGAGCATATAAAACCCAATTGTCAACTTGACAGAATCTAAACTCACTTGGAGGACAATGTCAATGAGGCACTGCCTACCCTGAGCTGGCCTGAGGGAAGGTCTGTGGGGTGTTATCTTAATTATATTAATTGATGTGGGAAGACTAGGGACAGCACCATTCCATAAACTAAACTGCAGAGGAATCAAGCTGAGCACAAGCAAGAAACATCTACACATTCATTTTTCTTAACAACTGATATAATGTAACCAGATGTTTGAAGATTATGCCATGACTTCCCACCGATGATGGACTTACGTGGCCTACATCCTGAAATAAGCCCCTTTCTACTCCGTTTCTTTGGGGATATTTCATCACAGCAACAGAAGTAAATGTAACAGTAAGACTCAAATGGTTATGCCCTGGTTGTCAGGAGCTAGACATGCAAAAAGGATCTGATGTAAGCAAGTGAGTTTTCTGGAGGTAGTCCACTCATTTTTGCACAGCTGATGAATGGGGGTATCCTGGTTTAATCAAGGTCCTAGCGTTTTTTGCCTCTATACTGCTTATTGCTGCTAATTTGCCTTTCCATGCTTGTCATTACCGTATCCCACATATACTTGACATGGAATAGAGAATCCCTCACTGCCTATTGCTCCATAGGTGCTCCTCTCTATTAGACAGATTTCCTGCAGAATCACATGATTTTATAATCTTTATGATGATTCCTGAATTGATTCAAGTAACTTCTACCCTCCTGCACACTAGCTAAATTATCTGTGAACCACATGAATTACACCAGGGAGAAAAAGAAGACAAACAAATTAATGATCAAGGAAATACATTCATTCTAGGTTTAGTCAGTCCAGGGATGCTATCCACGTGTTTACCAGGACCATGTGAACATAAAAACAAAGAACAAAAGGTTAGCTATATAAGAGAGACAGACACCTGTTTCTTGGTTTAAAAAAAAAAAAAGACATAAAAAACTTTTACTCTGAACATGCAATGTCCATTTGAAATAAGAAAAAGACTAAACTTCTGCTTTAAACTCATAATGAGCTTATAAAACCACTGCTTCAAACTTGTCATAAAAATATCCAGCTAGACACAGCTCTACTGAAAGCACTTACACTCAATAGTCCTACATAACTCCCTTTTGTTTAAGTGGTTGTATCTATTTTAGAAGGAGGTAATTCTTCTTACATAGAGAACCTTTGTCTTAAGAGGGTATAAAAGCCAGGACAGAAATAAAGAGTGTGTGTTGGGGGGGGGGGGGGTTGACAGGAGTTTTACTCCATCCACCACCCACCAAATATGTGTTTGTCTGTGTATGTTTGTCTGTATAGATGTCTGTCTGTCTGTATGTATGTCTGAATAAGATACGTATGCACAAGTGTATGAATATCTGTGTATGTGCATGTACATGTATGATAGGGAACCCCTTCAATGTGTGTATGAATGTATACATGTCTGCATGTCTCATTGTTTGCCTGTGTGTGTGAACTGATACTATGGAATGTGTGGGAATGTATAATCTTGTGTGTGTGTGTCTACCTCATAAAGAGTTGAGTCTCTGAGCTTGTGCATGGGCTCCACTGTTCATTCCTGAGTAAAAGAGCCAAAGGTTTTTCTTCAGTAGTATAAGTAATTAAGTAGTAAACCCTCAGAGAAAAGTCTGAAGAGTAATTAGCTAATTCTGTGGACATCTCCTCAGTTTTTTCCCTGGTCTGTCAAAACCGAACTTTGACACCTCGTTACACTCCAACTTTTTTTGTTTGTTAAGACAGGGTTTCTCTGTACAGCCTTGGTCGTCCCGGACTCAACTCTGTAGATCAGGCTGGCCTCGAACTCACAGATATCCACCAGCCTCTGCCTCCTAGAGTGCTGGGATTTCAGGTGTATGCCATCGAGCCCAGCTTTTACACCAGCATTTTTTAAAATAATGGTGAAGGCTTATACGTGGATACTAGACATATAGTATAGAATAAGCCTACAAAAATCTGAACACCCAAAGAAGGTGAGCTGGAAGGAGGACCCCGGGTAAGACGATCACTCCTCACTCAGAAACAGGACGGACATTGAAGGAGAAAACAGGAAACAGGACAGAAGCCTACCACGGAGGGCCTCTGAAAGACTCTACCCAGCATTGTATAAAAGCAGATAAATGAGACTCATAAACAAAGGCTGGGCAGAGTACAGGGAATTTTAGGAAAGAAGGGGGAGATAGTAAGATCTGGAGAGGAAAAGCACTCCACAAGGAGAGCAACAGAACCAAAATATCTGGGCACAGGGGTCTTTCCTGAGACTAATATTCCAACCAACGACCATTCATGGATATAACCTTGAACCCCTGCTCAGATGTAGCCCATGGTACCCGTTGAGGTACCTAGTAAGGGGAACAGGGACTGTCTCTGACATGAACTCCGTGACAGCCTCCCATGGGTGGGGGAGCAGCCTTGCCAGGCCACAGAGGACGACAATGCAGCCATTTCAGATGAGACCTGATAAGCTAGGGTCAGATGGAGGGAAGGAAGACCTCCCCTATCCATGGACTTGGAGAGGGGCATAGGAGGAGATGAGGGAGGGAGAGTGGGAATGACAGGGGATAGGGAGGGGGCTACAGCTGGGATACAAAGTGAATAAACTATAATATAAAAAAATAAAAATAAAAATAAATAATGGTAAAGGGTTGCAGATATAGTTCAGAGGAGACTACAGCCTGATCTGCAGAGTTGAGTCCGGGACGACCAAGGCTGTACAGAGAAACCCTGTCTTAACAAACAAAAAAAGTTGGAGTGTAACGAGGTGTTAAAGTTCTCGGTTTTGAAAGACCAGGAAAAAAACTGAGGAGATGTCCACAGAAATTCAGAAACACCAGGGAAAGAAAAAGGCATAATACAAAGCAGCACAAAGTAAATATAGTTAGTACCCACTGGAACTGTGGATGGAACACAGGGCCTCTAGCACAAAAGGACAAATGTTACTTTAATATTTCTATTTTGGTAAAGAGTCTGAGATGTCAGGTTTTTGGATGTGTGTGCATGAGTGTGAAAGCCAGGTCCACCTCCAAAAGAACCAACCATCCAACCTTTTTTTTTTTAAAGACTGGTAGGTCTTTCTTCATAGAAACCAAGAGATCACCAATTAGGTAGAATGTCGAATGAGCCCCAGGTCTGAGCACAAATGTCAGCATTTTCCTTATTCGTTTTAATATTAGCATTTAACTTAAACCATAGGATTAAAAGCCACTTTAGGTCTGTGGTGGGCAGTAATCCAGTGTCTGCCTATCAAGGATGAGGCTCTTGAATTAGATCCAGTACAGGGTGGGTGCCGTGTTTGGGGTTTGAGAGACTTGTTGCTCTCACTGAGAGACCAAGTTTGAGTCCCATTACCCATGTGATAGCTGGAACTATCCATAAAACCCATACTAGGGGACCAAATACTATTCTCTTCACCCTCATTGGACACTGAGCACAGGCATAAATACAGGCAAGCAAAACATTCACATATAAAACGAGTAAATCTAATTTTAATAAAGGAAAACAAAAGGTTTAGTAAGTGACACAAGTTACACCATCTATTACCAATGAGCCACGGTAGGGAAGACTTCAGAAATAAAATCACTTACGCCTTTTTAATGTCCTCAGGTGAGGCATGTCTCTGCACGCCCAGAACTTCATAGTAATCCACCATGTTTTAACAGTGTTGGAACAAATCCTGCAAATACAAAAATACAGTCCATGATAACACTGCCCTATCAGTGAAAACTGAGGGGAAAAAAATGAGGTGAGTGGTTCCTTCTCAGTACCAGAGAAGGTCCAGAGAGAACTTCAGTTAGCCAGCCACTAGCCTGTATCTTAGGGCAGGGCACTGTCCATAAAATGGGTTCAAGAATAATATCCCAGGCTAGAGAGATGGCTCAGAGGTTAAGAACACTCACTGTTCTTCCAAACGTCCTGAGTTCAATTCCCAGCAACCACATGGTGGCTCACAACCATCAATAGTGAGATCTGGTGTGCATGCAGAATGTTGTATAAATAATAAATCTTTAAAAAAAAAAAAAAGAATATCCCATCTGAGTGGTGCCACACGCCTTTGATCCCAGCACTTAAGATGCACAGGCATACAGATCTGACTTCTATGCTAGCTTGGTCTACAGAGTAAGTTCCAAGTCAGCCAGGGCTACAAAGATAATGACACCCCCTCCCCCAGAAGGGAGGATCATTCCCAAACTCTATCTAGAAAAAAAAAAATGCTTGGATGACCTAATAATAGCTTCAACTATTAACAGGTCACCCGGCTTCGAGGCAGAAATCAGGTGCCACTTGACCAAAGAACTAGCTACAACTGCTTTCCTAGACCACAACACACTTGGAGAGATTCGGTTACTTCCCTCCCCTGGTTGAGTTTTTCCAAAAGGCATAGGCAAGATTGCAAGGATGAACACACTATCCCTGCACTTAAAAGTACCCTTTCTCAGAACCATGTTCTCTCATGGGGATGGCAGCAGCCTTTGATGAAGTTACCCAGGAGAAACTCGAACAGTGCAAACAATCTGCTACCAGAAAACCAAAAGGGCTGAGCAGTAAACAACAAAAGCAGCCAGAAAAACCAATACCTCTTCTTCCCTACTTCATTAAATGATACAGGGTTGTGGCAGCAAAGGTTCTGAAGCAACATTTTAAAAGCAATGCTAACTACAGGACCCAAGAGACAACTAAGGAAAACATTGTTATGCTAATCCACTCTAAGAGAACAGAAAGCTTTAGTAAGAGTCAAAGCACATGTCCTCTCCTTCCTCTCACTCTAGTTGTCTAGTATTTCCACTGATGTTCAACTTTTCATTATGGACAATACAAGAACTGGAGCTGACACTAGGAAGGCCAAATTAACCAGCCATGAATGCTGACTACAAGGCAGTGGGGTGTTCAACATCCACTGGCAGTCCTGGTATTCAGGCAATACTTGAATGCTGGCCATCTTACATGAAAAGTACCCCCTTGAGTTAAACAATTCATCTGGAGAATTCTGACACTTTTGCTAGAGCTGCCAAGTTCCCACCCACCAAAGCCCTTGATATGGACACTGATTCAAGAGCAATGGGTCAGTGTATTTTTCCAAAGCCTTGACTCACTCACTCGTCTCCACACCTGATTTAAGCTCAGGAACTCTTAAACTTCCTAGTACCGCTGTGTACATTTGAGGGCTCTCCTGACTTCCTAAATCTCTTTCCTGTCTTCTCATATCTGCCATCTATGGCCAACTTACTCACTGAAAGGGACTCAAAGCTCTTCTCATCTCCCGTTATGTAACACTGTGAGTCCCAAACGGAAGCCTAAGCCTGTAAACAGGCACATGACTGTGCAAAATAGCCACTTGGATACTAAGCAGATTTTCTCAAATAGAACATGACCAAAACTTAACTCTTGAGCCTCCCTACTCCACTCAACACACACCTCTCTAGAAAATTCTACCTTGATTATTCTACCTTGATTACCTCAACGCTGCTACACCCACCACATAAATAAAGAAATTATACACAGGTAGTATCTATCACTCTTCCAAAGCATCTTCAGCTCCTCTACCTTCAGTATCGACCTCACTCCTGCAGAAGTCTTTGGGCCATCGCTCTTCTCAATGAAGACTTGAGACAGTATTCAAAAGAATAATACACTAGGCAATATCAGCCATAAGAGACTCTACTAAGTCAACTGGGAAATTAAGAGAACAATAACTCATTGTATTGACTAGTGTCAGGTATGAGAGAGGAAAGCGTTACAAAATACAGCAGAGCACAAAGTTTAAATGCTATCCCAACTTAGATCAATCAAGTTGGGTGTGGTAGGAGATCAGGAATTTGGGCCATAGTCAGACATAGGTTTATAGCCAACTGGAGACACATGTAACCCTGTCTCAGAAAACAAATGAAAAAACGTCTTTTGTTTTCCTGTGATTGGTTGGTTTTGTTTGGTTTTTTTTCCAGTCAGGGCTTCTCTACGTAGCTCTGGCCGTCCTGTAATCCACCTGTCTCTGCCCCCTGTGTACTGGGACTAAAGGCGTATGTCACCACTGGCACCAACACTTAACTTTAAAAGTACCTTCCAAGCAGGGTGTGATATTGCATGCCTTTAACCCCAGCACTTGGGAGGCAGAGGTAGGCAGGTGGGCCAGACCTACAGATTTCTAGGACAGCCAGGGCTACATAGAGAAACTGTCTCAAAAAAAAGAAAGGAAAGGAAAGCAAAGGAAAGGAAAGGAAAGCAAAGGAAAGGAAAGCAAAGGAAAGGAAAGGAAGGAAGAGAAAAAGAAAGGAAAGAAAAGAATGAAAAGAAAACTAAATAGAAAGAGAAAAAAGGAAGGAAGGAAGGAGAAAGTAAGTCTGTCTGAGTCTCTCTGTGGATTAGGTGTCTTGTCTGTTCATTGTGCTCTAGGATTGTTTAGTTTGTCTCTGGCCTCTGCTCTCCAGGTTTCCAAGCATCCATATATCCAAGTCATAATCATTAAGACATTGCTAGAACCTAGGCATGATGGCATACACCTTTGATACCAGCACTAGGTGGGCAGGAGTAGGTGGCTCTCTATTGAGGTGGAAGTTGACAAAGGCACATAATGAGACCAAATCTCAAAAAAGAAAAAACACATTGCTGAAAGTCCCCAGAATGCAGCAGCACCCAAGTAAGAATTTTCCTGGCCAGGAAGGATGGTCCCCTGAGGAGACCATGGGATGGCAGCCTGAGGCAAGCGGACTGCTAAGGAAGACAGACTAGACAATAGAAACTTCTCCATCATAGCACGAACTAGTGGTACAGACCTATAATCCTAGCTAAACTGAGGTAGACCTGTAGGTGTTCTAGACCTTGGGATGGAGACAGAGTACAGACAGATAGTAGAGTGCCTGAACAAAGCCCTGGGTTCAATTTCCAGCAACTCATAACCTGTAATTCCAGCACCAAAGTAGAGAAAGGGGATCTGCAGAAAAAAACTTTTACACATAGCAAATTCAATGCTAACATGAGCTATATAAGACCCAGCTTCAAATATATATGAATAAAAATATAAACAAATGATTCTGAACTGGAAGTCATCAGCAGGGAGTCAAATACCCAGTGGCAGGGTGTTTGACACCATGTGTTTGACTAAGGTATTCAAGGCTCTGAATTTTACCCAAAACACTTCAGTCACAAGTGTAACCACGCTACATTTTGGCCCTACTATTAGCTTCAGAGACAAATATGTCCCTGCTCCGTGTTTTTTATACATACGTGCCTCACTAAGTGGGTTGAGGGTTATTCTGGCATACCAGTGGGCCTGAGTTCAATCTCCAGTACTAACAAAAATGGAGTGGTAGAGGAACACAGGCCTTTCTTTTAACCCCAGAGGTAAAATCTGAGAAAGGACTTAAAGTTCATCCTATCGCAATCGGCTCCAGGCCCATCCATGCTACGTCATCAGACTCTTATCTCAAAATAATAAAAGGTTGGATTTTCTGCCCTTATAGTTTACTTACTACCTATTTGTGTTGGTGTAATCTACAGGGGATATGAAGCACTTGCCCACACTGACAAGCAGACATGTTTGCACATATGATATAAGGCAAGCCTGTGTCCATAAAGTGTGGAAGAGGGGGGGAAACTACAGCTTTGATTCCTATTCTTTTTGTCCATTTTCCATCTAACTGTTGGCCTTTCCTGTTGAGGTCACTAAAAACCAAGCTTTGACTGTCTTCCAGTTTTTACTCTTTCAATAATACAGGGATACCCAGCAGGGGCCAGGTTCCACTAAGTATGGGGGGAGGCAGGGCCAGCTAACAGTGCTTCTACTGAGATGATTGTATGCAGCTAAAACTGAACTAAGATCAAGGCTAACAATGAACTGCAAAGATAAATAAACTCCAAAGAAAGAGCATGCATAAACAGAAATGAAGATGGAAATTTAGAGAAAAGACTTACTAGACTGAAAACAGAAGCTCAAGAAACCTGTCCTAAAGAGATTGGTCCAATTCAACAAGATGATATATAATTGATGGCAGCGCCTACCAAGATGCATGCACCCCATTCAAACAGCACTCAACTACTGTATTATTCTATAATATGAATCCAAAGTTGTTTATCCACTTAGGATGAATTTAGACTAACCACACCAAATTAGTAAAATATTAAAATGTTATCTAATACCCAAATATACACTAGACATTAACAGAGAACAAGTTTTATTCTATTTGAATCCAGAACACCAACCAGAATCCCACATCCAATGCACTCTTCCCAAATGTTTGATAATCAAATACCAAAACTCAGCTGGGTATGGTAGTGAACTGCTTTAATCCCAGCACTCAGGATACAGACACAGGTATATCTTGGGTTCAAGGCCAGCCTAGGTATTGAGTTTCAGGATATCCGCTACAAAGAAAAACCGTGTCTCAAAAAATTTAGAAAGAAAAATGTTCAAGTCCCTTCAACTCACCCATTGTGTTCAAGTAGGGCATTTGGTGGTAAAAAGCCTCCCATATGCCAAACAGCACTCTACCACTGAGATACAGTCTCAGTTGAGCAGTACCCCTTAAAGCAAGGTTTCACTAAATTATTCCAGTTGACCTTGGATCTGGCAGTCCTCCTGCCTCAGACTCCTGAGTGGATGGTTATCACAGGCCTCAGCTGTGAGGCTCTATAAATTTATTAAAATTACACTCAGTCTTGTCAATCCAAGATACACCTTGTCTGAAATTTTAGTTTATCCAAGATGAAACCGTTACCAAAAGCTTCTCTCTTATATATTTCAACTAGGAGGGACATTGTGAAACCTTTCTCAATATCTACTCATTATAATTTATCATTTCTGGGCTGAAGAGATGGCTCAGAGGTTAAGAGCACTGACTGCTCTGAGGTCCTGAGTCCAATTCCCAGCAACCACATGGTGGCTCACAACCATCTACGATATATGGTGCCCTCTTCTGGCCTGCAGGCAGAACACTGGATATGTAATAAATCTTTTAAAAATTTCCACTTCCAATTCAAGGGTCAGGTCCTACTTATTCAACATTCTCACTTTTTTCCAGACAAACCTGACAAAAAAATATGAAACCAAGCAGAGTATACATAGTTAGTTCCAGGCCAGTCAAGACTATATAGTGAGATCTTGTCTCCACAAAAAAAGAAAGGAAGGAAAGGAGAGGAGAGGAAAGAAAGGGGTTGGAGGGTTTGGGTCACAGCACCTACACGGCAGCTCATAACTGTCTACAATTCCAGACTAAACACCCTCTTCTTGTTTCCACGGACACCAATCAAGTACATAGTGCACATATATAAATGAAGGCAAAATACTCATACATGGAAAATTATTTTTAAAATATTAAATCCTATCGATTTGATAGCCATAGCACTGACGGGAGTTAAAGAACAACCTAGGCCACAAGATAGTCCTAAAAAATGAATACCCCACCCCCAAAAAACTGAGTGTGGGTGTGGAGGAATATGGGCAAGAGAGAAAAACACTAAATGAAAATGTTCAAAGGTTACACAAGTTGCTAACTCAGAGAAAAAAAATCAGCTTTTTAATATCTCCCATAAATACAGGTCCGCTAAACCAGTCCTGATTGACTTATAACATTTTGGGGGCCAGCAAGACCACAAACCATGTAAAACCCTGCTTCACAAGCTGGAGGACCTAACCACCTTTGATCGCCCAACATGACAGAACACACATGAACAGCATAGCTTTTTTTTTTTTTTTTTTGGTTTTTCTTTTCCCACCACAGGATTTCTCTGTGTAGCCTTGGCTGTTCTGGAACTCACTGTGTAGACCAGGCTGACCCTTAAACTCGTGGCACATTAATTACAAAGAACATTCTAAGGGTAGAATTCCTGATATGAGTGTTGGGAACTGAACTCAGATGCTCTGCAAGACAGTACCAGCTGCTGGATAAGAAGCTAGCTTCCTCCTCCTGAGAGAAGAAAGCAGCAGGGTAGGCTAGACCAAAGAAGGATATAAGCAGCATGTGCACGCACTTTTTGAATCTCAGAGCTAAACTTAAATGACTAGTTTAGTGACTGATTTTCAAGTAAAGTGCATTCAATCCCCAAGATGACCTCATTCCATTCCTTTGGACTTTTCTCCTAAAATCACTGACAGGCCCAGAAACCTGCCAGGGCAGACTTACACATAAGTTTTCCTGCTGTTCTCTGTCTGTGAAGGCCTGGGCAACAATATTCTGCAAGAGTCTTGCCAGGTCACTAACAAAAACAGCTCTTTTCCTTTCCCACAAAGGAGGATCAATACTGAATAGGAGAAATGCAATCCAAGGCCATATCCACTAAAGACTCTCTATCTTTTTCTTACAAAAAGGGTCAAGTGAAGTGATAAACACCTTTAAGCTCAGCATTCTAAAAGCAGGGGTAGAGGGTGTGAGCTTAAGGCTATATAGAAAATTCTAGGCAGCCAAGGCTACATTGATAGCCTGTCTCCCAAAACAAAAACAAGAAAAAAAACCTAGTAAGTTTTACTGGGCATGCTGGCAAATGTTTTTAATCTAGGCACTAGGGAGGCAGAGGCAGGCAGGTATGAGTTCAAAGTTAGCCTAATGTAGAGGAATTTTAATTCAGAACATGGCTGCCTGGCAAGAGATCACATCCAAAGACCTTCTAGGTCTGTGTGATTCTGCTGGAATACAAACATGCCTTTAATCCAAGAGACAGAGACAAGCAGATTCTGAGTTCAAGGCTGCCTAATAGAGAGCAAGTTTCAGATAAAGAAAAGTTTAGGTCCAGGTGTGGTACACGCCTTTAATCCCAAACAAGGAAGGTAAAATTAACTTGTAAAAGGAAGCACCCAGGTTTGAAAGTAGTTTCTAATTCAGCGACAGAAAAGATTTGCCCAACTCTCACGAGAAGAGAGAGGAAAGGGAAGATATTTAAAAGGCAATGCAGAGAGTAACAGTTTTACCAGGACACTAACAGAGAGAGGGTTACAGGGAGAAAATTCAAGTGAAGAACAAATGAGAAGGAGGAGCAGCAGACTGCTGGAGTTAGTTTGAGATCAAACAGCAATTCAGAGGCTGAAAGAAAACAGTTTGAGTAAAATCAGCTGGGAGAGGAGTTTGAGCCGGAACAGCTGAATTGAACCAAGCAGCCCAAAGCTCAGAAAGAACAAGAAAGGGTGAGATTATTAAAATGTCTCATAGGCTAAAAACATCCTAGGCCTAGGTTAGACTGCTTGGAGGCTAGAAGGCTCCAGGAGTAGGCCTAGGTCAGCAAACAGAAGGCAGTTAGGCCTCCAAAACATCAACTGAAACACGTTTCTTTTACAGCCTATTCCACATATTCAGCTACAGGCCATATTCAAGTAAAGAAGGTTCTCACTACATACACACGCAGTCTTGGAAAAAAATAATTAAAAACTATTGATTACTTATAACTCATTAGAAAAATCTATGTGGTGGCATCACCTAAACTATTTTCTTGACAGAATAGAAGCAAGAAGCAAATGTGAAATGGACCAAGCTAGACCAAGCTAAGTCTACAAAAAACTAGTACCTAGGAGGTTGAGGCAAGAGTGGAATTCCAAGCCATGGAAACATTAACGAAACCAGTAACTGCCTTCAGTAGCACACACCTGTAATCCTAGCACTCATAGAGGCAGGTGGATCTCTCGAGTTTGAGGCCAATCCAGTCTACAAAATGAGACCAGGAAAGCCAAGGCTACAGAGAAACCCTCTCAAAAAAACTAAAACAGAAAAATTTTAAAAAGTGTTAACTGTCAAAATCAGTACAAAAATTTTAGAAGGAAATAAATTATAACGCCAGAGACATTTCCCATTTTATCATCTCATGAATTGCCAGAATATTTTAAATATACCAATACCTCAGCAAGTTAAGGCACTTGCCACCAAGTCGAAGTTAATCCCCAGGACCCACATGGAAGGAAACGCCTACAAGTTGTCCTCTGACCTCCACATGAAACATCTCTCAGTGAGTAGGGAGCAGAACCACAACACACTCTTTACATAGCTTTGATGGTAAAGAGAATTTTGGCTATCATCTTACATAGAAGCAAGTGTGTAATTCTAGCTACTCAACAGACTTAGGAACAGTTTGTTGTTTGTTTGTTGGGGGGGGGGGAGAGGTATTTTGTTTCACGAGTTTCTCTGTATAGTCCTGGCTGACCTGGAATTCCCTCTATAGACCAACCAGGCTGGCCTCAAACCCAGACATCTGCCTCCCAGTTGCTGGGATTAAAGTAGTGCACCACCACAGTACTACTAGGAACAAAATTTTTTGAGAGCAGTCTTAACCAGTGAGAACCAGTTTCAAAACTTACCACTGGAAAAAATCCTGGGGTTGTGGGTAGGATGCAGCAGAAGTAAAGTGCCTGCCAGGCAAGCTGTTAGAACTGAGTTCAGATACCCAGCATCCACATTTAGCCAGAGCATCAGAACTGGAGGCAGACAGAGGCAGATCTGTGGCACAACGCACATTTGATATGCCCCATATTCAGTGGGATACCTCTTCCAAAAAAAAAAAAAGTTGAAAGCACCCAAAGGCTACTTCTGGCCTCCACAAGCACCCATGCACACACCCACATGAAAACATACACATACCTCACAAGAAACTTTTTTCAGATTCAATGTCATTCCCTCCACCCACCCCCCAAAAAAAAACAACTCACAAAATTTTCAGGGAGCAAAAATCACATGCTGTATAAGGAAACCACCCTTCTAAACCTCAACATTCCTGAAACACTCAAGTATTTTAATATATCACAGTTCAGCAGTGCTGAGGCCAGAGGCAGTAACTTTGTTTACTCAGAATACGTAGACATTTTAAGAGAAAACCACAACATAGACAAAGTACAGCTTTTGAAATTACCAAAAACTGAAACCTCTTTCATGAACACTGTGACCCCAGGATATAAAAGTATTTTTAGCAGTTTGCATTCTCAGGTAGAAGAGTAACATGGAAGAGTCAAGTGTGTTCTTCCTTGGTCATCCAAAATTATGGAGTTTGACAAAACACTTTATCCATAGCATTACCTAATAAAAAACAAATTTCCTAAACCAGATGTGGTAGTACACTCCTTTAATCCCAGCTCTTGGGAGGCAGAGATTGTAGGATTTCTCCAGGACAGCCAGGACTACTGAGACCATGTCTCAAACAAAACTAATTCCTACTAGCTGGCTTATCTACTAAATCAGTCTCCAGGCTTTCCCTTTGTTTTCTTGTTGTTTTTAAGCAAAGTTGAAGTTTATTAAAGGATTTTAACAGACTTAAACATGCTTAGGGAGCATGCAGAAAGGACAATACATACCCCACTGTGTGGTAGTGTGGCCTCAGGAGAAAATGGCCCATTTTTCCCTCCCACATTATCTTACTAGGGGGAAGGGCATACTTGTGTGGAGTCCAGAAGACAGCTTTAAGTGATCAATTCTCTCCTTTCACCCTTCTGTGGGTCCTAGGGATCAAACTCTAGTCCTCATGCTTTGCTTTAGGTGCTGACCCTCATATAAGCCCAATTATGATATTAGCATCATTTCTGTCATGTTCTTTCACCAGCTCATTTTTCTTCTCATTAACCTTAGGTTTTTTGCTTGTTCTCCTTTAAATGAAGTGGGGTCTCACTATACAGGCCAAGAAGGCCTCCACCTAAAATCCTCCAGCCTCATCCTCTTGAAAACTGATATCAAGACTCACAACAGACCACAGTTCACTGACCTTGTTTTTATTCCCAAGATTAAACTCTCCTAACTATACATGAGAAAAGAAGCATAACAATAATTTGCCACTCTAATCCTTCCTACAAAAGCAAAGCTGTAATTGCAGGCCCTTCACCACCAGATGGTGTTCTGGGTTAATTTACATCAATTGTTTGCAAAGAAGTAAAAAGAAGTCAGTTTTTAAGAATATTGCAGCCAGGCTCGGTGAAGCTCGCCTTTAATCCCAGCACTCAGGGAGGCAGAAGCAGGTAGATCTCTGTTAATTCAAGGCTAGCCTGGTCTACAAAGTGAATTCTGGACAGCCAAGGCTACACAGAGAAACCCTATCTGGAAACAAAAATTCATTTATTTATTATATAAACAATGTTCTACCTGCATGCCAGAAGAGGACACCAGCTCTCACTACAGATAGTTATGAGCCATCATGTTGTTGCTAGGAATTGAACTCAGGAAGAAAGGAAATCTAGAAGACCTGCCAGTGCTCTCTCCAGCGTCCCCCCAGGGCCTCAGCTGGCCTGCAACTCTGGAACCTGGTCTGGACCCACTCTGTCGCCAAGGATGACTGTGAATTCCTTCTGCCTCCACCTTTCCTGAAGCTACTGCCGGGATACAGATGTGTATCACTATGCCCAGCTTTGAAGGATTTTATTTGTGCCACTATGACCAGCTAAGTAAGTCTTAGAAAAATTAAAATTAAAAAAATTTAAGGGGGAAAAAATCAAGTAGAAAGGCCAATTCTGTTATATTCGCTTGCTCTTTGGGAAGGCATCAGAAGTGGTCTCAAAGTCTATGAGCATCCTTAAGCATTACAGTGTAAAAGGCACCTATCATATCAGGAATAGACAGTGATAACAAAGTACCTTCCTTAAAACTCTAAGAATGTGGTGGCATGGTGGCACACGCCTCTAATCCCAGCACTCAGGAGGCAGAGACAGGCAGAGCTCTGAGTCTGAGGCCAGCCTGGTCTACAGAGTGAATTCCAAACAGCCAGAGCTACTACAGAAAGAAACCCTGTCTTGAAAACGACATTGGAAAAAACTGGGTTCAGTCAGGTGTGTGGCATACGCCTTTAATCCCAGCACTGGGGTAGGCAGAGGCAGGTGGATCTCTGCCCGGTCTACAAATAGAGCCTAGAACAGCCAAGGCTACACAGAGAAACCCTGTGTTGAAAAAAAGAAAAAAGCCTGGGTTCTGAGTTTGCTGGGTGAAAATTTTAATAGTTGCTATGGGCACAATGCTGCCAATTCACACAGGAAAATAGTACTATCACTTAATACTGAGAGGACAGCTTGAAGAGCAGTCTACTGTTTCGAGGAATTCCATTTTCACAGTTTGCAAGATATTCATCACCCAACATACTATATGTCTGTCCTTAACCCAAATACCTCACACCAAACAGAACAAGAAAATGCGTGTTTGTTTGTTGGGGGTACAGGGTCACCATATAGACCTAGATAACATCCAACTCAGGAGTCTAGCCTGCCTCTACCTCAATAATCTCTGTTTGGTATTCTTGTTTGTTTTTTTCTGAGACAGGGTTTCTGGTGTGGAGCCCTGGCTGTCCTGAACTCCATGTGTAAACAAACCTGGCTGGCCTCCAACTCACAGAAATCACCCTGCCTCTACATCCTGAGTGCTGGGATTAAAGAAGTGCAGCACCACTGCCCGCAAAAAGTGTTCTCCTCTAAAGCTCAGTGACCTGAATTTATCTTCCACTGCACAAAAACAACTTCAAAAGGCTGTGGAACTGGCTCAGCTGGCCAAATAATTCAGTCCCACAAGTCTGACAACCTAAGTTCTATCCCAGGACTGACTCCAAAAGTTGTCCTCTGGGCCAAGCATGGTGGAACACTACTGCAGTCCCAGCACCCTGGAAGCAGATATGTGAATCTCTGAATTCAAGGCCAGCCTCATCTACATGCTCAGTTATAAAGCAGCTACAACTAAAGTAAGATCTGTAGTCAAAATAATAGGGTGAAGAAGAAAACAAGGTATGGTGCACACACCTTTAATCTCAGCATTTGGAAGGCAGAGGCAACCTGATGAGTTCCAGAACTACACATTGAGACTCTAAAAAAAAAAAAAATTAAAAAAAACAAAAAATAAAAAAGAACAACCTCTAAACTCTAAAAAATCAAAAAGAACAAAGTCAGAACTTGTTTTGTAGATGAGGAAAAGACATCAATGGAAGATTCCCACTCATATGCCATAACATTTCATATACTCACACAAATAAGTACAATGTAAGTACTTTAAAAAGCAATCTTCTCGGGACTGGAGAGATGGCTCAGAGGTTAAGAGTACTGTCTGCTCTTCCAGAGGTCCTGAGCTCAATTCCCAGCAACCACATGGTGGCTCACAACCATTTATGAGATCTAGTGCCCTCTTCTGGCATGCAGGTGTACATGCAGACAGAACCTTGTATACATAATAAATCTTTTAAAAAGCAGTCTTCTCAGTGGGCATGGTGGGGCACTGCCTTTAGTTCCTGCACTGGGGAGGGCAGAGGCAGGGGGACCTCTGAGTTCAAGGCCAGCCTAGACTACAGAGCAAAGTTTCAGGACAGTCAAAACTACATGGAAAAACCCTATGTCCTGTCTCAAAAGAAGAAAAAAGGCCAACTTCTTCAAGAAGCAGAGACACAGTGATGTCAAAATCTGAGCGGTCTACCTGGGCAAAACTGGGAATGGAAGAGAAGACTTACAAATTTTTATTGTCCTCTCAAATTCCCATACATACACAAAGACAACATTTCTTCCCACCTTTCATGCTTTTCCTAATTCCAAAGCCCCACAGGCAGTAGTAGGGAGTGTCTATAATCCCAGCACCCGGGGAGGCAGGCAGGTGAACCTTGTGATTCCAGGCCAGCCTGGTCTACAAAGTGAGTCCAGGACAGCCAAGGCTACACAGAGAAACCCTGTCCAAAAAAAAAAAAAAAAGCCTTACATGCATTTCATTGCAAGTGTCTGCACTGATAACAGAGTAATCACACACATCCCAAAGGAAAACAACAGAGTCCAGTAACGGTTGCAAACAATTCCTTTCCGGTATCAGTAAGTCTTGTGTGAGGTTTACTTTACAACCAAGAACAGACTAAGTTCAAATGTCAGGATGGCGTTTTCTTTAGGCTGTCTCCTCCTTTGGCTGCTAAAGTCTAACTTTTCTACTAAAGCAGTTAACTTAATGTAGTTATCGCTTCCCTAGCAAGCAGAAGGTGCTAAGTTCGATTCCCTAGGTTCTACGGTCTAAAACGTTAAGGATACTATAAAGCCTGACCACAGATCTATGGTTTCAATTAAACACGTTAATAAAAACGTGGGTGCACTGTGCCTACACTCCCCACCTTCTCACGCATGCCTTAAAAGGTGGGTCCATCCTCGCCATTCCCTTTCAACGGTTCACTTACAACTTTGGTAACATAGCTTTTAAAACTTAACAACACATCTTGTAAAATTAAAAAAAAAAAATCGCCGTCTCCAAAAGTTTAAGACAATATTATGGATTGCAGTGTTGAATGCTCTTGTCTACAAGAAGTGAGTTAAGACTTAGAGTAAACTTCATTCAGTTACATAAACCTTAGTTACATAAAACACAGTAAAGTAACCTTCAAGGCCAACAGCAAACGAGTTTTGGAAGTAAGCTGAGCCAGGCAGGTCGCCTAGCAAACCTCTCAACAGTCCTGAGAGGACCCTAGAAACCGCCGTTGTCCTCCTACCCGGCCCCCTGGGCAGCCTGGGCCGCCTGAGCCAGCGACCGCGCCTTCCATGGGGAGACCTGCTTTTCGCAAGCCACCTGATCCCTTGCTTGCAGAATGCACTGAGGATGCCAGGACAGGGTGACACAGGCCTCGCCGACTCCTGCGGCTCTGCGGCGGACCTCGCGCGTGCCGGGCTCAACCGCCACTGGGGACCCCAGCTAAGCCCCAGGCTAGGTCTGACCAGGAACGGTAGATGCTTTCCACAGACCCAGTCTAGGAACGGCCCGAACCAGAAACACCTTAGGCCTCAGGCCTAGTCCCCAGACCACAGCTTGGACTGGAAGCCGCGCGGCCCTAGCCGGCAGTGTCGGGCCGGCTTCCCTGCTCCTGTACGGCAGGCGCCGGGCGGGTTACCCCATCCGCAGGCCCTCCCCTCCCGCCGCGGCCAACCCTGCTCTCCACCTTGGACCGCGGACCCCTCACCGAGGACGTGGCGGCGACCTGGGGAAGTCGGGCGGCCGGTCTCCTCGCGGCCCTGGCACAGCTGGGCTGGTAGCTGTGGTGGCGTCTTCTCGCGCTTTCCTTTCTCTCTTTTTCTCGAACAACAAACAGGAAGTGCGTCACGCGGTGGCGGCGCGGCGACGTCGACTTCCGCCCGGCCCTGAAGCCACGCAAGCGCAGCAGCAGTTGTCCACTTCCGTCCGCGTCGGATTCGACAACGTTCGTCTTGCGTTCGGGAAGATTCTGCTAAGCTGGGGACGGCAGGACTTTGGAGAAGCTATATAGGGAAAGGCGGACGAGTAGAGCGGAAAGCGCCACCCAGCGCCAGCCCTGAGCCTGGAGGCATTCACAACCTAAAGCGATATGTGGACAAACGGTGACTGACCCTGAGGCCTGCAGTTGCCCGGAAGCAGCAGGGAGGAAGGACGCCTGTGACTGTGCAAACTAACCCATGAAGTTCAGAGACTGCGATCTGATAGCGTGGTGTAGCCTAGTGTGACTCACATGCCCTGTGGACGTGGAGAGTTGTGGTCCCGAGGTTTGAAAGAAAGGCTAGCACACTTGAGGTTCCGCCAGGCCAACAAACAGTCGCGACTTCGATCCTCCTTAGTGCCCCAGTCCCCAGCCCTCATCACTTATTTGATGCATGAAAGGCCCCATCATTGCCAGCACAGAGTGCCCAATCCAGCGTCTGGATTTCAACCACCTTTTTACCACAAGGAATTTTTTTTCTTTGTTTTTGTTTTCGAGGATGGAATTTTATTTTCCCATTGTTAGACACTGAACCCAAGGCCTCATACATGCTAAACACTCTACCTACCGTAGAGCCCTGTCTCAGCCCTCTTATTTTCAGACAGGATGCCACTTAGTTGCCCCCTCTGACCTTGAACTTTCCAGCTCTTGGACTCCCAATTAACTGAGACTACAGGTTTTGGATTACAAACCACCACCACCAGGCTCAGTTTACCCTGAGATGCTGGACAGAAAGCATTTTGCACATTTCCTCACCTTAAAGAGAAACAGCAGTTTCAGTTGGGCTTCCTCAAGCCGTTCCCAAAGTGGGGGGGGGGGGGGGGG
>CM053763.1:62761436-62813683 GCA_028658305.1 Pachyuromys duprasi | reverse complement strand
AGAGACCAAGACTGTTGCTAGAGCTGGGATGAGAGGGGATGAGGGAAGAGGCATCTTTCCTCATCCCTGATAGTTACTTGTCCTTTTATATCAGGAGCAAGAGTATTCCTGGAAAGAAGCTGTGTTTGCAAAGGCTGATTGAATAAACTTCAATGACTATGGAGAGCAGGCAATAATGCAAGTCCAGAGCTTAATTACAGTTTATATTTTGGGCTATCTTTAGTCCACTAAATAGCCATTCCTTGACCTCCTCTGTCACATCCCCAACATTATGATGAACAGAAAAAATCCTTTGGAATGTCCTAACTTAACAAATCCCTATGCTGTGCTAATTAAAGCTTTAGTTAGCAGCTGAATGCTATTACTTATCAGCTATAGCCAAGAGTTCTCTGATGTTTCTACCAATGTATTTGATTTTATTTTTCAGGTTTTTGTTTGTTTTGTTTTGTTTTTAGACAGTGGTCTCTCTGTGTAGCCCTGACTGTCCTAGAACTCATTATGTAGACCAAGCTGACTTCAAACTCAGAGATCCACCTGCCTCTGCCTCCCAAGTGCTGGGAAAGAAAGGTCCTTTTATATGATGTCACAAAATCACATACTTGCCTACATTTTGTTTCTGTCTTTTGTGTTATATTATTATTAGAGAGGTTGTGGTGCCTGAGGCTGGATCACAGGGCTTCTGGCACTCTAAGCAGGAACTGAGATCTGTCCCTGAGCAGCACCCAGCCCTGATTCATTTCCTGTTTGAGATGCTGAATCTGAAGGTGCGAAGGTCAGAGCCTGGGTCCTAGCTCCAACAAGCCAGTCTCAGCCATTCATCCTCAACACAGACTAGTAAGAGCAGAAAACAGAGAAAGATTAATTCAGTATGACCACAATGAAAGGAGGGACAAACAAAGAGGTCCAATGGTATCCCCCAGGCTGTTTTCAGGGTACCAACAAAAGGTTTAGGGATTGTTTACTTGGTTGTTTAAGACAACGTCTCATAGCTCTGGCTGTCCTGAAACTCACTATGTAGACCAAGCTGGCCTCAAACTCTTAGACATCTGCTCTCCTTTACTGAAATTAAAGGTCTAAAACACCATACCCATTGAGGTTTAGGTTTAGGGTCAGGACATGAGGTATGCATAGATAAAGTCCTGTTGTGGTGAGGTTCCCTCATTACTGACCCATCATTATCTCAGCTTCAGTCTCTCTGTCAAAGCGGTCTGACACATTGTTAGGAAATTCTCTACAGGCTGCTACCAGAGCTCTAGCCTTCCCGGGGAAATTTGAATTCTTTAGAGTCAGTTGTTCTGTCACTGGTAGTGCTGGAGGGCATAAGCCAGAAGAATATAGGATAGCTCCACACTGCTGCCTGCAATGGCCTGAGGGTGTTTGTTTGTTTGTTTGTTTGTTTGTTTTGTTTTTTTAAGAGGCCTGGAGGGCATAAGCCAGAAGAATATAGGATAGCTCCACACTGCTGCCTGCAATGGCCTGAGGGTGTTTGTTTGTTTGTTTGTTTGTTTGTTTGTTTTGTTTTTTTAAGAGGCCTGGAGGGCATAAGCCAGAAGAATATAGGATAGCTCCACACTGCTGCCCGCAATGGCCTGAGGGTGTTTGTTTGTTTGTTTGTTTGTTTGTTTTGTTTTTTAAGAGGCCTCTAATCAGCCCGCCACCAGAAGGCATTCTGAGAGGCAGAGGCAAGTGTAGCTTTATGAGTTCAAGACCAGCCTGATCTACAGGGCAAGTTTCAGGACAGCCAGAGCTATTGCAGAGAAACCTGAGGGGGTAGTGTGTATGCTCTACTCAGGTAAGATTGGATTTTTGATTTTGAAGAAAAAGAATTTCAGAACAAGCTAGTACAGAATTATCGAAAGGAAATTTTAAAGAAAAAAAATGTTTAGGATGAATTTATTTTATGTGTATGAGTGTTTTGCCTGCATGTATGTCTGTACATATAAAGGTCAGAAGGTGTTGGAAACCCTGGAACTAGGTTATGGATAGCTGTGGGCCACATGTAGGTGCTGGGAACCAAACTCAGGTCCTCGGCAAGACCAGTAAATGCTCTTAACTGCCGAGCCACTGCTCTCCTCACACTTGAAAGGAAATAATATCAGGGGCTACTTGAAAGAGAAGCATCCAGGAACAGGGAAAGGCACACCTAAAAACTGTGCGGGCTTCTCAAGAGATAGTCCCTCAAGTATTTTTGTTTTTTTGGGTTTGGTTTGGTTTTGCAAGAGTTTCTCTGTGTAGCCTTGGCTTTCCTAGATTCATTTTGCAGACCAGGCTGGATTCAAACTCATAAAGATTCACCTGCCTCTGCTGCCCGAGAGCTTAAGCCACTACCATCTGGCTTGTTTGTTTTGAGACCCTGTCTTAAAACAGAGAGAGAGAGAGAAAAGGGGGGGGGGAGTAAAGGAAAAGAAGCTGCTTGTGTTATGCCCAGATCTTAAGGTCCCAAAGAGGACCAGGAGCTGGACCACATATGCAAGAGCAAAGAGCTTTATTCAGGCTTAAGCTCGGTCTCTGCATGAGTCACCAATGCAGTAGATCAGAGAGGAGAGCCTGGAGCAGCTGCATGGTAGGGTTTTTATTGGGGTTTGAGGAAGGACAGGGAAATTTAGGCTTAACAGTTACAGGATTGAGTGACATTCAGCAAGAGCAAGCTTGTTACAAAGTGACTGGCTAAGAGCTAGCTATTTTTAGACCTCAGTAATGTTAGGTATTTTCTGTGCCAAGAAGTGTTTTACTGTAAGGTTGGTGGGTTGCTCAGTACAAATGCCCCACCCTGAGATAAGATACATTCCCATTGTGATTATCCTCAGGTTGTTCCTTAGGTAAGGAATCTTATGACCTTGTTTCTGGAATTAGTGACCTATGGCCTAGTTCCTGGTGACCTTGGGGTGGAGTCAATAGTTCCTGGTAACTTTTGGGTGATCTTGTTTAGGCCTAGTTCCTGGTGGCCTTTGAGGGTATCAGGCCTGGTTCTCTCATTTGCTGACATGCCCAAAGCCCTGGGTTCAATTTTAAGCACCATGTAAAATCTAGAATGGTATTGCACACATGTAATCCTGGCCCTTGGGAGATGGTGGCAGTAAGAGCAGGAGTTCAAAGTCATCCTCAGCTACATAACAAGTTTGAGGCCAGCCTGGGCTACATGAGACCCTGTCTCAAAAATACTATATTTTTGTTTGCTTTTTGAAACAGGGTTTCTCTGTGTAGCCCTGGCTATCCTAGAACATACTCTATAGACCAGCCTGGCCTCAATCTCAGAGACCTGCCGGCCTCTGCCTTTTGAGTGCTGAGATTAAAGGTGTGTGCCACCACCCAGCTTTTCTATTAAAAGAGACAGAAGATGTCCTCCAGAATGGGTCTTATACGTACTCCCGGACAGATCCCAGCCCAGTCTCTCACCTAAATGTCTGATGACATAAAGAGTGCACTGAATATTAAGAAGGGCCAACTCCCCCACAGTTGACTCCTCACTTACAGTGTGTGATCCAGAACGAATCACATGGCATCACACAAAGTGTGTGGCTGGCAATACAATCTTGAGAATCCTTAAGTCATAAGACTTGCTTCTGACCTGAGGATCAACAGCATTCAGTGAAGCATTCAGTGGTTCCTATTGCAGACTTCTAGAAAGCAGCATCCTTCTAGAAAGGATGAGGATGCTGTTCTCCAGCTGACCCTGACACAGAAGGATAAAATTAGAAGGGTCCTTCCCCACTACTGGACATAGAATCATCTACAACCCCTAGCCTAATAGCATAAGTCTATCAGGTCTACCCAGGTAATAAAATGTTTTTTGTTTGTTTGTTTGTTTGTTTGAGACAGTGTTTCTCTTTGTAACCCTGGCTGTCTCAAGACTCACTCTGTAGACCAGGCTGGAGTTAGATCCTCAATACCTCTGCTTCCCAAGTGCTGGGGCTGAAAGACATGCACCACCACTGCCAAGCAAAATCTGTTTTGTTACAGTAAGAAGAGGGGGCCGGAGGGCTGGAGAAATGTCTCAGTGATTAAAAGCACTGGCTGTTCTTCCAGAGGACCTGCACTTGTTAACCACCAAACATGGTGGCTAAGAGCTATCTGTAACACCAGTTCCAGGGGATTTGAAGCCCCCTTCTGGTTTGTATGAGTACCAGGCACACAAATGGTGCACAGATATACACGAAGGCAAAACACTCATATGCATAAAATGAAATCAAATAGAGTCCTGGTTCCTTCTATTATTTTATTTTAGGTATATGATGTTTTGTCTGCATGTGTATCTGTGTGACACATGCATGCCTGCTACCTGAGGAGGCCAGAAAAGGGTGTTGGATTCCCTGAAACTGGAACTATGAACAGTCATAAGCCACCACATGGGTGCTGAGTACTTAACTGAGGTCCTCTGCAAAGGCAATATGTGTCTTAACCACTGAGGGTCTTAACCACTGAACCATCTCTCCTCCACCCCATCCCCCTCCCTTTAAAACTATTTGGATGAGTGTGCATAGATTTGTACCATACTGATTTCTATAGGTACTTGGGAGCTGCCTGAAGGATGTTAGACATGTATGTTGAGAGCTGAACTCAGGTCCTGCAGAAGCATGCATTCTTAATTGCTGAGTCATCTCTCTAGCTTCTCTGGTGGGGTCACCTGAGCCCTGCTCCTATCTCCTCTGTTGGTAGAATGACAAAAGGCTCACCAAGCTGGGTAAAAGTGCTTGTACCATTTCAGGTCTGTGAGGACTGTGTGCCGAGAAGTTTGAGATGTAAGTGGCTCAGACAAGGACATAACACATGTCATCCTGTATGAGCATGACACTGTTGTCCTCAGCATACTGCTGTTGGCACAGCTGCCTACAACCCTTTTTTGGGTTTTATTGTTTTCTTTGAGCCACATGTAGTCAAGACTGTTCCTGAACTCTTGATCCTCCTACCTGCACCTCCAGAGTGCTGGGATTACAGGTGGTAGGTGCCACAACTAGCTCAAAGATGTGTG
The DNA here is from genome assembly GCA_028658305.1 of Pachyuromys duprasi. Taxonomy (NCBI): domain Eukaryota; kingdom Metazoa; phylum Chordata; class Mammalia; order Rodentia; family Muridae; genus Pachyuromys; species Pachyuromys duprasi. The sequence goes on along the minus strand of CM053763.1, from coordinate 62,808,714 downwards.
TGTGTTGCCTGTATACACATATGTGCCTGCTACCCTCAGAGGCCTAACCAGGATGCCAGATCCCATGAGAGTGGAATTACAGATAGTTGTGAGCCACCATATGGGTGCTGGGAATTGAACCTGAGTCCTCCGGAAAGGCAGCAAGTATTCTTAGCCACTGAGCCATCTCTCCAGCCTCTCAAAGACATTGTTAACTCAGACACAATCAATGGAGTCTGAGAACAATTCATGAGACATTATGACATCATAAAAATAGACTTTGTTGAGCACATAAGAATTGTACCTCAGTTGGGGCTGGAGATGGCTCAGTGGCTGTTTGTCCAAAGGACCCGGGTTCCATTCCTAGTACCTACATGGCAGCTCACAACTGTCAGTAACTCCAACTCCAGAGGATCCAACACCCTCACACAGACATACATGCAGGCCAAACACCAACTCACATAAAAGAAAATTAAATAAATCATTAAAAAACAAAATTCTACCTCAGGAAAGCAAGCTCCAAAGGAGCCTGAGAACAGAAAGATCCTGTTTCCCTTAATTTGTTACTTTACTTCAGAGAGAAATATATTTAAAGTGGGAAAATTACAGCAGCTGTGTTGCTCATTCATGAGAATGAAGTCACAATGCTCTCATTGTTAGGATGCCAAGGTGACAAGTGATGAAGCCCAACAATGACTCTCATCCTCTCCTGGGATTCCAGCTCAGGATTAATGAACCTGAAAAGAACACACAAGTCCTAAGCTGCTTTGCCAGGCTAATGCGACCGACTCTCCTGGTCACTTGAGTGCAGAGCTTCCCCGCCACTCCAGAACAGTCTTACCCCATCTGCTCAGGTTCCCCCAAACTGTCAGTCAGGCCGCACATAACTGCAGCCTCTGGTGTGGCAGGAGAAGGTACTGAAAGGGCTGGAGGCCCACAAGGTGCAGATGCCTCTGAGGCGGGAGGGGGAGGGCCTAGACCTGCAGAGTGTCAAGCTTCAGGGCCAGCTTTCTGGGACAGGTGGAACCTGGTCACAGCTTCTCCTGGGGTGGGCTACATTTATGTGGGGAGATGGGGAACCCAAGACCCGGACCACCTTGGTTGGAGAGTTTCGAATTCCAGAGCAGATTAGATAAGGTAGGAATTGTATTGTAAAAAACACCTCTCAGGTCAGGGCTCTTGGCTAGCATTCCTGTAGCCAGGCTTGGCTATATAAATAAGGAGGGTTGGTGGAAGAGGTAACATACTTAGGAGCATTTTCAAAAAACCTTTTTTTTGGTGGTAGTGGTACTGAGGGTTAAACCTACATGCCAACTTCCTAAACCCCAGTTCCTTCCTTTCTCATCTTTTCTCCCTTGCTTTCTCCTTCCTTTTCTCCTTCCTCTCTTTCCCGTGAGAGGGTCTCACATAGTCCAGACTGACCTTAAAGTTTCTACATGACTAAAGATAACCTTGAACTTCTGATTTCTTGTAGCCTTTAGTATGAAGCAGCTTTTTACAGTGCATTCTTAGCACCCTGTGGCTGAGACCCTGGTATGTCTAAAGCCAGGCCCTGCTGTTGTAGAGGGCTGGGCCAGCGGCATTGCTTGCGGATACTGGCATAAGAGACAGAACGGCATTCAGGGTTCCAGCACAGGATATGGGAATAAGAGTTCACTCTGAGCCAGGCTTGGTGGTCCACACCTTTAATCTCAGACTTGGGAGGCAGAGGCAGGCTGATCTCTTTAGTTTGAGGCCAGCCATGTCTACAGAGCTGGTCTACAGGTCTACGTAGAAACCCTGTCTCAAAAGACAAAGAAAAAAGAAAAAAAATGTTCTTTCTGAGCAGAATGAATGAGTGGAACACAGACTCAGTTTGCTTCAATTGTTACCATATAGGCAGCCAGCTTCTGGGTTGCCTAGAAACCTGTGCTGTCATCAGGTGCCAGGTGTGTGGTTCAGCTGTGCACCAGATATGAAAAGATCAACCCACCACCTCTCTTGCATTCTCTCTGCTGAGCTCTCTCTCCTTTCCTGTGTCTGGGGCATGCTCCTCTCCCCCGCCCCCCATGTCTCCCTCAGCTCTCACGGCTCACTTAGGTCCTAACTAACTCCCTTCCCTTCCTCAAATAAATCTCTTCATAGCCAGATCTACTTAGTGTGTGTCAGCTTTTTAAAGTCTATCCTAACACCAATGGCCTAGGTGGAAGTGGTTCCATGAACTTTTATAGTCATAAATTAAAGCTCTATAAATCAATACATTTAGCAAAAATAGGCAGGGACATCAGGAAGGAACATTATAGCAAAATAGGGACATCTCTGCTATAGGTCTCAGGCTAACTGGTAACAGCTGTGGCCTTTGGGTTGGTAGAAGATGGTGGTCTAAATTAATGCATCCCAAAGGTTTTGAAACACTTCGCAGTTGTTTTCACTGAAAAGTGTTGATTTTTCACTTTGGTCCCTGAACAAACTGAATGAAGGCTTGGGCATGGCTGCTCATACCTGTATATAGAAAGCTGAGGCAGGAGAATCACTAAGTTCTAGGCCAACTTAGACTACCTAACTTTTTTTTTTTTTTTTAATGTTGGCTTGTTTTGTTTTGTTTCTGGGAGACGGCATGGCCAGAGCTGTCCTGAAACCTAAGCATCTCAAGCTGCTCTGGGACTCAGAGATCCTCCTATATCTGCTTGCCGAGTGCGGGGATTAAAAGTCTGTGCCACCACACCTAGGCCACGCCAAGCCCTAAAAGAAAACAGTGAGCCATCTCTTCCTTTAGTGTCTGGGCCTTTTACTTCAGCTGAAGACACAGATCAACAGAGATAAGCATGTCCTAGAGCTGAGGTCACCGTGGTGAGGACATTTTTCCACTAGGATGAAGGTGCACCCTAAAGCAGAAGAGATCATCTTGTAGGAACCAGGTGGCTCTCCCCTAAGACAGGAAGAAACCTTTGGACCACCTGACATAGCTGAGGCTGTACTGGAGAGGACCACACAAACTGAACTGCTTAAGGGGCGCTCTTCCCCTTGTCCCACCTTTACCCGAATCCAAAGCCCATGTCAGTACCTTGGAGACGGACTTAGAGGGTATTGTGCCCTATGTCTGCTCCTCTTCTCTCTGAGGCCACATGGAATCTCTCTCTCTCTGCATTTCACCATTGTGTTCCTCTTTAATTAACGTATAGGGATAGTAACAGCCTAGCTTGTTGAGACAACAGAGCCTGGGCTTTTGTCCTAAAACTCTAGTTAAATCTTGTTTGTTTTGAGACAGGGTCTCACTGTGTATAGCCCTGACTGTCCTGGAATTATGCAAACCAGGCTCACCTCACATTCACAGAGATCTGCTTGCCCAAGTGTTGGGTTAAAAGTCTTCACCACTACAACCAACCTCCAGTAGCAGAGATGTGAGGTCAGAAGCAGAGGTGGGTGGCAACTGGCTATTCAGGGATGACAATTTTGGCTCTAGATTTGTAGCATTTTGACTCTCCATAGTCAGGAAGTATACTACTAGTAGCCGGTCTCCAGAGGGGATTTCAGCTCAAGTGTGGGTCTCTGCCTCTGGCTAGCTTAGTACTGACTCACCCACACAGCAGAAAGTACCATGGAATCCATCTCAGGGAGAGTCAAAATCCAGGGTTCAGCCAACAGATGGCTCCAGTGGTGGCCACTGGCTCAACAGAAAGAGAAGCCACCCTTACTGCATCCAACTCCAGCAGCATCTTTGTTTTAGTCTTCAGGGTCAATTGACACAGCTTAATGATGCACATATGCTGAATCCCACAAAAGCCACAGGGCCAGGGATTGAGGGTCAGAGGCCTTCCCTTGGGAGCTACAGACTCCTGGGTGGCTGCTGAGAGGATTTAGGAAAACCAGAGGAAGTGGATTAAGGTGTGAATGAAGGATGTCTTGTCATGCAGACGAAAGCTACAGGGTGGTTAAGTCACTGGGCACATTTCTGGAGACAAGAATTCCAGTTTCTAATGGTGCAAATTTCCCCCACAGCAGGGCCCTTTCAGAGCTGGGCTGGACAGTCCAGGTCAGATGTCCTCCAAGAGCTGTGTCTGGGGGCAGGGGCACCACCGCCCCTAACTGGAGGATTAGGTGCATGAAGAACAAGGCTGACTTACTTTTAAGTAAGTCTCAGCGGCGGGAGAAATGGTTCAGCCTGTAAAATAACCTGAGTTCATTTTCTGGGTCGTGCCCAGGAAGGACAGAACTAATCTCCACAAGTTAGCTTCTGACCCACAACTGCATTCACACATATCACACACCACAAATCAGCACATGCTGAAATGTCACTGAAAGCAGGAGCAATCTGAGGCTTCAAGGACAGGAAGCTCTCTCACCATTCCTTCCGCACTGTCAGCACACCCAGGCCCTCAGCTCCTGCTCCAGGAAGAGCAAGGCCTCTAGGAAATGGAAATGGTTTTCTTTGTTCACACCTCCATACCTGGCGCCTCTCTCTCTCTCTCTCTCTCTCTCTCTCTCTCCCTCTCTCCCTCTCTCCCTCTCTCCCTCTCTCTGTCTCCTGGATTTTGGAGAGAGGGTTTCTTTGTGTAGCCCTGGATGTCCTGGACTCTCTTTTGTAGACTAAGCTGGCCTTGAAATCACACATCCACCTGCCTCTGCCTCCAGAGTTCTGGGATTAAAGGCTTGTGCAGCACTAGGGAGACCAAGGCAGGAGAACCTCTGAGTTCAAGGCCAGCCTGGTCTACAGAGCTCATTCTAGGACACCCAGGGCTACACAGAGAAATCATATATATATATATATATATTTATATTTATATGTATCTATCTGTATGTATATATATAATTTAATATGTAGCTCCATAGCTGCTACATATTCTGCTGAGATGTTCCCTGCATTGTATGTATTTTTATATATTTGCATTTATTTACATATATATAATTTTAATAGTATAAACTTTATTATAAAAACTCACAAATATATAAAAAAATTAACATACCAAAATTAATCAGACCTAAGGTTTATACAACTCAGTGAACTTCTCTACAGTTAGAATAAGCATTTAGAGCTATGTGGCTACACTTTACATTTTATGCTTTCAATATAAAATATATCAAATATGTTAGGTTTTTTTTCTTGTTTGTTTTTATTGTTGTTTTGGGTTTTTTGGGGGGAGGGTTCAAGACAGGGTTTCTCTGTGTAGCCTTGGCTGTCCTGGACTCACTTTGTAGACCAAGCAGCCTTGAACTCAGCCATCTGCCTGCCTCTGCCTCCTGAGGGCTGGGATGCGACCGACACCTGGACTATCAAGTACTATGTTTTATGTACTTATCCACACCAAAAACAAACTTTAGTATTCATTTATTACTTAATACAGTGTTCTGCCTGCATGTGTGCCTGCACACCAGAGGAGGGCACCAGATCTCATCCTGGTATGAGCCACCATGTGGGTCCTGGGAATTGAACTCCGGACCTTTGGAAGAACAGCCAGTGTTCTTAACCTCTGAGCCAGCTCTCCAGCTCTCCAGCCCCCAAAAAGTTGTTTGTTGTTTGTTTTTAGATGTATTTCTTATGTATCCAATGTTCTGCCTACATGTGAGCCAGCAGGCCAGAAGAGGGCACCAGATCTCATCATAGAAGTTATGAGCCACCATGTGGGTGCTTGGAATTGAACTCAGGACCTTTGGAAGAATAGCCAGTGCTCTTAACCTCTGAGTCATCTCTGAAGCCTCGCCCAAAATGTTTTTAATTTAATTTAGTGTTTTAATTATTCAGTGAGGGGGGCTGGAGAGTTGGCTCAGCAGTTAAGAGCCTTGTTCTCGGGGAGGACCTGGGCTCATTGTTCAGCATGCACACGGCAGCTTACAACCATGTGTAATTCCAGATCCAGGAGATCAGATGCCCACTTCTGCCCTCCTATTCTTGGGTATTAGGATGGTGCATATACATACTGTTAGGGTCTGAGAAACACTGAAGAAAGACCTCAGACTCAAATAGTATCCAAAAGCAAGGAGAGCTGTTTATTCTGCAGAAATTTACCAGCATGCAGAGGCCGCCATTCCTTAGAATGGGGACCATGAAGTGAGCATGCAGGCTCAATTTAAAGGCAATTAGGGGATTTCCAAAAAGAGTGAGGTAAACTTTCATTTGATTGGTTAGTAGTGATTTGATTCAGCAAGTAATTGGGGATTTAGGATTGGCTAAACATTTAGAAATTTTCCAGAGTTGCTAAGGGCTTTTGCTCAGGTTTGCTAAATCATTATACTTAAAGGCTCAAGCCCATGTGTTAACTTTTAAGTTGATTGGCTGCCTTCAAGCTTTGGTTTTTCCAGAAACTGTTTCGCTATGTTCCAAAAAATAGAAACTCAGGCTTAGTTAGACTGAGAAAATGAAACCTGTCATGGAATCAGATTAGCCAAACAGTTTGGGGCCTTCTGGGCATCTCTGAGGGCTTTGAAGTCATTAGACCTCTCAATACATGCAGGCAAAACACTCATGAAAGAAATCTTTTTTTTTTTTTTTTTTTTTTAAGACAAAGTTTCTCTGTGTACCTCTGGCTGTCTCTGAACTCTTTCTGTAGACCAGGCTGGCCTTGACCTCAGAAATCTGCCTGCCTCTGCCTTCCAGAGTGCTGGGATTACAATTACAGATGAATGCCTCCAGTCCCACATCTGGCTGAGATGCAGATATCATTAAACTCAAGGTTACAAGCAAGCAAATGAAAATGCTGTTTTTACCATCCTTGTTTGAGATGTCTTTAGAAAACACACATTATAGTCAGATGGCGGTGGCACTCAGGAAGCAGAGGCAGGCTGATCTGTGAGTTTGAGGCCAGTCTGGTCTACATAGAGAGTTCCAGGACAGCCAAGGCTACACAGAGAAACCCTGTGTCAAAAAACCAAAATAAATAAATAAATAAATAAATAAATAAACAAACAAACAAACAGAAAGAAAGAGAACAGGAATTATCTTTGTAGGCAAATTTGGCTCTACCAGCTGCGTGAAGTTCCTTGACTCTCGAAACTGTCCCAGTTTCTTGAAGGGATCTCTGGCTCTCAGCAGATGATTGCTTCCACTCTACTCTTCCTACTGCCACTGCCTTGAAGGCGTTCATGTTCAGAGACCCTAGGTCAAGGATACTGACGTCTTTGTCTTCAACCAAAGTGAAAGAGATGGACATAAATGAGACAGAGACCTCACTCAGCCTTTCATCCTAGAGCCCCAAGGAGGAGCCGATGCTTTCTTAAGGACAGTTCCCAAATGCCTGTTTCAAGCATATAAAAGCACACCTTTAATCCCAGTACTTGGGAGGCAGAGGCAGGCAGATCTCTGTGAGTTCAGGAACAGCCTGGTCTACAGAGAAAGGTCCAGCACAGCCAAAGCAACACAGAGAAAACCTATCAAAAAAACAAAACAAAACAAAACAAACAATCCTTAGATTGTTCCACCTGGCCTGGCTCCATTCAACATCTATCTATATGTGTTAAAGGTTAATACTATCTTGAGGATAGGCAGAGCAGGGGTGTGAAGAGGTGGAAGAGGTTCTGGAGATCCTTCCAAGGTCCACATTGCTCAGACAGTAGCCAGCAAAGCTAAGAGGTCACTTTGCTGAAGAAGCCAGCATCGAGGACCCCTGGCAGATGAAGCACTACAGGTTGCCGTTGAACTAAGGCTTCCAGCACATGAAGGAACTGGAGACAACCTGAGAAGCAAGGTCTCCGGGTTACATGAAGTGTTGTTGTGTTGTCATTGAAGCCTCTACATTGAAGGAGTGGAAGAACATTTGTTCCTAGGAGTGGGTGGAACAGAGTACACACTACATACACACACACACACACACACACACACACACACACGCACGCGCACACACACACACACACAGGCGCACACGCACACACATGCACACACGCACACAGGCGCACGCGCACACGCACACACATGCACACACACACACACACAGGCGCACGCGCACACGCACACACATGCACACACACACACACACACACAGGCGCACGTGCACACACACACACAGGCTCACGCGCGCGAGCACACACACACACACGGTGGGGGTGAGGAGATAACTTAAACAGTTGAAAGGACGCAATGCTGTCTGGTCCTGGGGCTGTTCCTGGCTTACATAGGACTTACTTGCCACCAGCTCTATGAATAACAGCACAGACATCTCCTTCAGCCTAAGCCGAAGATTCAAGGAGCACTGAACAGCGCTTCTCCAACCGGCACCTTGGAGGGTGGACAGCAGATGTCTTCTGGAAGTCCCCCAGCCTGGTGGCCAGAGACATCTTCAGGAAGCTCCACAGGCTGATAGTAAATGCTGAATGGTCCTGGAGCAGTGTGAGGTGTACCTCGGTGTGACCCTGTTCTTAGAAGTGAAGGGCTTTGAAGCTAGGGAGCTGCAGGCCAAGGAACACCCAGAATTGTCACACGCTCTGATGGGTAGAGCAGGAAGGAACCCTTGAGGAGCACAACCCCATGCACCTCCTCAATCTCACCGTTCTGAACTCAGATGTGGCCAGAGGGCACATGCCTGTAGTTTGGTTTGTTTTGGTTATGCTGGAGACAATATCTAAAGGTTCACTGAATGCTGGGTGAAGGGCTCTGTTACTGAGCCACACCCAGCCCTGAATTTGGCTGTTAGGATTCTGCAGCCAGACTCCTCTGGAAGGTGCCTGGTGATAGGAGCAGAGCAGAGGGTGGCTTCAGAAGTGTCATGTGTGAGGACCTTAGGGTAAGCCTGTAGGCTCCATTGGTTCTTTTCTCCTCGAGGAGACGAACATGGGTTCTTCTGTATCCTGAAAGCTGCAAACCAATCCCTTCTCATCTGTTGTTTCAATCTCTGATATTAGGAAACCTGGCCTAGTTCAAAGTTTGCTGTCCCGGCACCTGGTCAGCTGTGATGACTCCAGCTAAGTTTGGGTCTGTCTGCTGAGCCTATAATAAAAGCCCACTGTAGAATAATAGCTTCTAAGAAGTTTTGTCTAATAAGCCCAGTAAGGGAACTAAAATTTGTTCAGAAACAAAGGAACCAGGAGCTGTGGGGATTAAGGGAGACAGTGTGAATAAAATAACCTGGTTGCAGTGAACACCTTTGAACCCTCATATAAAATTGTCATCTCAAAGATGAGTGAGTGTCCTTTCACCTACAGTAGTCACTTTTCATTTTCTCTCAGTTCAGGGGATGGAACCCAGAGCCTTGTGCAGACTAAGCAAGTGTCTCTACCACTGAGCCACGTCTCTCACTACAATCTTTCAAGATGGGGGTGGGGCTGGAGAGCTGGCCCAGAGCTCTGCTAAGGAACTTAGTTTGATTCTCAGCACCAGTGTCAGGTGGCTCACAACTACCTGTAACTGCATCTCCAGGATATCTGAAGCCTCTGACCTCTGTGAGAGCCTGCGTTCACACGAACGCTCTCCACAGACACAAACACACACATACATAATTTAAAAAAAAATCTCAAAGCTGGATGTGGTGGCACATGCCTTTGATCTCGGTCCTCAGGAAGACAGGAAGTTTGAGGACAACCTGTTTACATAGTCTGTACAGCAAGTTTAAGGACAGCCAGGGATACATAATGAGATCCTGTCTCACACAAGGGGCTGGAAGATGGGTTAGTGGTTAAGAGCAACCATTGCTCTTGCAGAGGACCCAGGTTCAAGTCCCCATACCCACATGGTGTCTTACAGCTATTCAGCTCAAGGGGGTTTGATGCACTCTTCTGCCTTCCTCGGATACCAGGCCTGCACATGATCTACAAACATATCTGCAGGAAAAGTTCCATGCATGGCACTGCAGGTGCTTTCAGAATCCAGAGGTAGTTGAATCTGTGTGAGTTTGAGGCCAGCCTCCTCTACATCGGAGAAGGAGGAGGAGAAGGAGAAAAGAAGAAAGAAGAAACAAAACAAAGATACAAAGAAAAGAGGGGGATAAGAGGGACTGAGCAGGAGCCTATAACTTCAGCTCCGGGCAGGGCCTTCTCTCCAGCCCTATTACACAATTTTAAATAAACAACATTGGAAGTTGGAGCCACCCCAAGACTTGCTTTCTTACACAGAAGTTATAGACATAATGTCAGCCAGGGCTGTGGTGACAGTTCTCAGAAAGGGGTCACTCAGAAATGAGCTGACTGTGGTGGCTGCACCTCCAATCCGAGCCCCAAGGAAGCTGAGGCAGGGGACTGGACACAGAACGAGAGTCCTAGGCCCCTGTCTTAACACAATCAGTTCTGACTGGAGGCCAGAAGCCCAAGGCCAAGGTGTCACAGGGCTATTACTCTGAAGGTTCTGAAGGAACAGAGGTCTCTGTCTTGTTTTTTGTGTTACTGGTTGGCTCATAGTTGCTGCAGACTGCTGTTTTGTCTGTCTGTCTCCATCTTCCCTCTACGTGTGTCCTCCATTCCCATGATGGATATTGCCATAGGGTTTAAGGCCACCCTAAGGCAGCATGACTTCATTTTTTTCTCCTTTGGTTTTCTTTATTTACGTATTAGGACAGAGTCTCACTGTGGCTCTGCCTGGTCTGGAGCTGTCTCTACAGAACTAGCTGGTTTTGAAATCATAGCTGTCCTGCCTGCCTCTGCCTCAGAGTGCTGGCCTTAAAGGCATGGGCCCCATCAAAGTGTTTGCTTGATACCCTGTGACTGCCTCTGCTCTGTAGAGATGTGGGTAGAGCCTCCCCTGTAAAGCAAATCACTCAACTCAGCCTGAGCCTGGCTCTCCATTTCATATCAGAGTACATACTGTCTGTGCCTAAAATTGTTCTAATTTACAGCCAGGCAAAACAGTTCAGGAAAAGCCTCACTCATCATATCACTATCACTCAGTCTCCCTCCATCTCTGGCAACTTGATAGGTAAGTAATGTCACTTGCATAGTAGTTTCTATGATTTCTTTCTTTCTTTCTTTCTTTCTTTCTTTCTTTCTTTCTTTCTTTCTTTCTTTCTTTCTTTCTTTCTTTTTGAGACAGGGTTTCTCTGTGTTGCCCTGGCTGTCCTGGAAATCACTTTGTAGACTAGGCTGGCCTCAAACTCAGAGATTTACCTGCCTCTGCCTCCTGAATGCTGAGATTAAAGGTGTGCACCATCACCACCTAGTTTTAGGACCCCCCCCCACCATCCCCCCCCACCCCCTGCGCTTTGAGACAGGGTCTTACTATGCCACCCTGGCTGGTCCAAAACTTGCTGTGTAGACAAGGCTGGCCTTGAACCCCCAGACATCCTCCTGCTTCTATCACCTGAGTGCTGGTATTAAGGCATACACCCAGAGGATTGATTTATTATTTTTTTACTATGAGAGTCTTCCTGAATCCAGTAGCAGAAATATTATAAGGCATTTGTCAATGGGTCTTAGCCTTCCCTAGGAATGTGGGTCTCTGCAGGGTTATGAGACCCTCCTGAAGTTTCTGACTGCAGTTTTGCCCTTTTATTGTTCCTAGCAAGTTTTCCTGTGCCCTACTTTGAGAAATGAGAAGCTGACCTATCTGAGACTGCTTCTAGGAAGAAACAGGGCAAGAGTGAACACATAGACTTTGAGCTCTCACGTGGACCCATTGGAACTTATACGGCAAAACTACGTTTTATAGCCACCAATATCAGCCTCTAGCCACACCTGAGGAAGAGTGCAGGAGAGTTTGTACAAAAGGAAAACCACAATCAACCACTGCTGAATGGGTCCCCTTCTCACAGGTTAACAAAGGTGGAACAAGGTGTCTCAACACAGTCGGGGAATAGAATGTGGCCACCCCTGGTACTTCAATCTGAAGACTCCAAACTTCAGCCCCTCACAACCCTGAGGCTAGATGGGGCATGGCAATCAGGCTGTACTCTGCTTCAAGTTTCTCCATTTTGTATTGGATAACAGCTTGCAGGCTGTGCCTTGTCCAGAGTGATTCCATTTTACAAAGCAGCTTTTCACTCTATTTGAGTGTAAATATTGAGACGGATAGCTCTACACTGTGCAGGAAACAGCCATGGATCAGACTGATAAAGTTTTATCACATACACTTATTATATTCTATCAGGGACACATGTCTGGATAGAATGAAAAGAGAAGAAAGCTCCAGACCAACAGAAGATGGGCCCCCCTCACCCATACCACATAAAAGCACTGCTGCTTCCTACTGAACACAGCGGCACCTGCTGAACTGTCATCAGACCATCTGGTCTGTGAGAACAGCAGGAGGCAGCATCTCCTGATTCTATTCAGGGGGCTTCAGCTGGGTCTGATCCCCACCTGGCTTTACTACAAGCTCACTCTGTCTGGAGTCTGCCCTGGCTTGGTGCCTCCAACAGCCTTTTTTTTTTTTTTTTTTTTTTTTAAGATTTATTATTTATACAGTTTTCTGCCTCCACAAGGAGATCAACAGAATAAAAAAATCTGGGCACAGGGGTCTTTTCTAACACTGATACTCCAGCCAAGGACCATGCATGGAGATAACCTAGAACCCCTGCACAGATGTAGCCCATGGCAGCTCAGTCTCCAAGTGGGTACCCTAGTAATGGGAACAGGGACTGTCTCTGACATGAACTCATGGGCTGGCTCTTTGATCATCTCCCCCTGAGGGGGGAGCAGCCTTACCAGGCCACAGAGGAAGACAATGCAGCCAGTCCTGATGAGACCTGATAGGCTAGGGTCAGATGGAAGGAGAGGAGGACCTCCCCTATCAGTGGACTGGGTAAGGGACGTGGGAGGAGAAGGAAGAGGGAGGATGGGATTGAGAGGGGGCTACTGCTGGAAGCTGCAATACAAAATGAATAAAATGTAATAAATTAAAAAATACTAATTAAAGAAGGATTTATTATTTATGCAGTTTTCTGCCTGCATGCCAGAAGAGGGCACCAGATCTCATTATAGCCATCATGTGGTTGCTAGGAATTGAACTCAGGACCTTTGGAAGAACAGCCAGTGCTCTTAATCTCTCCAGCCCCTCCAACAGCCTTTTTATTTTTTAATAATTTTATTTATTTTGTATACATTGTTCTATCTGCTCATACATCTGCACACCAGAAGAAGATACCAGATCTTATTATAGATGGTTGTGAGCCACCATGTGGTTACTGGGAATTGAACTCAGGACCTCAGAAAGAGCAGCCAGTGCTCTTAACTTCTGAGCCATCTCTCCAGCCCCTCAAACAGCCTGTTGATTGGATCCTTACTATCTATTTTTTTAATTTTATTTTTTTATTTTTTTTTTACAATCTATTCATTTTATATTCCAGTTGGGTCATTACTGTCTTATCTAACTACCTGCTCTGCCTCACCTTTACCTTCAGCAAGCCTCCTTAACCCTTTCGTAGCTCTCCTGTAACATAAATAAATACATATCTCTGAAGTATACTCTGCAAGCTGAGACTTAATACTACCAAGTAAGTTTGGAAAAGAACCTGTGATAGGTGTGGCTGAGGCAACACCTCTCAAACTCAGTAATAACTGGTGAATTACAGCCAACAAAGAAATTGACCTAGCTGATGAATTTGTTAGTCAATAAATTTTGCCCTGTCTCTAGGAGTGTGCTTAGGACACAGGCCCTGCTGGGGTCCCAGAGAGGGCCATGGCTGCTGGAAGGAAGTGAGCCTTCTTAGGTCACATTAGCACCAGGATGCTTTTGTCTGCACTCTCAGATGAGGGATGTTAGAAGCTAAAACTCTGATTTGTTCTGCCGACTGCTGGGTGGTGGTGGTGGTACAGGCCTTTAAACCCAACACTTGGGAGACAGGACAGCCAGGGCTACACAAAGGGTGTAGGTGGCTCATGCCTTTAATCCCAGAATTCTAGAGGCAGAGGCAGGTGGATCTCTGAGTTTGAGGCCAGCCTGGTCTACAGAGTGAGTTCTAGGATGGCCAGGGCACAGAGAAACCCTGTCTTGAAAAACAAAAACAAAAAAAGACTTGCTGACCTACTCCGGGGCTGACTTTCTTGGTCTAGGAGCACTGGCTTTATTCCATCCACCCAATATATCCGGACTTGAAAGGAGGCCAGGAGCAGCGGAAGGTGTTCAAAGTGCAGGAGCAAGGCTGCAGCTGGGGAAAGCTGTGCTTTCTCCTTTACACAGTGAGGGTCAGGATCCTATCTGTGGATTCAGCCTCTCTGTGTACTTGTGTGAAGTATCAAAGGTAGTTGGGATGGTGAAACAAAAACTAGAAAGGTGACCAAGGAGCAGCAACAAGGATTACTATTCCACAGGTTAAAGTTTCAATGTTAGGACTGGAGAGATGGCTCAGCAGTCATGAACACTATCTGCTCTTCCAGGGGTTTAATTCCCAGCACCCATCATTTATAATTTCACTTCCAAGGGGTTTGATTCTCTCTTCTGGCTTCTGCTGGCACAAGGTGCACACATGGTACTCAGACATAGACATACAACGTGGACAAAACACCCATACACAAAAGAAAAGTTTCAGTGTTGTAATGCAAAACAGTCTGGAGTATGTGAAATGGCTCAACTTGCCACCAAGCCTGATCTACTCCATTTCTGTAACCCACGTGGTGGAAGGAACAAAGCCAAAGGAATTATATACTCCACTCTCTATGTGCACCATAGGATCATTGCAAAAGCATTGTGGCAAATGCTTTTAACCCCAGCACTGCCAGGCAGAAGAAAGAGGATCTCTAAATCAGAGGCCAGCCTCAATTTCATAAGAGAGTTCCAGGACAGCCATGGCTATGTGGTGATACCTTTTTCCAAAAACTAGACAAAGCAAATCCACCCTCCCCCACCAAAACAAACAAACAAACAAACCACAAGATATATAACAAAACAAATGGCAAGGAATGGTGGCATACTATTTCAATCCCTGCACTCAGGAGGCAGAGGCAGGTAGATCTCTGTGATTCTGAGTGGGCCCAGGACAGCCAGGGCCATTACACAGAGAAATCTTGTCTCTAAAAACCATACTACTACTAATAACAAGAATAACAAGAAGAAGAAGAAGAAGAAGAAGAAGAAGAAGAAGAAGAAGAAGAAGAAGAAGAAGAAGAAATAAAATAAAATAAATTTACTTCCTCTGGAAATTAATTTCAAGTCAACCAACCAACCAACCAACCAACCAATCCTTGAGAGAGTGCCAAGTCTAAGTCTTTATTACCAAAGGTCAGAGAATAACAAGTCTAAGTCTTTGTTACCAAACCAATCTATTAAGATTCACAGGAGAAGCCAGACATGGATGGTGGTGCATGCCTTTAATCCCAGAACTTGGGGGTGGGGGGGCAGAGGTTGGTGGATCTCTGAGTTTGAGGTCAACCTGGTCTACATAGTAAATTCCAAGTTCTCATTATAGATGGTTATGTACCACCATGTGGTTGCTGGGAATTGAACTCAGGACCTCTGGAAGAACAGACAATGTTCTTAACCTCTGAGCTATCTCTCCAGCCCAGAGAAAACCTGTCTTGAAAAGCCAATAGATATATTTTTTTTGAGGCAGGGTTTTTCTGTGTCACCCTGGCTGTCCTGGAACTCACCGCCCAGTCTGTTGGGTTTGTTCTTAGCAGGCAGTCTGCCCTTGATCCCCAGTATGAAGAAAAGAAGGGAGGGATGGAAGGTGGGTAAGAAATATGTTGAATGTTGCACCAAAAAAAAAAAAAAAAAAGGAGACCACTACTACAACTGAAGCTTCTAGAAAAGGCAAACTTTCCTCTTACTCAAGAGGATGTGTTTGGAAGATTGAACACAGACAGGGAAGTACACTTGGCTTTATTCTAAGTCAGGTTGTGACTGTGTATTTTCCGAATTGGCTGGTGTAGTGGTTTGAATAGGAATGGTCTCAAAAGACTCACATGTTTGACTGCTAGGCCCATAGGGAAGGGCACTATTAGGGGTATGGCCTTATTGGGGTAAGTGTGGTCTTTTAGGAGGAAGTGTGTCACTGTGCTTGTTTTTGTTTTTGTTTTTCGAGACAGGGTTTCTCTGTATAGCTATGGCTGCCTTGGAATTTTTTGTATAGGGCAAGCAGGCCTTGAACTCGCAGCTATCCACCTGCTTCTGCCTCTTAAGTGCTGGGATTAAAGGGGTGCACCAGCATCTTCCTATGGGGCTTTGAGGTTTTCTAAGGTCAAGTTAGGCCTAGTGTGGCAGTTTCCTTCTGCTGCCTGAGGATCAAGTTGTTGAACTCTCAACTCCCTCTCCAGCACTATGTGCGCAAGCCAGCTCCAACTAAATATTTTCCTTTATAAGAGTTGCCATGGGGGGCTGGAGAGATGGCTCAGAGGTTAAGAACACTGGCTACTCTTTCAGAGGACCTGAGTTCAGTTCCCAGCAACCATGTGATGGCTTAAAACCATCTATAATAAGATTGGGTGCCCTCTCTGGCGTGCAGGTGCACATGCAGAGAGAACATCATATACATAATAAACAAACAAACAAGCATAAATAAATAAATCTTTAAAAGAAAAAAATGTTGCCGTGGTCATGATGTCTCTTCACAGCAATAAAACCCAAGCTAAGCTGGGGTTTGACCTCATCTTATTCAGTTGGCTAATCTCAAAAGAGCTGATGCACAGGAAATTAAGAAGGAAGGGCTCACTGCTCCAGGTCAACAAATTCCTAAAATAGAGCAGTAGGCCTTTGTTTAAGCAAAAGTTTTACTGTGTATGAGGAGGTAGGGAATGAGATGGGTGGATTAAAACATTTGTATAAAAACTTAGAAGAAGCCGGGCATGGTGGCAAGCACCTTTGATCCCAGCAGAGGCAGGCAGCCTGGTCTACAAAGTGAGTGTAGGACAGCCAAGCTACACAGGAAAACACTGTCTTGAAAAACCAAAAAAAAAAAAAAAAAAGAGAGAGATAAAATATTTGAATTCCTTTAATCATAACAGTTGGGGGGTAGAGACAGGCAAGTTCTCTATGAGTTCCAGGCCAGCCTAGTCTACATAGAGTATGTCTCAAAACAAAAACAAGTTTGAATTCCTTGTCCTAAACAGTATTGTAATATCTGATAGAAAAGGCTCATGTTTATTATTTATTACTGAAGGGAGGAATGAAACAGTATTAGACTTTGAGAAGGACATTCCTAAGCTCTGTCACAGCTTTGTGAAGGGAACAGCCTTTTGAGGACAATTCATGCAATGTTTATTTTCTTTTTTATTCTCTTTGTTTCCTTAAAAAATTTTTTTATGTGTATGGTGTTTTGCCTGCATGTGTGTATGTATGTGCCTGGAGGACGGAAGAGAGCATCAGAATCCCAGGAACTGGAATCACAGTTATCATCTACACCGTGGGCGATGGGAATCAAGCCTGGGTCCTCTGCAAGAATAGTCAGAGTTCTTAACCACTGAATCATTTCACCAGCCTAGAGTCTTATTTTCTGAGACAGTCTTACTATGTAGGCTAGGCTGGCTTAGAACTTGTGATCTTCCTGATTCAGTATCCTAACTGGTGGGATTACAGGTATGAGTTATCATGCCTGGCTTTCATTCTTTGTGTCAGGGTCTCTCTATGTAGCCCTGGATGTCCTAGAATGCTCTTTGTAGACCAGACCTGCCTCCAACTCAGAGATCAGCCTGCCCCTGCCTGAGATAAGTGATATGCACCCTTACTTGGGTCCCTGTTTTTCATGTGTATGAATGTTTTGCTTGCATGTATGTATGTGCACCAGATGCATCCCTGCTGCCCATGGAAGTTGGAAGGCATTAGAATCCCTGGCACTGAAGTGGCAGAAAGTTGTGAGCTACCATGTGGTTGCTAGGAACCAAATCCAAGTCTTCTGCAAAAGCAACAAATGGCTCCTAATGTTAAACCTCAAAATAGTGAGGTGAAAGACCAAGTTCCACATTATTTAATTAAAGCAAGCTCTGTTTAGTACTGGCCAGGAAGATGGACACTGGCCAAGTCCATACCCAGGATTCTAGGGGGAAAATGTCTCTGATTTTAGGTCAGTCAGTTGCTCAGCCCCCCACAAGGCTACAGTACCTCCTGCCTTCTTCCTGTTGTAGTGTCAGAATAAAGATTCCCAACACTCTCAGAGACAGCAGTGTTGCAAGGCAAAGTTTTTATTACAGCCGGGCCAACTTGTTCTCCATGGGAGTAGGAGAAAAGTGGCATCTAAATTGCAGCAGGGAAATTCTTATATAGCTCCTTCATGACCTTCGCAAGCAAAGGCGGAGCTTTTTTGATTAGCATTTAGAATAAATTAGCATTTAGAATACACAAGATTTTAAAGTAATTGTGTCAGCCAGTTTTGGAAAGTTAACTAGACCTGGTTTTCCAGAAGGTCTTTGCTGTCTGTTAGTTTTGAAAAACAGTCTGCACAATAGGAACATAAATCTCATTTTACCTAAGAAACACAAGTATAAATATTCTAGAACAAGTCTGGAAGCTGGAGAGTAGGGATAATGGCGGCCCTGTTATTTAACCAATATTAAAATCAACAGTGAAGGCAGAAATGGGGAGTCAGCTTCTAACAATCCAATCAGGATAAGCACACATCCTGAAGTACTTCCTGCTTTAGTGTGATCAAGCACATCCCATGCAGTTGAGTCAGCAAACTTGTTTAGGGAAGTAGAAACATGTGGCTTGTTATATGAACAACAGTCTCCAGCATCTCAGGAAGCAGGCAACTGGGACTAACAGGTTAACTTTATCCCTTACACTAGTCTCTGAGACTTCTCTGTACACCTCCCCCTTTAAAATTCTTAATTGAGGTATAATTCACATACAACAAAACCTCCCCCCCCCTTTTTTTTCCTTTTGGTTTTTTGAGACAGGGTTTCTCTGTGTAGACTTGGCTGTCCTGGAACTCACTCTGTAGACCAGGCTGTAAAACCACTCTCTTAAAGTGGACAATTTACACGTTTGCAGGTTCACTGATCTATACAATGGTCCTGATGGCCCAAGCTCAGCGCATTCCTAACCCTCCAGAATCTGCCCCCTTTCCGAAGTTGTACTCCACCAAATACCCTACACTGCTCCAGCCTTTCCCCCTGCACCTGCCCACAAGGAATTCAAGCAACTTTTTTTTATTTGTCAGTAGATTTATTTTATCAGACACAGCAGTATCTGCCTATGTCTGAGGTCATAATATTGTCTATGTGAGGTTTGTACATCAATTAAGCATAAGAGAAAAGCAGGCATCACCTTTGACCCAGTTATTTGAAGATGAATTGGACACACAAATGGACAAAGTTAGGCTTGTTAGATTTGTGCTGGAAACTCTGCTGCATTGGTCATGGAGCAAAACCGACCGCCTACTAGCCTGCAGGCTTATGACCAGGGTGGGAAGTTATCAGAACAACCATTGAGCTCTGCAGTGGAGCATTACAGAAGCCCCCAGGAGGAACCAGAGGTCATGTGTTCCAACTTGCAAGGGTGTATGCAATACATTTTTGTTGTTTGACTTGTTTTTGTTTGGTTTTTCATTTGTTTGTCTGTTTTGGACAGCCACAGCTGGCCAGGAGCTTGCTTTGTAACCCAGACTGGCCTCAAATTCACAGCAATCTGACTGCCTCCTCCCATACAGGACTTTCACTGTTTCAGTGTTTTTGAGCAGTGTCCTGGCTAGGTTTTGTTTTGGTTCTGGTTTTGCTTACTTTTTTATTTTTTAAAGGCAGAATTTCTCTGTGTATCTTTGGCTGTCCTTAAATTCACTCTCTGCAATAGGATGGCCTCAAACTCCCAGAGATCCACCTGCCTGTGCCTCCCCAGTGCATGTGTGCCACCAGCGTCTGGCCTGTTTTTGTTTCTTAAGGCAGGGTCTCTTGTACTGAGACTGACTTTGAACCTTCTGCCTCTCAAGGGCTGAGATTCCATCCCTAAAACTACCAGTGTACTACTTTCCAGCCGGCATGTACATGTGTATATGCTTGCAGAACATCTCTAGCCCAGGGACTGATTTTTTTTTTTTGAGGGGATGATGAAAAATATTTATTTTTATGTGTCACTGTGTGTGTCTGTGTGTGTACGCACATGTGTGTGCAGGTGCCTGCAGAGGCTAGAGGAGGTTGTCAGATACCCTGAAACTGGGATTATAGGTGGTTGTGAACTTCATGATGTGGATATATGAGTGCTGGAAACTGAGCACAGGTCTTCTGAAGAGCACCAAGTACTCCTAATCATGGAGCCATGTCCTCAACCCCCTGGAACATGTTTCTTGAGGCTGGAAATAAAAGGGAAAGGCTGGAAAGATTGCTCAGAGGTTTAGGGCATTTGTTGTTCTTTTGGTTTTTGTTTCAGTTTGGTTTTTTGAGACTGGTTTTCTATGTGTAGCCTTGGCTGTCCTGGACTCAATTTGTAGACCAGGCTGTCCTTGAACTCTGCGTCTGTAAGTGCTGGAAAGGCCTGTATCACCGTGCCTGGCACATTTGTTGTTTTTACAGAAAACCCATGTTCAAGTTCTAGCACCAATATGGTGGCTCACAACCATTCATAACTCCAGTTCTAAGAGCTCTGACATCTTCCTCTGACCTCCTCAGGCACCAGGCATGCACATAGCGCACATACACACACATATGTATGTATGTGGCAAAACACTAATAAAATAAAATCAATTCATTAAAAAAAAAAGCCAAAGGTGGGGGTAGAGGGTGAGGAAGAGAGAGTTAAAGAGGCAGAGTCATGGTGAACACTGTGACCCTGGCACTAGGTTCCTGGAAATCAGGAAAATCAGGGGTTCAAAGTAATCCTCAGCTACATAGTAAATTTCAGGCCATCCTGGGCTACATGAGACAAAACAAAAGATGTTAAAGTAAGCTTAGGAAAAATAAAACCCAAGCAGGTGACTAAGAAAACCACCACATATCTCAATAGTGGCACAAAGAGCCCACATCGGTTCTGTGGTGCCTATTGAATAAGGGTCCTGTGGCCAGTTGTCCCTGTGGTTGTCCCAAGACTATGAGGTTTGACTAGGCATGTTGGCACATGCTTTTGATCATAGCACTCTGAGGCAGAAGCAGATGGATTTCTATGAGTGTGAGGCTAGCCTGGTCTACACACAAGACAGTGAGTTCCAGGCCAGCCAGGGCTATAGAGCGAGACAAATAAACAAAAACCTGTGAGGCTTTCCTCTGCAGGCTGTGGAGCCCATCCATTATTTCTAGGTGCTAGGGATGGGCTGAGAAAATATTCTAGCAGGGGCTACCTCTCCAGAGTATCATTTGAAAAGCCTGTCAGTGTGACTGAACTATGCTTCTTGACTTCAACAAAGGCTCTGCTTCATATTGGACCGTGTCCCCCAATTTTGTATGTTGAAGTCCTTTCACCAGGACCTCAGAATGTGACTATATTTGGAAAAAGGCCACTTTGAGACAAAAAGAGGTCACTAGGCCTGGTTCTTACCCAATAGGAGGGACTCTATGAAAAAGGAGAGCTACCCCAGGGGCAGGTGCACATCAGGGAGATGATTGAAGAGACTGGATGGCTAGCCAGCTTTGGGAGATGCCTAAGGCAGATCCCTCAAAACCTTGGAAGAGCCAGCCCTGAGACACTTGATTTTAGACTCCATCCTCTTGAACTCAGAGAACTACTCCCTCTTATTTTTCCTGCCAGTGGTATATCTCTGTCTATCTGTATCTATTTATTATCAGTCCTTCTGAGTTCAGTGTAGAAGTCAACTGTCAGGTTCTCTGTGTGGTCCAAAAGAAACTCTAGCTTCCAAAACTCCAAAAAGGTGTTTATCCAGAAACACGGGCTCAACTCTAGGAGAATTTCTGGCAGTTAGATAAAAGCCAGCATTCCTCAGGAACTTGTAAAGACAGCTTCCCTCTACCAAAAGGAATCACTTCTCTTACCTCCAGCAGAAGGAACATATAGTACCTTAGTTTCTTCTATTGCTGGGAAGAAAACTATGATCATAGAACTCTTATAAGAAGAAAGAATTCAATTGGGGCTTGCTTACAGTTTCAGAGGTTTAGCTCATTATTCTCCTGGCCGGGGGCGTGGTGACACATAGGCAGACAGGATAGCTGATAGTTTTACAACTGGATCTGCAGGAAGAGACACTGGGTCTGGCCTGAGCTTTAGAAATCCCAGTGCTTCAGGGTGTAGTGGCACACGCCTGTGATCTTAGCCCTCTGGGAGGCAGAAGCAGGAGGATCTCTGTGAGTAGACCAGCCTGGTCTGCAAAGTGAGTCCAGGACAGCCAAGGCTACACAGTGAAACCTTATCTCAAAAAACCAAAAAGGAAAGAAAAAGGAAAATAGAAAGAAAGAAACCCCAAAGCTGGGCTGGATGCTGGTGGCTCATACTTTTAATTCCAGCATTCTGGAATTAAGAGGCCCGCCTGGTCTACAGAGTAAGCTCCAGGATAGCCAGGGCTACACAGTTATCTCAAAAACAAACAAACAAACAAAACAAAAAGGGGCCAACAAAACCACACCTTCAGTGTCTTTCTTAAACAGTGTCACTCCCAAATTCCCAAGCATTCAAATCTATGGAAGCCATACTCAAACTGCCACGTTTGGCTACCTCTGGTGCCTATCAGCGTATTAAAAGTTCATGCTGGTCTCCAGGCTCCCTCAGCACCACAAGAACCTGTTATACACTTCAAAGTCTGCGCTAGCACCCTGGTCTTCTCCTACCCTAAACCCCCTCTTCTTCATGGGCTCTCCTCTCCCCAGCTACTCATTGTCCTTATGACCCTGTTATTCCCATTTTATATAGAATGTGTATGTATATAGAATGTGTATATATATATATGTGTGTGTGTGTGGATATAATGTGTATGTATATATATGTGTGTGGATATATATACATACATACACATTTTCTCTCTTGTTTTTGTTCCTGCTTCTCTGTTCTCTATTCCCTGGTATTCTTTCCTCTTGCTCAGATAATCCTGGCAATGTCCAGTCTGCTGACCATGTTCAGTCTACTTCTTTCTCTCTCTCTTCCAGATGCCTCTGGCTGTTCTCTCTCTCATATCTACACAAACCTTCCCCTTAACCAAGAAGTGGTCACGTGGCCAGTTTATACAGGATCAGTGGATCATCGAAATAAATCCTTTAAGCTGGGGCTGCAGAGAGGACTCAGCAGTTAAGAGTGCTGGCGGCTCTTGCAGAGGATCCAGGTTTGGTTCCCAGAAGTCACACAGCAGCTAACCATACGTAACTGCAGTTCCAGAGTGTAGAGGGCACAGAGGTCTTCGTGCTCATAGGCATGTATTAGGGGAATGGTAAATACACAGGGTTGTTCCTTCAAGGGAGGGAATGCAAAACCTGTTTTGTGCCCAGAAGGCTGGAGTGGACGTGCTTTCTAGTGTGGTGACCTTTGTGCTATGTGGCCTAGAGACCTTCCTAGCACCAGACCTTTATCGTAAGTTTGTTTTTCTCAGCTGATCTACAGAACCTCTTTTTGGACTTTTCATAGAGTTTGATGTAGCCCTGTCTGCTCTGTATTTAGCTCTTTGTTTCTCGTGTATGTTTTGTTGTGCACATGGGATTGAGTTCACTGTCAGCAGGCAGTTCTCAGGTGGTGCTGTGCTGAAATCACTAAAAGAATCACTCAGGATCAGGGTCAGGTTTGAACCAGCACCTGCTATTGAGCTATGTAGGACCAAACTGCCTCCCTGACCCCAACGGGGGGCGGGGGGGGCGGACACCCTCTTTTGGCCTCTGTAAGCACTTCACATACGTGGTATACATAGATGCAGGTAAAACACTCATTAAAAATAATAGGGCTGGAGAGATGGCTCAGTGGTTTTGAGCACTGTCTACTCTTCTGGAGGTCCTGAGTTCAATTCCCAGCAACCACATGGTGGCTCACAACCATCTACTGGGATCTATGCCCTCTTCTGGCATGCAGGTTTACATGCAGATAGGGAAGTCATATATGTAAAATAAATAAATAAATAAATAAATCTTAAAAAGTAATAGCCATAAATTTACAGAGCATGTGCTATCATGCTCTGAAATGTTGCACAGAATTAAAAGTCTCAAAGACTTTGTATCCTCTCTCCCCACCCTCTTTCATTTTTGTGCTGGGGATGAAATCCAAGACATAGCACAAGTCAGATGTTCTTACACTGTGTAAGGGTTTTAGCTCTCTTCTCTGTAAGATATTCAGCTGTGGTCTCTATCTCATCTCCCCCTGACCCTCTCCTCTCTCTTTTTCTGATACAGGGTATCATCATGTAACTCTGGTTGGTCTAGAACTTGCTATATAGACCAATCTGATCTCAAACTCACAGAGATTCTTCTGCCTCTGCCTCCTCAGTGTGGGGATTAAAGGTGTAAGCCACAATGTTTTGCTAGGCTTTTTGTTGTTTGTTTCTCTGTGAAATAACAGCCCTGGCAGTCCTGAACTGGCTTTATAGATCAGGCTGGCCTTGAACTCACAGAGATCTGCCTGCCTCTGGCTCTTGAGGCCTGAGATTAAAGGCCTGTGCTATCATGCCCAGCTGGGCTATGTTTTTTAATGTTTAGCCTGTTGTTTTTGTTAACTACCTAAACATTGCAGCAATACCTGGTATTTTTCTCTAGTCACTCGGCTAGATGGCAGATCTCTTTGTAATATTCTCATTTATTCATCTTGATTGGATTTTTTTTGGGGGGGGGGTGGAGACAAACGTGCAAGTAGCCCAGGCTGACCTCAGACTTGCTCTATAGCTGAGGATGACCTTCAGCCTTCAACTCTGCAGCCTCTGCTTCTCTGGTCTAGATTACAGGCATGCTCTTCCCACACGGCTCTCTGCAGTGCTGGGATCCAGCCTGGTGACCTGTGCATGCAAGACAAACACAATAGCAAGTGATAGTAAGAAGCAGGGAGACTAGGGCATCCACAGACCTGGCTGTGATATGACGGAAGAGCTCTAGTAGGCCCAAGCATGGCAAACATTGCAGACAGGTTTTTGCCTTTCTCCTCCTTTTCCTCTTCCTTCTTAAGAACTGGCTTCCAAGCTAGTTTTCCTGAAGCTAGCTCCCAAGTTCTATTTCCTTATTTGGCTACTGACTCATTCCTGAGAAAACACACCCAGGTCCTAAATTCAAAACTCATTATTTGGCTAACATGTCCAATCAGAATCTACCAGCTCTGCCTAGCACAGACTCCCTCTTTTCCCCTTGAAAACCCATTCCTGCAGAAAACTCTCTCTCTTACTTTCATTGTTTGCTTGTGCTTGCTGCTGCTGCTGCTCTTGCATACACCCCAACTCCAAACACCGCCCCCCCACAACACACACACAAACTCTTTGCTCCTCCAGGATAATAAATCTCCTTTGTGCCGAGAATTTGGTGCCTGGGTGTGTCCTGTACTGATTCCAGGGGGCTGACCTCCTTTATAATGAATGGCCCTGTTATTTTCAAGAGGGGAGAGTGGGTGTGTTGGTCGGTAATTATTTTAAAAAAATGAAAACACACACACAAAATTGTTTAGTTTTCTTGGGCTGCAAAGCACCCACTCAAGTTGCTTGCCATAAAGAAATATGGCCTGTCACCATTTTGGAAGGTGACATTTGAAATCAAGTGTCATCTGGCCATTCCTTCTAGAGGTAGGTCTGTCCACTGCTTCAGCCACAAGTCCTAATGTCCCTGATGTAAACACACCTCTCTCCAAACAGCCTTTTGTCACACAGCCTGTTTCCTTGGGAGCTGGTTTGGATATTCCAGCAGGGGAGTGTAGCTGATAATATGCCCTTGACCACTCTTGACCAAAGACTGGTAATATTCTGTAGATCACAGTCAGCATGCGGCTTTGAGAGGTACCTAAAGGGAGTTGGGGAAGGCAAGAGAGAGAGACAGGTCTAGCCAGCCAAATCAGCAAATCAACTCTAGCCACCCATGGGGTGACAGATGTTGTGCCCAGATGACCCTCACATCTTCCCCCCACCCCACTATCATATCTACTTACCCTTTCACCTGGTTGTGGTGTTTTGATGAGATATGTCCCCCATAGGCTCACATATTTGAACAAGTGATTCTCTGCTAGTGGCCTGGGGGAGTTATGGAACCTTAGGAGGTAGAGCCTTGTCAGAGGAAATGTGTCACTGTGGCCAGCTTTGAGAGTTCCTATGTCCACTTTGCTTTCTCTCTGTGTGGTTGAATATGTGACCTCTCATGTCAGCTACCATATGTCCTTCACCATCATGAACTCTCCCTCTCAGATAAATTCCTTCTTCCTTAAATTGGTTCTGGTCATTAAAAAAAAAGAAATTTGTGTATGTCTGTATATGTCTGTGTACAGGTACCCACAGAGACCAGAAGAGGCCATTCTGTTTCCTGGAGCTGGATTTACAGGAGTTTGGGTAGGGAACTCAGGTCCTTTGGACAAACAGCAAGTGCTTCTAACCACTGAATCATCTCTCCAGCTCTGGTCATGGTATTTTATCACAGAAACAGGAAGTAACTAATACACCGATACTCTGAGCTGGGGTCAGAGCCCTCATATGTGCTAGGCAAGCATTTCACTGCTGAGCCACACCCCAGCTTTCCCTTTGCTTACAAGAATAGCAGTCATTATACTCAGGGCCACCTTAATGCAGCATGAGCTCATTTTAACTACCTACTGTGCAAAAGCCCTATTTCCTGTATGAGACTGGAACATCGGCATAGCTTCTAGAGGACATGGTCTCCGAGGTTGGTGTGCTCCTAATGAAAACCCTCCCTGCCCCTCTGGGCTGTCTGGGTTCAGCACACACAGTACCAGAAGGACAGAGACTCTCACTGTAACAGCAGACCTGAGCCCCACAGCTGACTCACCTTGGCTTTGCAAACTCACACGCATAGCAAACTTTGACTGTCGGTGAATAATACATCTTTATAAATGTATGACATGGAATGTTTAGGCTCTTCTAATTAGTGAGGCACAAACTTATTTGAACTGTTACTCAAACTCATTTGAGGGCTGGGATATAGGTTGGTGGTATAGAGCTTGCCTGGCATGTGGGAGGCACTGGATTCCATTCAAAAAAATGCCAAAAAATAAAATAAAAGGTAAAATATCACTAAATTTACAGTGGGCTTTGGGTCCCTTGGGATTTTTCCCTTTTAATAAAAATCAACTTTTTAAGACCACACTAATTAAACTTTTGTTTTGAATTTTGTTTTTTTGAGACAGTGTACTATGTATCTCTGGCTGTTCTGGAACTCACTATGTAGACAAAGCTGATCTTGAACTCACAGAGATCTGCCTGATATCGTGTGGTACGACACCAGCTCTTTTGAGATTTAATTATTTTTATTTTATATGTATGGGTGTTTTACTTGTGTATGTGTGTATGCCACATGTGTGCCGAGTACCCACAGAGATCAGAGGTCAAATGAGGTCAGCTGATCCCCTGGAAGTGATCTTACACATGGTTGTGAGCTGCCATGTGGGTGTTGATTGAACCCAGGTCCTCTGAAGGAGCAGCCAAACCACTGAGATATCTCTCCAGTCCCTATTAATAATTTTTAATGTTGTTCTAGTTTCATTTCTGTTACTATAATAGAACACTCTGACCAAAAGCCTCTTAGAGGAAGAAAGGGCTTATTTTACAGGTTCAGGCCTTAATCCATCACTGAAGGAAGTCAGGTAGGAACTCAAGGCAGAAACTTGAAGCAGAAACCATAGAGGAATAGCTTAGATTTATAGGCTCATGCTGAGTTTCTTTTTAATAATTTGTGATGTTTTTACTTCTTACATTTTTTTACCCTTCTTTCTTTTTTTAAAGATGTATTTATTATGCATACAATGTTCTGTCTGCCTGTACACCTGCATGCCAGAAGAGGGCACCAGATCTCATTACAGATGGTTGTGAGCCACCATGTGGTTGCTGGGAATTTAACTCAGGACCTCTGAAAGAACAGCCAGTGTTCTTAACCTCTGAGCTATCTCTCCAGCCCCTAACTTTCTTACATAGCTGAGGACCTCTTGTCTAAGCTTGGTACCTCCCACAACGGGCTGAGGCCTCCTATATCAGTTACTAATCAATACTTCTTCACATATATGGCCACAAGCCAATCTGATGTAAGTAATTTTTCAGTTGAGGCTTCTCTCAGATGACTTGAGGCTGTGTCAAGTTGACAAGGCTAACTAGGACAGATATTAGACATAGTTGTCATATCTCAAATGTTAGAAGTAGACTTTCTAAATAACGGTTGTGAATCAATGACCCAGCAAGGCTGACCGGGCCAGAGACCACAGGTAGCTGTCCATCCTGCCACGTAGCCTCCGCTGGCTAAGTATCTCCCTCCTAATGGCAACCCATGCTTGTGCTGGGATCTGAAGGATATCTTAGCAGGTCGGACAACAGGCTCATCAGCCAAATCTTTCCGCTTTCCTGCAGAAACTGGCACCTCTGTTTTCAGCCAGACAAATTTCTCCTGAAATCTCTGATGAGTTTGGAGCTAGGCCCTGGGGGTGGGGTGGAGAAGCCTTGCTGCCAGAATGGAGGTGGGCTGTCATGGCTGCCTCCTGAGTGCAGCCTGCTGATAACTCGTTGATTGAAATGTGAGACTGAAAGAATCTTACAGTTCTAGGGTTCTTCAAAGGGTGAGTAAGGTCTAAGGACACTCCTGAGCAACAGACAGCAATGTCAGGACACTGTGGTGGGGGCTCTAGTACCCAGAAGACCCTGTGTCTTATCCTAGCACGGTGACAGTAATTCACAAGCTAGCACCTCACTGGGAGCTTCAGCTGTCAGTGCTTTGTATATAGTGTCCATTCTTACTGTGTAGTATTCACAAGCACTGGGGGTGACACCAGCCTCCAGAGGGACTGACCCCCGTGACCCAGAGCCCACCATCAGGCCTGGGGAGGGTTCCTGTGCCTGCAGGAGAGCTGAGGTGTGAATACCCATTCTGGGTTTTGGAGCTCAAGAGGTACACTAGTTGTCAGTCCTGTGGGAACTGGTCGTGTGATCTCCAACAATTCCTGTTCTGATCATGTCCAGGTGAGAGGCTCCTGTCTTGTGGGCCTCTGCTTTTGTAAGTCTGGATGTGGCTCACCACCCATGGTCATGGGGGTGGGCTTTGCCTGGAGCTAGGCTCTGAAAGAAGGGTTACCATACATCATAGTACAAGGTTGGACCTCACTTTTCGTTTTCCATTTTTTTTTTTTTTCTAAACGGGGTTTCACTGTATAGCCCTGGCTGTCCTGGGCTCACTTTGTAGACCTATAGACCTGGCTGGCCTTGAACTCACAGAAATCCACCTGCCTCCCCAAGCGCTGAGGTTAAAGGCATGGGCCACCATGCCCAGCCTTTCTTTTCTTTTCTATTCTTTCTTTTTCTGAGGTAGGGTCTATGCCACATTGCACATCTGAGCCACTATGCCTAGTGCTAGAGACTGACACCAGGGCTCATGAATTGACACCAGGCAAGCACTCTCTCAGTTGTTATCTCCAGCCCCTGAAAACTCCAGCTTAAAACACCACAGACTTCACTTTGCCAGGCAGGGAACCCCAAAGCAAGTAGATGCCCTTGCTCACTGCACCCAGGCCTCCTGTCTTCCTTTCTGTACATCTGCTCCTTCGGACAGGTTACATCCTTCATCTGGGACCCCTTCCCTGTCTGCCCCGCCTGGAATGTCACCTCATTTTTCAGAGTTCATCCCAAATCAAATTTATTTATCTGAGACAGGGTCACTCTATGTGGCCCTGGCTGTCCTGAAACTCACTATGTAGACTTAGGCTCGCTTCAAACTCACAGAGATCCAACTGTTTGTGCCCTCTCAGTGCTGGGATTAAAACACCACAGTAGCTCTAGCCATTTTTAAGATTTATTTTATTTTATGTGTGTGGGTGTTTTGCCTGTAGTGTACATGGTCATGTAGTGACCATGGAGGCCAAAAGAAGGCATCAGATCCTTTGGAACCGGAGTTACCGATGGTTGTAGTCTGGCATGTGGGTCCTCGGAATCAAACCAGATTCTGTGGCAGAACAGCAGTACTCTTAACTGCTCAACCATTTCTCTATCTCCTATTTTTTTTTAATTTAATATTTATTTGTACTAAGTGTGTATGGGTGTTTTACCTGCCTGTGTGTGTGTGTGCTTTATGCATGTATGGCTCAAGGAGATCAGAAAAAGGTGTCAGATCCAATGTGGGTGCTGTGAACTGAATGTGGGTCCTCTATAAGAGGAGCTAGTGCTCTTAATTGCTCAGCCATCTCTCCAGCCTATTTATTCATTCATTCATTCATTCATTCATTCATTCATTCATTCATTCATTCATTCATTTATGAGATTGAAGTGCTGGGATTAAAGGTGTGTGCCACCACTGCCTGGCTCCAAATCATAGTTTTAAAAATTGTCTATTTTGTTTGAGACAGGAGTTTATAAAACCTAGACTAGCTAATACTCACTCTGTGAGGGAGGCTGGCCTTGAACTTCTGAGCCTCCTGAATGAGTGTTGAGATTGTCGGCGTATGCTATCGTACCTGACTTTTGTGGCCCTCTCCATGGGGTGACCGAGGATGCTCTGTGGAGTGTGGGTCAGCACTGTCTCCTTTGCCAGAGGCTGAAGCTGGTCCTGGATGTCAGTGGGCACTGCTCCTTACATAAGTAAGCCCAGCATACGGATAAGTGGTGAACACCTGTATGCCTGCCAGACACAGGGCTACTCACAGCTTCTACCCTGAGAACTAGGAAACTGCATTCTTAAGAACTTTCTCCTCCTAAAGGATGGCTTCCCTAGGCCTTTCCTGAGCTGGACCCAGGGTTCAGTCGGGGCCAATGCTTCTTATGTGAGGAGGCATCACATGTAACCAAGGAGCATGACTGCAAATAGATTGATAAGAAGGAAGGGATATTTGCTCTCCTTCGCTTGGCAGCCTCCTCTCCCAGAACCCCCTTGGCCTTAATACAGTGCACTCAAACAGTCAGAATATGGTGTATAAGGTTGATTAGGGCTAGAAGACTTTAGGACCCACAACCCACGAGAAAGAGGAGGAGGAGAACAAGAACCGACCTTGAGGCCCTTGACTTTCCTGAAAGAAATGAGCCACTCTTTACAGTCGTCTTGGCTGATGTCAGTGTAGGCAAATACCCTGAGGCATCTCAGTCAGCCAAGGATGGCTTCGTGGGCTGTATCTGGAAATCCCCATTGGCTGCCACACCCTGCCAGCCTGTGAAGGTTGAGTCAGAATAGCAGCCTGCACACCCTCCAGCCTGCACCAACTCTCATCTGCATCAGGCAAGGCAAGGCACTTCTTGAACTCTCACAGCCCCAGTGAGCTGTAGACTGTCCCTAGCAGTCATTCATGCCTTTAGCACTTCCTCATGACACTTCTGTCTATGCTGCCACAGGCTCTTCTGAGGACACCTGGAAAGACAGATGATTGACCTAAGGGCGAGGTGTGTGTGTGTTGGGGGAGGGGAGTAAGCACTGCCACCAGTGTGGACTTGGGAGTCTCATGCTCTCTCTGGGAGTGAAAATGGCTTCCTCAGGTGTGGACTGGTCTTTTGACTGCAGAGCCCTGGGGACCCACAGGAGGACATACATGTGCATACCTATATTACTGTCCTGTCTGCACACACACACACACACACACACACACCCTATGCACTTACTGTTTAATAATGATGAATGTGCCATTCCACAGATCTGGTATAAAAGAGGTTTATTGTAGGAAAGGGAGGAGAGAGAAAGAGGTTGCCCATGACAGAGACAGAGATAGGTAAAGAAAAAGCAGAAGAGGCTAGTGGGGTACTTTTTAATCTGTTACACACCTGGTGCACACCTGGCAGACACCTGGCTGCAGCAGGCAATGTCAGAGGCTGCTAGACCCCTGAGAAGAAGACTAGTGGGAAGACTGGTACTCTGACCCTGCCCCCTTTGTTTAATTAAAACACGGCAAAGTGAGGAAGGGGCGATGAGGTGGGAATAAAAGCATTTTCTTCAAAAAAGGCTGCTTCCTGCTGACTTGGAGTTGACAACATCTTTGGGGGCCCTAAGACAATGGGGGTGCTGGCAAAGTGCTGGGAGAGCCCGCTGTTTTACTGCTGTCCAGAATCTGTGAGAACATCTGCAGCAAAATGTAGGCCCAGCTGACACAATCTTTGAGATTAGACTAGAGCACCTGTGGGTAGTTTGGCACTGTCGTGGATATAGGAAACACCTGCACTTGCCAGAATACTGGAACACGTATATGGGCAGAAGACAAATAGGGAGAGAATTCTTTTTTAGGTGTACATTTGAAACTTTGGACTCGTGGTTTTGGTAGTTGGGGGAGAGGAGTCCCAAAACTTGGGAAAAAGGAAGAAATCCCATCCTCTGAAATAGGCAATCCTTGGGAAACTTAGGCTGTTGATTCGCAGTTCTTATCTGGATTCCATTCAACTTGAGAGGTGGATTCAGGTGGATCTCCTGTAGCTTACAAGAATACTTTTTAAAATAATTTTTGCCTTAAAAATCTTTGTATTAATTACAGTGTATTCACTTTGTATCCCAGCTGTAGCCCCTTTCCTCCTCCCCTCCCAATCTCACCCTCCCTCCCTCATCCACTCCCATGCCCCTCCTCCAAGTCCACAGATAGGAGAGTCCTCCTCCCCTTCCATCTGACCCTAGCTTATCCAGTCTCATCAGAACTGGCTGCATTGTCCTCCTCTGTGCAAGAATCCTTTTTTAAGTTTAAAAAGAATGTAAGTTCTAAACATGTTAACATCACCATTTAAAAAAAATCTGCGGTGAAATACACACTAGAAAAAGGCAGTAGACATACATCTTTGTGTCATGGCATAGCAGAGGCTTGAGAAATGATTTTGGGTTAATGTAAGGATGGAAAATTTTAACTTGGCCCTAACCCATGGGAACTAACCATGGGAACTGAGACTTGTGAGCTTTAATCATTACCAAACCCAGATCTGATACAATACCAAACCCGGATCTGATACAAAATGAAAACAAAAACAAAAACAAAAACAAAAACAAAACGTTTCTAAGAGACACCCTTCTGTAGCTATGGATACAATCTCTAACCATCCCCTGGTCAGCACACCTGGGCGCAGCCAATCACAGACTGCCCTGTTAGGAAAGTCCCTTACCCCTAGACCCCCTCCTGTTTTGTAGTTTTTGCCTTTATAAACTCTGTGATTCTGTTGCTGGGCGCTCTGTATCACCCCCTTGCGTGGGAGCTGTGTGCAGAGCCCCAGCATGCCGGCTACTAGTAAACACCTCTTGCTGTTTGCATCGAGTTCTGTTTTGTGAGTTATTGGGGTCTGTCGTCTGTCCCGAGGAACGGAGGGTCGCCCCACCTTGGGAGTCCAACAGTATGACTTAGTTTATAAAAAATCTATAGCTTATAAAAATCTAAAGCAATAATATAGATTAGAAACATTAGCAAAGTAAGTCTAAGCGTACTTAACCTTTTTTGCGAGTGAAGATAGAACATAATAACCAAGTTCTAACATTGCAAATAATTGGCTATCTCTAAAAGTGATATATTCACCTTGAAAGTATCCTTGGAATCATGTCTCATGGTTTAAGATTATCTAAACACAAGATTTTAAGCAATAACCCCAAGTAATGAATTTAACTGAATCCTTTTTATGACCCTGGACTTTAAAAACATGCCTGGATCTGAGAAAGGAAGAACAATAACCCATTTCTAGAGTCAGAAATACAGTAGAACAGTACAAAACAACTTTAAAATTACATTTGAATTTATTATACCATATCTTTTGGCCAGAAAGCCTGGAGGTAAACCCTGAGCACAGGAAGCTGTTGGCAGGAGAAACAGCATTCATTCATGCATCCAAGAACTAGCAAAGACATTGAGGGTAATAATTTTTAATACGTGGAAACCAGATACAATAACTCAATAACCTCCCTGAAAACCAGAAGTAACAACTTAGTAAAGTCCCCAAACACTGGACCAATCAAATTAAAGGTCACTTGGAAAGCTTTGTCTAGCTAGTCAAAATGATACTTTTTTGTTACCTAGACACTCCATGAAGTCCCTGAATTGAAGAATCATGAGTTACCCTGTATCCCCTAGATTAGTACCAACCAATCAACATAAAGATTTCCTAACCACATTGGGAAATTCCCTAACTGTCTTTAAATTGAGCCTGCTTGCTCACTCCAGGGTTGCCATTCTACAGAACGGTGGCCCCTGCATGCTGGAAATTTCTGCAGAATAAACACTCCTTGCTTTTGCATACTACCTGAGTCTGAGGTGATTCCCAGACCTAACAACATAAGTAGTTAGACATACATTTTAAATTAGCTTGTTAATCTGAATAGATCTTTATAACCCTGAAAGTTTACCATCATATAAAGAACATTTTGAACCAGGATTGAATCACATATATAATATGTCGTACAAAGTATGACTTTGAATTTCTAAAAAAATCCATACCAAATTAAAATGTGATTTGTTGTTTTCTTAGTCTAAAAGGAGATAAAATAATAAACAAAGAGCTCATTAGGACTAAGAGGCTTTACAGTTGCTGCTTTATACCATGTGGTTATCTTAAGATGATGAAGTCACATGGCAGGTTGTAAGCCATGTGGTTGACATGACTGTTTACATACACATAAGTGCACATGCTTATGTCCTAAACAAGAGTTGAACTTAGACTTAAAACACCATTCCCAATAATCAAACTATAAATCCTTAGATAAAAATTCACAGTAAATAAGCCGGTGGTGGTAGGGAGAGCTTTTGATCCCAGCACTCAGGAGGCAGAGGCAGGCAGATCTCTGTGAGTTCAAGGCCAGCCTGGTCTACAGAGTGAGGTCCAGGACAGCCAAATCTACACAGTGAAACCTGCCTCAAAAACCAAACCAAAACAAAACAAAACAAGAATTTATAGTATAATCTTAAGATTCTTTTTTTTTTTTTTTTTTTTTTTTTGAGAGCAGAGTGCAAAGAAATCTTGAGGGAGCTGGATAGATGGCTGAGCAGTTAAGAGTACTGTCTGCTCTTCCATAGGTCCTGAGTTCAATTCCCAGCAAACATATGGTGGCTTGCAACCATCTATATGGGATCTGATGCCCTCTTCTGGCATGTAGGTGTTCATGAGAACAGAGCACTCATCTCCATTAAACAAACAAATAAATAAAAAAGATTCTTGAAGAAAAAAAAGAAAGAAATCAGAGAGAAAAGATTTTTAGGCGTTGGGAGGCAGAACCTAATTGCTGAGAGGCTTTGGGATTGTAGAGCAGAATGTAGATATCTGGGAATCACTTGGCTCTGCTTGTAAGTATTTGAAAATTCGGCAGGCCAATATTTTGGCCTTTGAATGTGGCCACATTTTTGTAATAGAGTGTCCATTGAAGAAACAGTATGCTTGCAGCCTGGCTGCAGGAGGTGGAGAGGGATGAGTAGACCTGCATGGAGGGAGAGGCTGAGAGTCAGAGCCGCATGGAGAAATTGGACTCTAAGTAGAATTTAGAACCAAATTGACAGACAAGTGGTTCACACATACCTCAGAATTAGTCAGTTAGACAGACAGAGTGAGTGACAGAGCAGTCTTTCAAAGTGTAAGCCTGTCACATTCAGCAACTAGTGATGACACAGCCGTGGCAGTGACCAGCTGAAAAGTAGACCCAGACAAACATGGTATGTACTCACTTATAAGTGGACATTAGTTGTTAAGGAAACAATAATCATGCTACCATCCATGGATCCAGAGATGCTAAGTAGCAAGATATGTTCAAAGGGGAACCCAAAGATCTCCCAGGAAAGGGAAAATAGAATAGATTTTTCAGGAAGACTTGGGCTGGTTGGGGATGGGAATATGAGGGATCAGGTGTCATGGGGAGATGGAGGGAGAGAATACTGGGAAAGAGGATAGAAATTCGGAGACTTAGGGGACAATGTAAAAGCCTAATGTTAGGGTCCATAAATCACCAAAGAAAAACCCCAGACTCAGATGGTATGCAAAAACAAAGAATATTCATTCTGCGGAGGATTTCAGCATGCTAGGGTCACCACCTTAAGAAAATGGAGGCAACCCAGAAGCTGGCTTTAGAGATGGTCAGTCAGGGGAATTCCAGGAATGAGTGGGTGACCTTTACTTTGATTGAGGGGCAGCTAGCCAACGGGTACTAGGTGCTAGAATGGAGGGAACAGAGAGAGGCGGGAACAGAGAGAGAGAGAGGGAGTGGTGAGGGTCCTTATTTCCCAAACACATTTGGCACACCTGGCAGTGACATAAGCAGTTGCTAGGGCCCCCGAGGGCAGGCCAGCAGAATTCCCTGAGCACTAACAGGCATGGCCAGCAGCTTCTCATGGCCATAGCTTGTTTATCTTGTTGAGTTTGTTATTGGCACAATCAGAAAAGTTTTTTTTTTGTTTTTTGTTTTGTTTTGTTTTGTTTTTTAGATAACTCTCACTCGGCTGGAACTCACTATGTAGAACAAATTGGCCTCAAACTCACAGAGCTCCACCTTCCTCTGCTGGGATTAAAGACCTGCCCAGTGCAGTGTGTGCTCAGGGAGGAGTGTTGTGAATGTGTAATAGGCACATATGTATCTGACTGTGTCTCTGTGTGTCAGAAAGGCCAGAACTGTTTGTAGTCTTAGCGCCTAAAGTGGAAAAGTCAATTTCCCTTACCCAATCATGTAATGTCAAAGCATGTGAGTCCCTGCTTGTGTTTTGTTTTTCCCTTTAAAAACTCTGTACCCCTAGAACTCAGGGCCACATTCCTCTCCTATTTCCACAGGAAGTTTGCATCCCATGTTCGAATACATATACAATTAAAAAACCTCATGTATTTACAGCAGTGTCTATTTATTCCTGGTCTTTGGGGGTTCATGAACTGGGAATAACAGTCTCTGCCCCTCTGGTGACAGCTGGGCTAGGCCCCGACCGCTCCCTTCCTGTCCTCTCTCTCTGCCCTTATGTGTCGCTCGCTTTCTCTACAGTGAATGACCTCACTCCAGGCCTTTCTCTCCCTTCCCCCAATGGACTTTCTTATGCTAGATCTGACGTGTGTCTTATTTTCTCTGGGGGCACACCTTGGCATGGGCCCACCATGGTACCCCCTCACCACATCATTACAGATCATAACAATGCTTCATCTGTCGGAAGTGCCCTCCACACACACAAGGACATGAAGAGGGATCCTTCCAGGAAGTGTACCGGACTGACACTGCCATTTTGTGTGACAGCTGTTTGCTTCCTGTGTGGAAGGTGATGGTCCATTCATTCTGCCTGAAGTTGACATTGATGGGGCCATTACTTCCCTCATAGCTGCAAAAGAACACTGGAGAGAGTGTCCCAGTGCCGGTATGGACATGGAGGGCAAACTGATGGAAATGGATTATTGAGACAGAACTACAGCTTAGTTTAGTGTCTTTGGGGCAGGTGTGCCTAATTTGACCATAAGCTCCATTCCACTGTTTCTGCAGGACAGGATATGCACTGTTCCTGAGGTCTCCATTTTTTCCTTAGCACCTGCTTCAGGCACCGGACCCAACTTGATCTTCTTTGTGCTGCTCCAGGCAAGAATGCTTGCCCTTGAGCCAGGCCCTCCTCCTGCCCTTCCTCCTCATTTGTCCCACCCTGAGGAGTTCTTCCAGTTCTCATCACTATGCCTTAAGATTAGTGTTGTTTCCATTTATGTGGTGTGTATAAATAATTTTTTTAAAGTTAAAAACGTTTTATTTTGTGTGTAAGTGTGAATAGACTTATGCCAAAGTGTGTGTGTGTGTGTGTGTGTCTGTGAATCACAATTCTCTCCTACCATATAGGTCCCAGGGATCAAACTTGATTTAAGCTTAGTGGCAAGTGCCTTTATCCACTGAGCTTGAAGAACCTGTTTCTATCTTGTTTTTGTTTTTAAAGATAGGATTTCGCTTTTCACTAATATGGGGCAGAAAGCAAAGGCTCCTGCCCCTCCCAAGACCAAAGCCAAAGTGAAGGCCTTGAAAGCAAAGAAGGCAGTGATGAAAGGCAGCCACAGCCACAAAAAGAAGACCCGAACATCACCCACCTTCCAGTGGTGCAAGTCCCTGTGGCTCCGGAGGGAGCCCAAATACCCTCCCTAGAAAGAGCGCACCCAGGAAAAACAAGCTTGACCACTATTCATCATCAAATGCCCCCTGACCACCAAGTCAGCCATGAAGAAGATAGAGGAAACACACTTGTGTTCATTGTGGATATTAAGGCTAACAAGCACCAGATCAAACAGGACGTGAAGAAACTCTATGACATTGATGTGGCCAAAGTTAAAACCCTGATACAACCTGACAGAGAGAAGGTGTATGCTCGGTTGGCTCCTGATTATGCTGCTGTGGATGCTGCCAACAAGATTGGGATCATGTAAACTGAGTCCAGCTGGCTAATTCTAAATATATACTTTTCCCCCTGTGGAAGGCTGCTTGTTTGTCAAGCTGCTTTGTTATTTATCAAAAAACTTGTTTTCATCCTGGCCTTCATCTTGAGACAGAGAAAAGAGGAAGTTTCCCAAGTTCCTTAGAACTTGTTCCAAGTTCCTTAAAGCTTGTTTGTGTGACCTTGGACCATCTCTGCTTTCGGGAAGTAGTATTAGAAAAGAAGTTTGGCAGTTCTAAGAACTTCTTTTTGTATTGATGTGACTTGTTTTTGCTTTGCCTATTAAAAATGAATTGTGGAATAAACCCATGTCTTATGACAGCCCCATTGAGCCTAGCTCAAGTGTAGAGTGATTTAATTATTTTAATCCTCACTCCCCACTCAGGAACTGTTCGACTCTGCCAGCAGGCTTCCGCAGTTTGGCACCCAAACCAGGGACCTACGATACAGGGAAGCAGTGAAGGACACCTTGGTGTTGGAGTAAAAATCCAGAGTAAAAATGGAACAAGGTGGTAGCGTCATGTTTTTTGTATGGTCTTTAATTGGAGACAGTCTGTATCTGTGGCACGAGACAAAGAAAATGAAACTTTCAGGGTTAGAGAGAAAGGAAAGACAAACAGGAGGCTTCGAGACAAAATAAGACTAAACCATCTGCTCCTCCCGAAGAGTTCTATGTCTCTCCTGAGGATGATAATTCCTTGTTAGGAGAAGACTCTGAGGATGATTTAGATCCTGATTGCAGAGCTGGAGGATTCTGAGAGATATCCTCCGATTCAGGCTATGAGTATTAAAAAACTTGAGCCTTGGCAAAAATAAATTAAGTTGGAATGGGGCTTGGAGGAAATAAATGGAAAAATTGGAGAATTAACGATTAGGGAAAATGAGGCTCAGTCCCCCACTCCAACTCCCTCATTGATTGCAGGCTTGGACCCTCCTCCTGTGACGGCTACAGTTGTATAGCTCAAAACACCAGTGGACCTTTTCTAGCAGCTTTATCCCCTTTACAAGTTCTTTACAAGAAGGTAGGCAGATTGGAGAAGATATAACTGAGTATTATGGTTTTCCAGTTAAACAATTAAAATAATTTTTAAAATGCATGCTCTCAATATGGTCCTACAGCACCTTTTACTCAAGCTGTGTTAGAATCCTTGTCTACTGAGGCCCTCTGCCCAGGGGACTGGAAGCAATTAGCAAGGGCATATTTATCAGGAGGAGATAATTTATTATGGAAGTCAGAATTTGTAGAGCACTGTCAAGTTACAGCTGAACTCAATCGAGTTCAAGGAGTTCCTATAACTTATGACATGCTTGGTGTGGAAAGAATTTATAGGGAAACAGGAGAGCAATTGGAATTTGATGTGGCTGTTTATGCTCAAGTGAATGCTACTGTCAGAAAGGCCTGGAATAAACTGCAAACAGGCAGACAGGTGGAGGATTTGTCTAAAATCTGTCAGGAATCTGATCACTTATTTCAAGATTTTGTGGCAAGATTAATGCAAGCAGCAAGCAGACTTATAGGCGATGCAAAATCTGGATTATTATTAGTAATAACAATCTGCTTATGAAAATGCTAACAGTGCCTGCCAAGTAGCTTTGAGACCTTTTAGGAAGGAAGGAAATATTTCTGATTATATCAGGTTATGTTCTGACATCAGGCCATCTTATACTCAAGGGGTGGCTATGGCTGCCACCTTACAAAGGCAGACTTTTCTTAAATAATTCATTTAATTTTATTTTCTGTACATTGTTATAAAGGTATTAGAATGCCTGGACCTCAAGTTATAGACAGTTGTGAGCTGCCATGTGGGTGCATGGGAATCGAACCTGGGTCCTTTGGAAGAGCAGGCAGTGCTCTTAACCACTGAGCCATTTCTCCAGCCCCAAAGGAAGACTATTAAAGAGGCATTATTTCAGCAACAGAAAGGCCCAAAGAATGGAGTATCTGGAAGTTGTTATGGTTGTGGGCAAATGGGACATCAAAGAAAAAATTGCCCAAATGCTGCTAGTAAGCAAGAAAGGAATCAAAAGTAACCTGGTCTTTGCCCAAGATGTAAAAGAGGGACGAATTGGGCTAATGAATGTAAGTCTAAAAGAGACGCTGCAGGAACCCTTTAATGCAAGGAAACGGGAGGAGGGGCCATCCCCAGTGCCCCTCCCCCCACAATAATGTTATGGGGCACTATAGAACTTTGTCCCTCAGCAAGGAAACTCATTCAGGACCTCTGTAGAGCAACCACAGGTAGTGCAGGACTGGATCTCAGTTCCTCCACCTACACAGTATTAACTCCTGAAATGGTAATGCAGGCCTACCTACAGGAGTTTATGGTCCATTACCTAGGGGGACTGTAGGATTATTACTAAGAAGAAGTAGTACCACAATGCAGGGAATTTTAGTAGCTACTGGGGTAATTGATACTGATTTTGAAGGGGAGGTAAAAGTTATGACACACTCTACAAATGGAATTTCTGTAATAAAACAAGGTCAAAGATTAACTCAATTAATAGTGTCTCCCCAAGTTCAGACAAAAAAATGCAAGTAAGAAGGATAGGAGAGGAGATGCAGGTTTTGGATTCTCTGATACTTATTGGATACAAGCTATTGGCCCCAGTCGACCTGAACTAGTGTTACAAGTTAATGGAAGAAAATTTACAGGGTTTTTGGATATAGGAGCTGATGTCTCTATCTTAACTGCTGATCAGTGGCCAATTCAGTGGCCTAAACAATCCTCTATTACACAATTACAAGGAATAGGACAAAGCCAATATCCTGAATAAAGTAGTGATGAATTAACATGGAAGGATGATGAGGGACACAAGGAAACTTTCGGAGCATATATTGTTCCTGGCCTTCCTGTTAATCTGGGGTAGAGAAGTGATGAGTAACATGGAAGTGTATCTTTATAGTCCTAGTAATGTAGATGCTTAATCAAGGATACTAAATTCAGGATTAGGAAAATTTGGACAAGGCATAGCTCAGCCATTAATACCTACCCCAAGAAATTTTAAAACGGGGTTGGGTCATTTTTACGGGAGGTCACTGAACAATCTGTACCCCATGCAGATCCAATGACATGGAAAGCAGATGATCCTGTGTGGGTGGATCAGTGGCCTCTTTCCCTTGAGAAAATTAAAGCTGTCAAGCAGTTAATACAGGAACAGCTTGATAGTGGCCATATTGCTCCATCAAACTCACCTTGGAATTCTCCGATTTTTAATATAAAAAAGAAAGCAGAAAAATGGAGACTTTTACAAGATCTTAGAAAAGTGAATGAGACCTTGGAGTTAATGGGGGCCTTGCAACCTGGACTACCTACCCCTTCTGCTAGACCCAAAGATACTTTAAAAAGTTATACTAGATTTAAAAGATTCCTCTTGCTCCTCAAGATTGTACGCTTTTAGCATACCATCGGTAAATTTTAAAGAACCTATGAAGAGTTATCATTGGCTTGTATTACCCCAAGGAATGGCAAACAGTCCAACCTTATGTCAAATTTGTGGCTCAAGCTGTTTTAAAACTAGACAAGCATTTTTTCCGTGTATATTATTCATTATATGGATGAATTTTATTTTATGTAAATTTTATGAATTTGCATTTTATTGGCTCACAAGAATGAAGGGGTTTTATTAAGTGCCTTTGCAAACTTACAACAAGGTTTAGTAGTTGCATCAGAAAAAGTGCAGACAGATGCACCTTATTTGTATTTGGGACATAAATTATACCCTCAGACTATTATGCCTCAGAAAATTCAATTAAGGAAAGACAACCTAAAAACTTTAAATGATTTTCAAAAGTTGTTAGGTGATATTAATTGCATAGACCTCATTTGAAGTTAACTACAGGAGAGCTGAAACCACTTTTTGGCATTTTAAAAGAAGAGGCTGCTCCTTTGTCAAAAAGGGAACTTACCAAAGAAGCTTGTGATGCTTTACAGAAGATAGGGTTGAAAAACAACATGTTCAATATATAGATTATTCAGAAGAACGGGGCGATGTATTTTGGCTGCCGTTCATACTCCCACTGCTGTATTGTGGCCAGAAGGACCATTATTACGGTTGCACTTGCCTGTTTCTCCTGTGCGAGTTCTAACGCTGTATTATGAAGTGGGGGCTAGTTTGGTTCAAATGGCTCACATTGAATCTCGCAAGTATTTTGGTAGAGAGCCCTCCTTAATTGGAGTTCCTTTTACCAAACAGCAAATAGATTGGTTATTTCAAAATGCAGATTGTTGGGCCATAGCTTTATTTAGGATGTATTGAGAATCATTATCCAAAAGATAAATTACTTCAATTTGTTAATCAGCATGCTTTTGTATTTCCTAAAATAATTAAACAAAACCCATTACCTCAAGTTCCAACAATATTCACAGATGGATCTTCAAATGGAAAAGCTATATATGTACTACAGGGACAAATTTTGTTTTGCAAACATTGCCGGCCTCAGCTCAAGTTGTAGAATTATAAGTTGTAGCTGCAGTCTTTAAAAATATGGCTTTTACTTCTTTTAATTTATACCCTGATAGCCATTATATTGCTAAGGCTTTTTAAGTCCTAGAGACTGTAACATATGTCAATACGGCTAACAAACAAATACAAGATCTATTTAGAGAGATACAACAAAGTGTCCAGAGCCATGTGTATCCTTGTTATGTAGGACATATCAGAGCTCATTCAGAACTTCCTGGACCTCTAACTTTAGGGAATGATTTAACAGATCAAGCCACTCGTTTGGTTGGATTAACTCAACAAGAATTGGCTCAACAATCTCATGCCTTACATCATCAAAATAGTCAGAGCTTAAGAAAGCAGTTTAATATTACCAGAGAAGTCACTAGACAATTTGTAAGATTATGTTCTTCTTGTCCTGAACATTTTAATGTATCTCAATATGGTGTCTCACAATCATTTGTGGAAAAAGGATGTAACCCATGTCCCAGAATTTGGAAAACT
The DNA here is from genome assembly GCA_028658305.1 of Pachyuromys duprasi. Taxonomy (NCBI): domain Eukaryota; kingdom Metazoa; phylum Chordata; class Mammalia; order Rodentia; family Muridae; genus Pachyuromys; species Pachyuromys duprasi. The sequence goes on along the minus strand of CM053763.1, from coordinate 62,765,711 downwards.
AAAATATGTTCATGTAACAATTGATACTTTTTCAGGATATATCATTTCTCCCTTAACAGGAGAAGCCACCAAACATGTTATAAGTCATTGCTTAAAATGTTTTACTACAATTGGTATTCCTTCCATTATAAAGACTGATAATGAAAAAAAAAAAAAGACTGATAATGGCTCAGGATATGAGTTAAGCTTTTCAGCATTTTTGTGCACAAATGGGTATAAGTCATAAAACGGGCATTCCATATAATTCTCCAGGTCAAGAAATTGTGGACAGTGCCCATGGATCTCTTAAGAACCAACTGCAGTAGGGTTGGGGATTTAGCTCAGTAGTAGCATGCTTGCTTAGCCACAAGGCTCTGGGTTTGGTTCTCAGCTCTGAGAAAAAAGAAAAAAAGCTTATTAAAAAAAAAGACTCTAGTGTATAATCCTTAAAAAAAAATTGCCAAAAATAAAAAAGGGCAAGTTATGTCCCCAAACACCACAGAATCATATTAATCATCCTCTCTTTTTTAAAAATTTTTTGAATGAGGATCTACAGGGCCGTTCTGCGGCTGAACAATTGTGACAACCTAATACGAAAGATAATTATGCCCAAGTGAAATGGAAAGATTCGATTACTGAAATATGGCAGGGCCCCGACCCTGTATTAATATGGGGAAGAGGGCATGTTTGTGTTTTTCCGCAGGATGCAGAAGGAGCCAGGTAGATCCCAGAAAGGCTGGTGCAATTTGCAGGAAATGTTCCCCGGAAGGAGGATGTTGCTGCTTCAGACCATGGTGAATTCTGTCCTGATGGTGAACAGAAAGCTGTATTGGGCTTATGCTCCTGACCCACCTTTGTTTCATTCTGCTCCTGGGAGAAGATGTTGTGCAGAGAAACCTTTTAGATATAATGTGACTGGACTTGATTATTCTGATAATCAGGACAATTCTCAACAAAATCAGGAAGAAGGGGAAAGAGAGCTGACTATGGGACTTTGGTCTGATTTTGGTTTTCAGCAGACCTATATTTGGAAGCTTGCCACAGAAACTCTTGGGAGGCCCTGTAACTGTCTGTGTATATTCTCCTTATGTTTTGTTGTTTGGAAATGTTAACATATTTATACAAGATCCAACCTTTAATGTTTCTTGCTATCAATGTAAACTAACAAACTGTATTTCTAAGCTTTCAAATGGACAGCAGGTTCTGGTTGTTCAACAGCCTTATTTTATTATGGTTCCTGTGAATTTTCTCAGGCTTGGTATACTGATAAGGGATTACAAGTGCTAGAAGCAGACCTAAAAAGAATGGTTGAGTTAATTATTGCAGGTAATATGGTCCTCATGGTCATCTTTTATTGGACTTGGCTTATTACTCTTAGGAGCATGTCTCCTACAAGGGATAATTAAAACCTTCATCAAAGCCCTCTGGAATGTTAAAGCTGATCTGCATAAGATTAAACTCCAGTGTTTACCCTATCAAAGATTGGTAGTCAGAGATGGGTAAGATCTCTGTGAGGTGTATTCAATCTAAGACAGGGAATGAATGACGGAATTCATGTACCAATGGTGGATAAGAATATATCTTTCAAGAGAGACAACCTAAGACAGGCACAGTCTTCTGCTCCATAGCTCTTAAGCTATGGTCTTTTAAAGTATAAAAGAGGGAGACCTGTGGAGAGCTGCTTCACCCTGGCCTTCACCTTGAGACAGAGAAAAGAGGAAGATTTGCCAAGTTCCTTAGAACTTGTTCCAAGTTCCTTAAAGCTTGTTTGTGTGACCTTGGATCATATCTGCTATAGGAAAGTAGTTTTAGAAGTTTGGCAGTTCCAAGAACTTCTTTTTGTATTGATGTGACTTGTTTTTGATTTGCCTATTAAAATTGAGGAATAAACCCATGCTGTAGTCTTACTGATAGCCCTCTTGAGCAGATCCCATGTGTATTGTGACTTGTTTTAATTATCTCAATCCTCACTCCCCCCTCAGTAACTCTGCCAGTCAGCTCCAGCATCCACCATACAAAAAACAAAACAAAACAAAAGGATAGGATTTGATTGTATACCCCAGTGCCCTGACCCATGGGACCTAGTTATTCATGGGGTCCAAGGGGAACCAAGCCTGAAAGCAAAATGGGTAGGAAAGAAGGACGAGACCAAGCAGTTTCCTTGTCAAGGTCTCATTTAATGGGGTGAAAAGTATCAGTTTAAAAGCGGAGAAAGGAAGGAGCAGGGAGGGGGAAGGTAAAATTCCTGCGAGAGGAGAGGTTCCGCCTGGGCAGCTTGTGATCTTGGAATGTTGTTCCACCTGGGAGCTTCCTTATCTCTGGAATGTCCGGCTCCAACTGCATGGCTGTCGTCTTCTGGGGGTCAGCAATTCTTAGTGAGGGGAGCCTTTTACTCTAAGCCATATTTGTTCCCAACACCCCAGAAATATTGTATGTAGACCACGCTGGCCTCAAACTCTTCCTGCCTCAACTTCCTAGTGTTAGGTCTCAAACTTAAGACAAATGGCTAGCTGGGGTACATATTTAAGAAATCAAAGTGGAGACTGGCCTTCAGGTTCTCCCAGCAACTCTTGGTAACTGTTACAAAGTCACCCTGGCTGTCATATCCTACCCCTTACCCTAAACTCTCCAGTCCAGGGACTGGGCCCCTTCTTGCAGCTTCTCTTCCCTATATAACCCAGCCATTTTGGCTACATCACTCTCTTTGACTCATGTCCACTTGGCTCCTGATCCCTTCTCCTGCCCACTTTTCTTTCTCTCTTTCATTTTTTTTTCTTTACACTTTCATAGCCATGTTCACTTTGGATCCCTCCAGATGCCTCCAGATGAGGCTGCTTTCTCCCTCATATCTACAGTACTCATATAATAGCTCACAACTGTCTATAACTCCAGTTCTAAGGGACCTGACACCTTCACAATAATGCACATAAAATAAAAAATTAAAACAAAAGCAGAAACAACCTAAAGAATGGAAAAAAGATCTTCACTAACCCTACATCTGACACAGGGCTAATATCCAAAATATAAAAAGAACTCAGGAAATTAAACTGCAACAAGCCAAGTAATCCAATTATAAAATGGGTGGTGGTGGTGGTGCATGTTTTTAATCCCAACACCCAGGAGGTAGAAACAGACAGATCAGAATTTGAGGCCAGCCTGGTCCAGGACAGTGAAGGCTACACCAAGAAACTGTCTCAAAAACCTGGAAAAAAAAAAAGGCGGGTGTGGGGTACAGAGATTTCTCAACAAAGGAATCTCTAATAGCCAAGAAGCACTTAAAGAATTGTTCAACTTCCTTAGTCATCAGTGAAATGCAAATCAGAACAACTTTTGAGATTCCATCTTACACTGGTCAGAATGGATAATATCAAAAACTCAAATGGTGGCACATGCTGTCCAGGTTGTGGAGACAGGAGAACACTCCTCCATTGCTCTTGGGAGTGCAGACTTGTACAACCACTTTGGAAGTCAATCTGGTGGTTTTTCAGAAAATTGGGAATAGTTCTACCTCAAGATCCAGCTATACCACTTTTGGGCATATATCCAAAAGATGCTCAAGTTCACAAGTGTAATGCAAAGATCATGGGACCCTCAGAGACCACTAGGAAGATGACTCGATGCAAGAGCAAGAGAGCTTTATTACAAGAGCGATTGAACTCGGGACCCAAGTCTCACTGACACAGCAGTAGAGAAGTGGGACCTTAAGCCCTGAGTGAGCAGGGTTTTTATTTATTTTTTTAATTTATTTATTTTTATATCAATCAGAGGTTAGGTACTTTGCATCCCAGGCATAGCCCCCTCCTTCATTCCCTCCCACTCTCCCCATCCCTCCCTCATCTCCTCCCCGCCCCCTCCAAGTCCACGAACGGGGGAGGACCTCCTCTCCTTCCATCCAACCCCAGCTCATCTTGTCTCCTCAGGGATGGCTGCAATGTCCTCCCCTGGAATCTAGCCAGGCTGTTACTCCCTGGCATGTATGGGGGAGGGACAAAGAGTTAGCCATCAAGTTCATGACTGAAACAGTCCCTGTTTACCTTACTAGGGTCTTCAGTTCGACACTGAGCTATCATGGGCCACATCTGAGCTGGGGTTCTAGGCCATATCCATACATGGTCCTTGGTTGGAGAAACTGTCTCATATAAGACCCCTGTGCCCTGCTCAATTTGGTCTTTGTGGAGCTCTTGTTCTCCCCAAGTCTTACTAATTTCCCCTATTTTTATTATTACTTCCCGGCCTCTGCCAAAGGCTTGATTGTGAGTCTTAATATCTGCTTTGATACATTGCTATATTGATTCT
>CM053763.1:62737732-62760936 GCA_028658305.1 Pachyuromys duprasi | reverse complement strand
AGGAGTATTCTTCAAGAAGATCAGGGAGTTCCAGTGGTTTGTTAGTGTGTGTTGTTGTCTCAGTTGAACTCTGTTGTGTGATCCCTGTGCCCGGCTTCTTGCTCTGTGCTAGAAGCTGTGAGCACCACAGGCTGGTCACCCCTCTGGTCTGGAGTCTTTACTCCTCACTCTGTGCTATAGGCTGAGTGTCCCAGTTTGAGATGTCAGCTAGGGGCTCTGCGCTCCGCCCTGGGCTTGCTGCTAAGGGCTCTCCCCTGGACTGGAGACTTGGCGCCCCCTTCTGGGCCAGGGGCTGTGCACCATGATCTGAGATGATATTTGGGGCACACACAGTGGGTCTGGATTGGTTGCAGGCGTTGCCGAGCAGTGTGCACCCGCTGTATGCAGGCCTGTCTGAAATGGTGCCCGAGGCCTTCTCTGTCTGGCCCATGGACACACAGGGACTGAGGTGGTTGCTGGCGGACCCGAGCAGTGTGTGCCCGCAGTGTGCAGGCCGGTCAAGACGGTCCCCTAGGCCCTCTCAGTCTTAGGTGGTTCCGGCAGAGGCGATCGGTGTGTGCCTGCCGTATGCCCACCGGTTGAAACAGACCCCGGGTCTTTCTCAGACTGGCCTGTGGACTCACACACGGACTGAGGTGGTTGCTGGCGGACCCGAGCAGTGTGTGCCCACAGTGTGCAGGTCAGTCAAAATGGTACCCGGGTCCTCCTCAGTCTGGTCCGGAGACTGTGTGACCCAGTCTGGTATGGCGGCTCCTGGCGCCCAGCTCGGCTGCTTGTTCAGATCAGAGCTGTGCGCCACCAGTCACCTGGAGTTTTTTCCGGGGAATAACTGGGTGTCCCTAGGATTTTCCCACTTGATTTCCTCACCGTAGGAGTTCTGCTTACCTGGCAATCACAAATGCTGGTGTTTTAGGTCCCAGAGTTCGGTCTCCTGGTCGCTGCGATGTTTCTGCTGTCCTATTCCTCAGACACAGTGTCCTCTCATGGCAGCCATCTTGGATCTCCCCTCAACAATCGTGAGCAGGGTTTTTAAAAGGAAAGATGATAAACAGGGGATGTCCATAACAGCAAGCAGGGGGGATACATATTTCCATGAGAGAAAGCTGGGGGTTCATGCCTTGATGTTACAGAATTGAGTAAAAGCCATAGGGGAGAGGTGACTGTTTACATAATCACAATTGCCAGGGAGATTGTCTCTATTTTTTACTAAACATTTATTCTGTAGTATTTCCTAGAGGCTGTTGGTTGGAGAGCTAACTTTGCTTTCTGCCAGGTGCACATTCTATGATATTTCCTGGTGCCTGAGTTCAGCTCCTGGTCAAGATGGCTCTTTATTTCAAAATGGAGTCACCCAGGCTAACTTAAACTCTTCACAAGGACATTTGCTCAACCATGTTTATAGCAGCTTTATTCATAACAGCAGAAACTGAAAATAACCTAGATGTCCCTCAGCCAAAGAATGGATAAAGATCATGTAATAAATTTACACAGTGGAATACTATTCAGCTATTAAAAACAAAGACATCATGCAAATTTTCAGGCAAATGGATGGTGCTAAGTTATGTCATCCTGAGTGAAGTAACCTAGACCCATAAAGACACACTTATACATGGATATTAGTAGTATAGTACAAGATAATCATGCTATAATCCAGAGACCCAAATAAGCTAAGTAACAAGAAGGGCCCAAGGGAGGATGCTTGCATCTCACTCAGAAGGGGAAATAAATATCCGAAGTACATGGAGGGAGAGCTGGGGGAAAAGGAGGGATGGGAACAGGGTGGTGATCAGATTTGTGTGGGGGACTTAGAGAGAGAATGGAAATCCATGTGCAGAGGCATTTCTAGTCCTGGAAGTCTAGGGAAGTGACCCTAGCTAAGATCCTCCCAGTGAGGGTATGGAGCCTGAAGTTACCACTTTCTGTAGGCAGGTGAGACTTCCAGCAGAGGGGGGATAGACACCAACCCACCCATAAAACTTTTGTTGCAGTTTTTCCTGCCTACCAGAAGTCTAGGGATAGTGACGGAGCAGAGATTGAATGGCCAACCAATGACAGGTCCAACTTGAGACCCACCCCATGGGAGACAGCTAGCCCTGGACACTATTATGATACTCTGTAGAATTGCAGACAGGAGTCTAGCATAATTGCCTTCTGAGAAGCTTCATGCAGCTGATGGAAACAGATGCGGAGAATTACAGCCAACAATAAGCTGAGCTGAGGGAGTCTTGTGAAAGAGTGGGAGGAAGGATTGAAGGAGTTGGTGGGTGGCAGTCAAGGGCACAAGAGGACCAAAAAGTAAACTAACCTGGGCCTGTGGGGCTCACAGAGCCGACCAAAGGGCACATATGGGCTGGACCTAGGCCCCCTTACACATGTGTAGTGGATGTGCAGCTTGTTATGCATGTGGGTACCCTAACAATTGGATTGGGGGATTATCTCCAACCCAGCTGCCTGCCTTTGCATCCCTTTCAACTAGCTGGGCTGCCTTGTCTGGCCTTAGTGGAAGAGGATGCCCTTGGTTGTGCTAAGACTTGATATGCTGTAAGGATGGAAAATTTTAACTTGGCCCTAATCATGGGAACTGACCATGGAAACTGAGACTTGTGAGCTTTAATCATTACCAAACCCGGATCTGATACAAAATCAAACCCGGATCTAGTACAAAACACTTCTGAGAGACGCCCTTCTGTAGTTATGGATACAATCTCTAACCATTCCCTAGTCACCGCACCTGGGCACAGCCAATCACAGACTTCCCTGTTAGGAAAGGCCCTTACCCCTAGACCCCCTCCTGTTTTGTAGTTTTTGCCTTTATAAATTCTGTGATTCCGTTGCTGGGCGCTCCGCATCACCCCCTTGCATGGGAGCTGTGTGCAGAGCCCGGGCATGTTGGCTACTAGTAAAACACCTCTTGCTGTTTGCATCAAGCTCTGTTTTTGTGGGTTATTGGGGTCTGGCATCTATCCCGAGGAATGGAGGGTCTCCCCACCTTGGGAGTCCAACAGTGCCAGGGTAAGTTGGTACCCATGGGAGGAGAGAATAGAGGGAGGGGAGTAAGGGTAGGACTGGGAGTAGAGGAGGGAAGGGCTTGTGATCAGGCTATAAAGTGATTAAATAAATAGATGAATGAATAAAAACCAAACTAAATCAGAACCAACTGACCAACCAACCAAACACCAAACCAGGCGTGGTGGTAGCACACACCTTTAGTTCCAGCATTCCAGAGGTAGAGGCAGGCGGATCTCAAGGCCAGCCTGGTCTACAAAGTGAGTTCCAGGACAGCCAGGACTACACAGAAAAACTCCATCTCAACACCCTCCCTTCTCCCCTCATCAAAAGAGAGAGAGACTAGAGAAGATATTAGAGAAAAAAATACAGAGAGAGAACATAGACTAGCAGGGTTCTAAGGAGAATGAGTAGCTGAGGAAAGGGAATCCTATGAGCAGGAGGGAGTTTGGGGTAGCAGAGGAGGTGAAAAGGACCAGAGTGCTAGTGTGAACTTTGAGATGTGATACTGAGGGAGCCTGGAGGCCAGCATGAGCTTTGAAATGCTTAAAGGCATTATAGGTAGCCACTTGTCCCTTCAGCCAGAGGTAAGGGAAATGACTCCTTTTGGTAGAGAGGAACCGGCTTCACAGTTCCTGAGGAGTCCTGGCTTTTATCTAACTGCCAGAAATTCTCTTATAGTTCATGTTGTGCCTATTTCTGGATATTTGCACTGTCTTTTGGGGCTTGTGAATTGGAGTTTCCTTTGGAACTGACAATCTGCTTGTAGCCTGCTCAGAATGTCTTTCCTCAGAGAGGCCAGGTGACCTAGGAATAGGTTCCCATTCCATTTTCCCCAGTCATTTTTCTGGGATGGCACCTCTGGACTGTGACGGGCAGGGATTGACCATCTACCAGCCACCAAGAGGGCAGTCCTGAGAACTGTAAAGCCTCATAGCTGCGTTGCTCAGAGCAGGCCGTCAAGGTCCTTGCTATTGGCTTCCCAGGAGCCATAATAGTTACATCCTCCTCTTCCCCTTTGTCCAGCTCTGCCTCTGCTATACTGGGCGATGTCTCCTCTCTCCCTAGCCTCCTGGGTTTCTGGTGGTGGCGGCCTCTGTGAAGCCCTTTTCTGGTTATAAGTATTTCAGTGAGCCACATAGTGTGTGCATCCAACCGGGAACATGGTCTTTTCCCCAAGACCTGAACGCATGTGCAGTGTGGATGTTTTCAGACACTGCCTGACAGGAAATAGCTGATGAGGAAATAGCTAGGACAGAAGCGCTTTTAAGCAGGTAGTCAGGTCTGACCTCGAAGGCCACTCAACCACCTGTTCCTGGGACCTGCCTCCCAGCACAGCTAGGCAGACCTGTCTGCTCTACCCACCGATGACTCATTCCCACCCACACTCCTCCACCTTACACATTTGCATTGCTGGGGAGCCCCTAATTCTCCCATCCTCTCCTCTGGGGCAAGCAGGGACTGGGCAGCAACCTCCACTCAGTGCCACCCTTAAGAAACACCCCCCAAATAACCCTGAGAAAGTCCTCATGACGCTCCTGCTGATAGTGGGCTCCCTGGGTCCGCCTCTGCTCTGGGCTAGGCTCCTAGTCATTCAGTCATTTATAGCATAGCCAGAACAAGCTGACTCTGCCATCTCAGAGACAGAGGCCCTTTCAGCAGAAAGGTAAGTTCATGGTGCAGGGAAGATCTGGGTGTTTCCAGGAAAGCATGTCTGGGCAGGATACCCAGAGAGGAACTCTAGAGTTTTCTAGGGCAATGCCTTGAGGTGCTGGTGCCCACAGGCACACAGCCTTCCATGGGAAGCCCCCTGAGCCCCAGTCTGACTCAGTCTTGCCTGCAAACTGCTCTTTTCAGGGTTTGGAGCAGGGAAATTTTGTTCATTTCTTATTCCAAGGCTGTTAGATGACAGCTTATGGGCAAGTAGGTCTATCTGTTGCTTCCCCGTGTCTTCTGTCTCTCATCCTCTCCTTTGTCTTTCATCTTGCATCTTGTGTCCTATATTCTTTATCTTCCTGCCAGCCCCTGTGTCCTTTATTTTGCAGTCCCTCCTCCGGGTTCATCTTCCATCTTGCAACCTCCCTCCTGTATCCAGAATCCTGTATCCTGTTCCATCTACCCTGTGTCTTGCATCCTCCATCATGCATCCTGTATGTTTCATCCCTCATGCTGTGTCCTCCATCTTCCTTCTTAAATCCCGAGTCCTCCATTCTTCATCCTGTATCCTTCAGCAGAAGTACCTGGGGCATTTGAGGCTAGCACATCCTATCTCAGCCATGCTGTGGAGCTGTTGTCCTCCACCGAGCTTCTGCTCATTAGACGCCCTGTCCTAGTTGTCTTCAGCCATAGCCAGGATCTCCTGGAGTGACAAGAGTGAGCAGTGGGTTGATTATAGTGCCCCAGACAGGGAACCACAAAAAGTTATCCGTCTCTCAGGTCAGGAGCTGTACCTCAGAGCAAAGAACATTTGCTGCTTACAGCTCTTGGGTCCTCACTGTTTAAGAACATTCACTGACTGAGCTGCTCCATGCCGCTTGCCTGGGTGGGGCTGGCAGCTGAGCTAGCACTGTGTGGTGCTGTGTGGTACTGTGGAAGCAGTTTCCATTGCTGGCTTCTTTGAATTCCTTGAAGGTAGGAGTAGCCTGGCCTCAGCTCTGCTCTTCTGTCCACACTGAGCCAAATGGTTCCTGCCTTGTGGGGCGAGGCTCCCTGAGTCATTCCTGTTACACCCTAGCTTGGCCTAGGACCTCCATGCCCTGGAATGTGTGCTTCCTGACTGGAGCTTTGCATCTCTCATCTCTCCCAGCCTGCACTAATTCTGGACACTCCCTGAATAATTCCTAGATGCCTTTGCAAGGCCACCTTCCTATTTCCTCACATGACCAGTCCTATGCTTGCCAGTCTCCTCCCTTTGAGTGCCCACTCAGTCTTGTCCCATGAGGTCCAGCTGCACTTGGAATCCTGAGTTTGTGAAGAGGCTCAGTGCTGGAAATGGTCCCTTACATGACTTAGGCTTACAATGACACACAAATTCGGAAATAACATCAACTCATCAGGCTGGTCAAGGTGTACACAGATGGCCAATGTAAACAGCTTGTGCATAGCATATGCCATCTATATGTCTATGCCTGTAGTCATGCCTATGGTCATTGACCCTAGCAGGATCTGAAAGGCAAGCCACAAACACCTTTGTGGGTTTCATAGCAAGTCCTGAGCCTGATGGGATCCTGAAGCTGATAAGGAAGCTTACTCTTTTTTGTCGTTGTTTTTGACTTTTTCAAGACAGGGTTTTTCTGTGTAGCCTTGGTTGTCATGGACTCGCTTTGTAGGCCAGGCTGGCCCCAAATTCACAGAAATCTGCTTGCCTCTACCTCCTGAGTGCTGGGATTACAGGTGTGTGCTAGGAAGCTTAGCCTTAAAGGGAAAGAGACAGCCTGAGAGGAGGGCCATATACAGGTTAACTAGTGACACTCTACATTCAAGGGATCAAGGGACATGCAGTTTATATTCACACCCACAGTGTGTGTTTCATACTTTGGAGTTTTCCTTGTCTATCTGAAGTTTGGGCCTGGGCAGGAGCACAAATTCCCAGTGTTACCTGTGGTGGCCTCCAAGGACATGGGAGGTTACAACAGCAAGGTTTATTGTGATAAGCTGTGAGGACTTTGGGCTGGGATTGTGGGGTCTGTTCCCTCCCATTACCTCTAGCAGAAGACATATGAGGAGCCTCAGGGAGGAGGTGTGAGGGCTCCAAGATAAAGACATGAGAGGCCAAGAATGCCAGCCCCAAGTTTTTTGAGGAGACTCAGTAGGAAAAAATACAAAGCAAAACAAGATGGACAGGTCTGGAGCCAGGGGTAGCATTCAAGCATCCTAGTTCCTTTTTCCTCAGAACCCTGCCATGTGACAGGGCTCTTGAGACCAAGACTGCCAGAAACTCTGCCCGGACACTGCTGCCTTGTCCTTGCCTGGAACCAAGGTGAAGAAATACAAGGTGTGGCTCCTGCTGGCTTTCCCTTCTTCCTCTGGCCTCTCTCCATTTCCTCTTTTTTTAAAAAAAATGTTTCTAATATATATACTTTTTTATTATTACAATTTATTCACTTTGTATCCCAGCTGTAGCCCCCTCCCTTGCCCCCTTCCAACCCCACCCTCCCTCCTCCTTCTTCTCCTCCCATGCCCCTCTCCATTTCCTCTTACCTCTGGGGCAAGTATGGTTAATTCTCCTTTCTCTCTTGCTCCCTCTCTCTTGACACAGTCTCTCTATGTAGCCTTGGCTGGCCCCTAATCGGAGAGAGATCTGCTGGCCTCTGTCTCAGGATTGCTGGAATTAAATGTGTGTGCCACTATGCCTGTCTTATGTCTGGTTCTTTTTGTTTGTTTGTTTTTGATCTTCTTGAGACAGGGTTTGTGTGTAGCTTTAGCTGACCTGGAACTCCCTCTGTAAATCAGGCTGGCCTTGAATTCACAGAGATCTGCCTGACTTTGCCTCCCAAGTGCTGAGTGTAAAGGTGTGTGCCACCACCACATGGCTATCTATTGTTTTTGTTTTTCAAGACAGGGTTTCTCTGTGTAGCCTTGGCTGTCCTGGACTCACTTTGTAGATCAGGCTAGCCTCAAACTCACAGAGATCTGCCTGCCTCTTCCTCTGCCTCCCTGGGTGCTGGGATTACAGGTGTGCACCCTCCATGTGCGGCTATCTCTGGGTCTTGAGAGGACTATTTGAGTTGTTTCCTGCCCTTTGCTTCACTGAGGCTCCACCTGGGTAAGATGGTTTTCCCACCCAGCATGGACCACAACCTCAATGCTGAGTCCACCATGGTTCACCTTTCATCTTTTAAAAATTTGTTTTTAACTTTAAAAAATCTAATTTTTTTTTAAAAATAAAGATTGATTTGTTTACTGTGTATACAGTGCTCTGCCTACATGTTTGCTTGCATACCAAAAGAGGGTACCAGATCTCATTATAGATGGTTGTGAGCCACCATGTGGTTGCTGGAAATTGAACTCAGGACCTCTGGAAGAGCAGCTTTAACCTCTGAGCCATCTCTCCAGCCCAGTTGTTCTTAACTTTATGAAAAGATTATTTTGGGCAGACTCAGAGAAAAGACACCTGCTGCCAGGATTGATAACCTGAGCTTGATCTCTGGAAGCTATATAAACTGATGACATGAGCACTCCATGGGATGGTTTTCTTTCTCTCTCTGTCTGTGTGCTGTGTGTACAAGAGCCATGAAACAGGGCATCAGATACTTGAAACTGTAGTGATGGTCACTGTGATTCAGCTCTAAGGCATTTTCTCAGTTACTCAGTTACTAATAGAGGAAGGACCAGCCCTTTGTGGTTGGTTCCATTTCTGGGCTGGTGATCTTGGGTTCTATAAAAAAGCAGGCTGAGAAAATCATTGGAAGCAAGAAAATAGCAGCACCCGCCCCCCATCAACTCTTGTCTCCAGGATTCTTCCCTGTTTGAGTTTTTGTCCTGACTTTCTTTGATGATGTACAGTGATATGTAAGTGTAAGCCAAATAAACCCTTTCCTTTCCCCACCCCAGTTTGCTCTCTGTCTTTCTATTTCTCTCTCTTAAGGAATCTTTATTGTCCATGGCTACTTGAGGGGGATGAAACAGGAGGAGTGGGTGACAGATACCAGGCCAGCTCTGCTTCAAAATGCTTGTAAGGTGATGGTGAACACGCCACGGTAGTAGCTGATAATCTCTGGTTTGGTTTCCATCTGGTTGAAAGTCTTGACATTGTACATGCCCACCATGCTGCCCACCATCTCAGGCAGGACAACCATATCCCTCAGGTAGGTCTTTGCCATCTCGGGGTTCTTGGGTGGCACCTTCTTCTTGGATTTTCTCAGGTGCTGTTTCCTGCTCAGGCCACAGTCCAGGCTCTGCCTCTGGTGGGTGCAGTAGTGCATCAGCTACTCATAGGACATGTCCTGCTGGACATGGTCCACGTCCATGCTGTGGTGGTGAATGTGTGGAAGGCCTGCTTCTTCTGCTCCACTTCAACAATCTTGGTGGCTGCTCCAGTCTTGGTGTTTCTTTGCAGCAATAGAAACCCTAGGACAGTCCAGTTGTCTGTCTGTGCACCACATGTGTGCCTAGTACTCATGGAGACCAGAAGAGGGTATTGGATCTCCTGGAACTGGAGTTACAGACTGCTGGTGTTATGAACTATAAGGTGGTAAGGGGGTACGATGGCCAGCCCATGCCAAGGTGTGCCACTGAGAAATTACACCATGCAACAAATCTGGTATAAAGGGGCCTTATTGGGAGAAGGGAGAGGAGTAGGGCCTTTGATCCCAGAATTTGGGAAGAAGAGGTAGGCATATCTCTGTGAGTTTAAGGCCAGCCTGGTCTAATAATACGTTCCAGGACAGCAGAGCTATAAAACGAGATGCTCTCTTTTTTGTTTGTTTTTCAAGAATAGGTTTCTCTGTGTAACAGCCCTGGATGTCCTGGAACTCATTCTGCAGACCAGGCTGGTCTTGAACTCACAGAGATCTGTCTATGCCTGCCTCCTGAGTGCTGGGATTAAATAAACAAAATAAGCAAACAAACAAATAAATAAAATTAAGGAGCTGATGAGATGGCTCACTGTTAAAGGTTCTGGCCAGAAAGATTGATCTCTGGAGCCCACAAGGCGGAAGGGGAGAACCGACTCCCAGAAGTTGCTTTCTGTCCTCTGAATGTGCACACCTTCCCTTGCCCCCACAGATCAGAACAGCCTGGAGAGCTACTGTGGCACTCGGAAAAGCAGGTTTGCATTCCTACTATCTGGTGGTCACCACACGATGGAGAGACACGAGGACAAGCCTGATCAGCTGGTAACTAGATTAAAATGCCATGATTTTCCAGTTACTCCTAGCAATATCTGCGAAAGGGCGTGCAAGGGACCTCTGTTAGAGAGGAGGCATTGTGCCTGTCAGCTGCAGACTCGTATTGACCACTAGGTGGTGCATGCTCCTGTTCAGACTGAGCCTGACTGACCGTGGCCACTAGATGGCACAATCTTCCCATTCCTACACAGTTTGCAAGCAGCAGGTGGTTTAGGAAGGATCTTCGTGTGTGTGCACCCACTCCCTGCACCCATCAGTGCAGGTCAGAACTGTAGGCACGCTCTTGGGGCTGGGTAAAAAAACAGCACCATCTGTGAGAACACAAATGCATGTCGGTCTTAACTTAAAATGAACTCAGCAAAGCCTTTCTTAAAATTTGGTGTGTGTGCAGGTGTGCACTTGCCACAACCTGCATATGAAGAACATTCTTAGTATATTCTCCCCTGCCACCTTGTGAGATCCAGGGTCCAACTCAGGTGGAAAGACCTGCACACAAGCACCTGAGCCATGGAGAGGGGCCCAGCAAAGCTTGCTTTGAACAGATCCATCACTCACCAAATATTTTTGAGCACTTACTGTGTACTAGGGTATTATTCTAGGTGCTGAGAATCCAGCAATGTATTAAACAGACACAATAATGAAACTTAGACTAGCGGGAAGAGGGAGAAAGAGATGAGTGCCATGGTGGAATGTGCCAGATGGGAGGCAGTGTGCCAGAGGAGAAGGAAGCTGGGTGGCGGCGCAGGCCTTTACTCCAGCACTCAGAAGGCAGAGGCAGGAGCATCTCTGAGATTGAGGGCAGCTCAATCTACAGAGTGAGTTCCAAGACAGCGGGAGCTACCCAGAGAAACTGAACAAGCAAACAAAAAGAAGCAAAGGAAGATGAACTTGTTAGAGACTGAAAAAACTAAACTGTGGGGTTTTAGGCTTGTTTTTCAGCTGGAGTCTGTTGTCAAGGCAGCTTCAAGCAACTCTCTAACCTCAGCCTCCTGAGGAGCTGGGGTCACTCACAGAGGTTGCATAGCTGGCAGGAGTGTTATAGGAGTCCCCCCAAACTGCCACCGCCACAGCAGAGGGTGAGGGCTAATCAAGACCACACTTGAGGTTGGGTGTAATGGCACAAACCTTTAATTCCAGCACTCGGGAGGCAGAGGTGGTAGATCTCTGAGTTTGAGGCCAGCCTCATACTAGTCTACATAGTAAGTTCCAGGACAGCCAGGGCCAAGTATTGAGACCTTGTCTCAAGCAAACAAAAAGGTCACACTTGGTGCCACCGTATGCCTCAGTTCTGGCTGAGACAGAAGACATCAAAAGGGCTTCCCAGAGCACAAAGCCCTTTGTCTCTTGGGTGTGCACACAGCAAGGTTATTGAGGTGGTTAAAAGACAATCACATAGAGGTTGGGAACTGAAGACTGTGATGGTGAATCTTGTCAATTGAAATGCAGCACTGGATTAGTAGAGTACAACTTCTGAGTGTTTGTGAGGTTTTTCAGGAACCCATTAAGATGCAGGTCTCTGACCAATGAAAAGAGTCCTTGGATGGACTCCTAGTGTTATTGAGAGTGGGGGAAAAGAGGTGAGGTCCAGTTCAAGGAAGCGGTCACTGGAAGCATATCCTTGGGGGCAATAATGTCCTGGCTGCTTGCTGGCCCTTCTGAGATGAGTTCTTCATGGCTGCATATTCTACAATGATGCTTTGCCGACCTGCAGTAAGCAAGTGACTAAGTACTGAACTTCTTAAAATTAGTAGCCAAAAAAAAAAAAATCCTTCTTTTCTTTGATCCAGGCAGGAATTTGGTCATAGCAATAAGAAAGGGAACTTACATGGAAGGCAAGGATGGCCCAAAGAAGCTGACTAGAAAACCAGGAGGGCTGTGTGTTTGATGCCTAAGGTACAGCCAAGGCCACGACACCTGTAAACTTCCCAGTGACCCTGGAGGCATCTGACCTGAGAAGTGACTGGTTCAGAGAGTGATGGCAGCAGTAATACCAGAAGCCTATGCAACTCTGCCTTAGAAGGTCTTAGCATGGAAAAACATTATTTTCTTTCTTTTTTTCTGTTTTAGATGGGTTCTTGCCATGTTGCCCAGGTTGGGTTCAACCTCTTAGGCACAAATAATCATCCTGCCTTAGACTCCCCAGAAGCTGAGATAATATATATGTACCACTACATCCTGCTTAAAAATTTGTTTTCCAGAAATTACCTAGGTAGGATTATCAAGGATTTATGATAATCGCACATGCCTTTAATTCCAGCTCTGTTAGAGGCCAGACTGATCTACAGAGTGAGTTCCAGGATAGCTAGGACTACATAGAAAGACCCTGTCTCAAACAACAACAAAAATAGTGTTGATTAGTTGGTAGAGAGAGTACTTGTCTATCATGCATGATTCCCCACACTACATAAACCTCAGCCCTTTGGAGGTGAAGAGGCACAGGAGTTCAAGGTCATCCACAGCCACATAATGAGTTCCAAGTTAGCCTAAGCTACAGGAGGCACGCTTTCAAGGTTAGCTAGAACTGCTTGTTAGCAAATACCTTAAGCCTGACCACCCTGTTTCACTATCTTGCCCCGCCCCGCCCCCCATATGAGCTAATTGTGGTTTTCCCTTTTATAAACTTACTGTGGAAGACAGACTGATATCACAGTTAGGTTCTTGAGTTCCTTTTTGTGTCCCTGGTCATGGCCAGTCTTAGGGTTTTGGGGTGTTGTGTTCAATAAACCATCCATACCTGTCTGAGACTGGAGTCTGAATTGTTTGTGTGGCTATTCTTGTACTGTAACAGTATAACTGAATAGGAAAAGGTTGCTTATTTCTAGCTATTTACTATCTGATTAACTTTGAGAACAACTACAGGAGGCTAAATAAAGCTCATTTCTGTGATTAACTAAACAAGTGCTTAACATGACCATAAGTTGGACTACTAACTTGCATTTTTCTTTCTGTCTTCCTTTTCTTTCTTTTTTCTTTCTTTCATTCTTTCTTTCTTCTCTTTCCCTCCCTCTCTTTTACCTCCTTCCCTTTCTTTCTTTCTTTCTTTCTTTCTTTCTTTCTTTCTTTCTTTCTTTCTTTCTTTCTTTCTTTCTTTCTTTCTTTCTTTCTTTCTTTCTTCTCTCTCTTTCTTTCTACAGGGCTTTTCTGGAATCACAGTGATCCACCTGCCTCTGTCTTCCTCAGTGCTGGGATTATACCCAGCACCACCACACCCAGCTTAACTTCCATTTCTTAGTTATCCCAAACAGTTTGTAATAGTAGTTTTCAAAAGGACGAAAACACCACATTGCATTTTAAAATGAATTGCATAGTACAATACTTTAAAAGGGTTGAAACATGCATACAGTATAACAAAATATAACCTTAAATTTGTATCAATATACAAGTTTATACTAATATAAAATATTTGAGTCTTGTTGCTTTCTAGTCTAAAAGTAGAATCAATAATCTACCTTTTATCCTATCATTCTTATAGCACCTCTTTTTTCTTTTCATCCCCTCCACCCCCTTTCCCCTAACATTAGACAGGAGAGAAAGAAGGATAAAGAAACAGAAAGAAATTCCTGAATCTAACCTTTTTTAGTTTGTCTCCTCCCTGACCAAGACCATTAACAATTTGCAACCAATCCCCCTTAAATGATGACTGTTGGTATAATGTTTTTGTGGAATGTATACAATTTACCCTTGTTCATTCAAATGCTGATTTCTCTACTCTACTATCTGGTTTCAATCTGGACATTGCATTGTGATGCTTATTTTCTAAGCATCACCTTTCTCGAGTTTGTGTAAACGAGAATAGGGTGGGACATCCTGGTCTGGAGGGGAGGAGAAGGAAGTGAGTGAGAGGAGTCAGAGAAGAGAGAACTGCAGGAGAGGACTTGGAAGCATGAGGAGAGATGAATAGGGCCTTAGATATGACTAAAAGCAAGTATAAAGTTGGAAATTCTGAATAGGAGGAAACTGTGGGCTTGGACATTTTGGATGGAGGAACTATTGCCTAGCATTGTGGTCTAGGTTAATTAAATAAATCCTAGTCTCTGTGTGGTGATTTGGGCATACAGCTGGTTTAGGAATAACCACTGTTTAAACGATAAATCAACAATAAATATTAATAATCAACAACAGATGACGAATATCCGTTACCCACGGAATAACCAAAACAACCCAACCCACCTCTTGGGAATGGGGTGACATTTTCTTAAAATGTGATGACACCTTCTGGGGGCCCTAAGAAAATTGGGATATTGGCCATGTCCTGGGAGATCTAGCTGTATCATTTGCTGTCCAGTCTCTGTGTGATGGGAAAGCGCAGGCTTTACTGAAGTCCTGGCTGGAACAGTCCAAGAAGCTGGATCATCTTAGCTAGCCACTTTGGAGTTGTCCTGATGCAGATTCTTGAGGAAACAGCAACTGAGGCAGTCTATGAGGCTGGATCATCTGGGATACTTGTCTTCATTGGTGTCTGGTCTTTTTGTTCTGAAAACACAGAAAATTTTAAAGGTAATATGCATTTCTATATTAACATATGTATGGAACATGTGGCATGCACAAATCTGATAAAGATGATTCTCTGCTCTTTGAACAAGTGAAAGGCATCAAACTTGGTAAGTCCATGTGGACTGTATAGACATTCATGCCTCAGCCAGTCTGAGAGATGTTCCCAAGTAGACAAATCAGCATATATACCATCTGTTTTGTTGTTCTTCTTGGTTTCTTCCTTCTGTCTGTAGCCAGATTTTCAGGTCTCCCCTGATCAAATGTAATCCTTATTAATTTTTAAGAAATCCACAGCTTTTCATTCCATGGAAACAAAGGCCTAACTACCTGCCCCCTCATGCAAAACATCTCCAGACTTCTACCCTGAGGTTAAACATCCTAAATATATAAAGACTGATCTAATAGCCTTTTCTTAAAATTTTTCATTTGTGCTATTTTGTTGCATTTACATTAAAAATTTTAGTCAATAAAGCATTATTTAATCTATCTCTGGGAGATTTCATATCCCCCTTCTGTCTAATCAGCATTTCCTTTAAAGCCCTGTTAGATCTCTCCATGATTGCTTGTCTTGTAGATATGTAACATTTTCTATGCCATAATGTCTAAAAATTTGTTGTACTTTACTGGACACACATGTCAGAAAATCATCAGCTTCAATCTGAAAAGGCATCTCCAAAACAGCCATCACCTCTAATAAATGTATAATCTCAGAATCATCCTTTTTAGAATTTAAGGCAAAAGTTCATTAGAATTCTGAATATGTATCTATGGTTTGGTGCACATACTTTAATTTTCCAAAATGGAACACATAAGCTATTGCATGACATTGCTCTAAAGGG
Organism: Pachyuromys duprasi; assembly: GCA_028658305.1. Lineage (NCBI taxonomy): Eukaryota > Metazoa > Chordata > Mammalia > Rodentia > Muridae > Pachyuromys > Pachyuromys duprasi. Next base: position 62,745,749 of record CM053763.1, on the reverse strand, counting down.
GCATCACTAAACAAAATATGTATTCTTAACTCAGTTTATTGCCCCTTATCTAGCAACTGATCCTTGACAGTATAAATATACCTAGTCTTTCTACAGGGAGCCATGCTGGAATTTTGTCACAAGGTGGCGCTGTAGGCTTTAGATTAGATTCCTCTGCCACTCCCTCATCGTCATCATATGACATCATCATCATGTTGTTTTTCACAACAGGGTTTCTCTGTTTTAGTTCAGGCTGTCCTGGAACTCACTTTGTGGATCAGGCTGCCCTAGAACTCACAGAGATCCACCTGCCTCTGCCTCCAGAAGCCACCACTGTGCAGCTCGATCCTTTATTCTGGATTTTCCAACTTCTTTTCTATCATCTCCACTCTAGCATTTTTTAGTCGTCTTCTCTCAAACTGTTTTATTGTGATCTTTCTTAAAGTGGATATATAAAATTGCAATCATTACCGAAAATATAGCTATTTGATAACTGAAACAAAACTATACTGGATCCGAATGCCCTGTGCCATTGTATTTTCCATTTTTTAACATAGAAAAAAATTTTTTTAACCTCTCTCCTTCCTTCAGAGACTTAACCTTTTATGCATATTCGCAAAGCATCTTATTTTCTTTTCCTTTGGAGACTTTATTATGCATATTTATAGAGTATTTTCACTTATTCTTTTCTCACCTTCCTTTGAAGACTTTTACATTTCTTTCTCCTTTGGAGGCCCTTTTTCTTTCTCTCTCCTTCCTTCAGAAACTTTATTATCTCATTCTCTGTCCTTCAGAGACTTTACTTTCTATGTGCATTTATTTTTCTTTTACTGCTTTGTAACTTAGTATTTTTCTTCACTTAATTTTCTCTAAACTTTCCCATCGTTAAGCAGCTTATTCTTTTTAGATTACTTCTCTAAGGACTTCACTTTATTATTTTTAAGCTATTTTATTCTATGACTGTTTATACCGGTTTCTTTTTTCTTTTACTGTTTTCAAACTGAATACATTACCCTTTTAGAAGTTTGGGACTTCAGCTTTTCATCTGGGCGTGGATTTCTTCGGAGTCCTGTTCCAGGTGTTCCTTTTGAGATGTTCAGCTCAGCCCCTGGCGGTGGCAGCTGGCTTTGCTCCCTCAGGTTGGTCTACCCTCAGCCCCTACTGTGCTTCTGCATGGTGCAGGATCCTTTTCCAGTTTAGCTAGCACATTAAAATTGAGTGCTGGCCCTGACCCAGCCTTTCTGCTCACAGGGAAGAGGCAGTTCGGTCTCTTGGCTATGTCCATACCCTTGCCGGCTTGGGGGCTGGAGACAGTTTGCCCTTCCATGAGAGCCTCATGTCCTCTGCAACCATGCCTACTCAACCCAGCTCTGGGAAGTTGCTGGTTTGTGGGGCATGATCTGGGCTCTGACCCGCCAAGCCTCCCGCCGAATAGCGTGGGCTGACCTCAGCTGCTCCCCTTCTTTCAGCTCTGGTAAGGAAACATTCTTCCCATTTTCCACACGGGACTTTTCGCAGGCTCTAAGCTTGGATTTTGCCCAGTGTTGGTGTGCCAATTATTATGGTTGAGAACCAATTATCAACAGACTTTATTGTACAGGCAGCTCCCAATGACACTGAGGCCTTTTATTATTAATGCTTGACCTTAGCTTAGTTTGTTCTCAACCAGCTTTTTAAGAATTTTTTTATTATTTATTTTGTATCCCAGCTGTAGGCCCCTCCCTCATCCCCTTCCAATCCCATCCTCCCTCCCTCTTCTTCTCCTATGCCCGTCCCAACCAGCTCTTAAATTAACCCATTTATACTAATCCACGTGGCTTGTCAACTTTCCTTAGTCTGTCACCTGTTTCTTCCTGTGTCTGGCAACTTAAAAGTTCCCATCTCTGCCTGGAAGTCTCAGGCCTTCCTTTCCTGGTTTTGAAGGCCTTTTCCTGGCCTTCAGCTCATTATTAAACCAATCAAGCAGTATTGGGCCTGGAAAGATGGCTCAGAGATTAAGAACACTGGCTGTTCTTCCAAATGTTCTGAGTTCAATTCCCAGCCACCACATAGTGGCTCATAACCACCTGTAATGAGACATGGTGCCCTCTTCTGGCCTGCAGGTAGAACACTATACATAATCTTTTTTTTTTTTTTTTTTTTTTTAACAAAAGAAAATGTGTGTTTTTAAGGTGTTGGAGCCAAATAATAACAATACCAAAGTCTGGCCTATACTCATCTCTCTGTTGATGCAGAAACCAGCATTTGAATAACAAAGACAATCTTAACACAGTTCACAAAAAGATCACCCCAACACAGCCAGAGCTAATGTCATGAGACAAAACACCAACGAACAGGCTTTTCCTTTAGCCTGACTGATCACTAGCTTCACATTTCTACAACTCTTCCTTCTTGCTAAGTGTAGTAGTCAGTATGTACAGATTGGAATGGTGTAGGTCCAGAGGCTAATTACCTTATAACTTAGGCCAGTTCTAGCTCTCAAGGACAGCCATTCCTTATATCTGTTTGAACTAATATCTGTGACTGATAAAGACTCTCGCAATCTATTAACTTAGCATTATCTTCCACCAACCCCCCAAATAAGATTGTCATCATAGAGCATCTTGGGCCTATAGAAAAACTCCCATCTTACCTCTTTGATGTACCCAGAAATGTATTTTTTAAAATATTTATTTATTATATATACAATGTTTTGTCTGCATGTACACCTGCACACCAGAAGATACCAGATCTTATTATAGATGGTTGTAAGCCACCATGTGGTTGCTGGGAATTGAACTTAGGACCTCTGGAAGAGCAGCCAGTGCTCTTAACCTCTGAGCCATCTCTCCAGCTCCCCAGAAATGTATTTTAAACTTGCCTTGACTTACAATTTTTGTTCTGTAAAATTATAAAACTTCACAAAACTATTTCCACATTGGAACATAGAATTTGGGGCAACCTGAATCTGTTCCCTGGCTGTGGTCACTCAAAATGGCTCCAGAATAAAGCAGCAACAAAAGTTGTTTTCACTGACAACCTCATTCCTAAGGCCTTAGCCATTCCTCTGGACAGGATGTGGGGCCAGTGTGATCCACCCACCTCAGTTAGACTTTTTCCATAGCCAGGACCTGCTGCCTTTTCTTAACTTGCACGCGCTAGAGCAGCACTCCAGTTCAGGAGTTTTTTGTCTACAGTTACAGCTTGGTTAAGGCACAGAAGGCCTTGTTTTCAGCCTGGATTTCTTTTTTTCTTTGAGACATGATCTGGGTAGGTAGCCCTAGGCAGACTACACAATCCAGACTGGCCTAGGACTTTTAACTCCTAGGTGTGTGTCCCCACAGTTGGCCCGCATTGTGGTTTTTCAACACCTCTTCACTAAACCTAATCATTTCTGGTTTTAGCTGTTTTTAAGGCGCTGAGTTACAAATCCAAGTTCTCACTCATGAGAGACAAGTGCTCTTCCACTGTGGTCTACCTCTTAGTTGAAAGTAAGAGGTGGCAACTCTTCCTTTTACTTCACATGCAGAGGCCACTGTATGGAGTTATTAACTGGCCTGACAGCAAGAGTTTTGTATTTGTGAGAACAGAGACACTTACTAAGAGGAATATGAAGACCACTTTTAATAATCAGAACATGATATTTATACATTAAGTTTACTATCTTATCTGGTGTCCCAAAACAATTTTTTCTTTTTTTGGACAAGGATTCTCTGTGTAATCCTGGCTATCCTAGAATTCAGAGATATGCCTCTGCCTCCCAAGTGCTGGGATAAAGGGGGTGTACCATCAATGGTCTGGCCCAAAACATTTTCTTGCAAGATGACAAAGACTGATCACAGACAACCATTACAGCATAACAGTGGTCCAGTAACTTTGAAATGTGACAGCTGCTACACCTGCCACAAAAATCAGTAACAGCCCGTATTCGTGCACTCGCTATGTGCATCCTGTAGAAGCACAGTACCTGCGAAGTGCACTCAGTTGAAGTATGCTCATGTCTATAGTCACCCAACCCTCAAGTTTCTGGAACAAACGCCTCCATGTGTTCAGTGAACTTCTGCATTGATCTGGGCCCCTAGTCTGTTTAGGTCACTACCCAACAACAGACCTTCAGGCTATTTGGGGCTGCTCAAGTGCAGTGCTGTCTGGGGAGCATGGGATTTTCTTTTGGGAGGCCTGTGGCCCTTGGAGTAGCTCTGGAGGCAATGGCACTAGTGTATAATTGACTGTAATGACAATTTGTTTCTGGTTGTGTGTCTGGGTGAATGCGAGTGAAGGAGCAGTGGGCTCTTCATTCCCAATAGAGTAATTATAAAGTTTTAAGCTTATGCTGCTTTCAGCCAACTTTTAATTCTAACACAAGCATTCCTAAGCATGTACACAAGGTGCCAGCAGCTCAGTGCACTACAGCTCACACTGGGTGGCTACAGACACACTGTGCCCACTTAGTGACAACGCACACCTGGTGCTTATGATGTGGTTGGAGAACACTTATGTGGTGAGCCCACAAACACCAAAACAAAGCTCTCTAAGCATGTAAAAGCCCAGGGGAAACACCTGTAATAACCAACCACTAGCCCAATGTTTAAGTCTGAGAAAAAAAGTTACCCAAAGAAACCAGTCAAGTGTGTGGCACATGCCTTTAATCCTAGCATTTGAGGGGCAAAGAGGCAGGTAGATCTCTGTGAGTTCAAGGCCAGCCTGGTCTACAGAGTGAGTTCCAGGACAGACAAGACTACACAGAAAAACCCTGTCTCGAAAAACCCAAACCAAACCAAACCCACCCTCCCCTCAAAAAAAGTTACTGAAAAGTAAGCAAAATAGGAACAAACACAAAGGCACCTAAAACAATGAGGAAATGAGAATCTTCCTTTAGGAAGATTTTATTTTTCTCTCAGTAATTTAATATAAGACCCAATGAGAGCTGGCACCTGAGCCTCTTTACTTCTGGTGGGTATTCCAGGGATGATGCTGGCCCCAAATAGCTGAATTCAAGAGATCATAGGTTGTTTAGCTTCCTATACTGCACACATATTTGACTTGGAAAAGGAAGTCTACCAGAGCAGAACACAACTGACCAGTGACCTGGGGCAGCACTCCAACATGATCTTGGGGAAAAGATTTAATGTAAATACTCATCCATCAGGACATACAAATAAATAAATAAGCTCAGAAGAGCTGACAGAAAGAACACAAATAGGTAAACTGCCAATTTATCTCCAGTTTTAGATACTTCAATTCTAAAATACTAATACACAAATTAATTAATAAAAAGATATAGGACATTAGATATAAACATCCCCAGACAAAAAAAAAATATATCAAGGATAGATGCTATTTCTTCCTATGTATCAAGACTACAAATAGCATTTAAACACTTTATTATTCAAATTAAGAAATTACACATTTTGTCTGATAATGGTCATTGTCTTAAAAGTGTCATTCCGTTTTCCCACATTTAAAAGTATATTGCTAATTCTGGTCACCTAACCCCAACAGCACAAAGAGCCTCCAAGCACAAAGATGCTGGACTTGGTAGAAACGCAGGATCTGGAGTCTTCACCAGCTCCATGTTGATCCTTGCATGCTGACCTCCCAGATGCTTCCCTGCTTCCTATTTGCAGAGGCTGTGGTCACCATGCAACAAGTTGGACCCTGATAAAGTGCCTAAGTGAGAACCACCTGGCCTGATGCTCTTCCCTGACACATTCCAGGGATACTGTCTTATCAAAACAGTGACAGGAAGCAGAGGCTCTGAGGCCTGGTAAGTACCCCCAAAATGCCCAAGATGATAGGCAGTATTGCTGGGCCAGGAGGGCGTGTGGATCACGGAGAGACGCAGCCTGCCACTTTGGTTCAAATGACTTTAATAAAAGCTGCAGTGCCCCCATCCCCCAGTTCCCAACACACTGCAGGTTGACACAGTACCTCAGGAAGTGCAGGGACCCTCCTCCTCCGCCTCCCTGGAAAGCTTTCCAGGCACAAAGCAGAGACAGGCAAAGAGCAATGAGGGCAGCAGCCACCTCGCACCCACACAGCCATGTCCAAACCTCATGATGAAAGGTCAGGAGGAGTCCGAAGACAAACATGCAAGTCCCCTTTGGGGGACATGGCTTAAAAAGCACAAATGAAATAATACTAGTGTTATCCATTTTCCAAGCCTAACCACTCTGGGAAAAGGCAGCAGGAAAAATGCCTTCAGTTTTTACAATTAGGCTTGTAAACAATCAACCACATGAGAAGCAGTGGCTCAGGGCTTTGTATCAGCCCCAGATTCCGTCTGCAGATACCTGACCCAGGAGGGGATATAAACTGGATCAGCAAGGCCAAAGCTTCATCTTTGGTTAATTTCACTGAGTTGTCGCTACTCTAAAACCTGTGCTCTTCTTGGCAAAATTACTAAACCAGCCACATGGAACATAACAATAGTTATGTGAAAAGCAATGTCCATCTATGTAAGTGACTATGTCACAATAAAAATCATCTAAAAAAAAATCAGAAAGGGAGGAATGCCAGATAGAAGGCCTGAGGAGAGCTAAGGGTCCCGCCTGAGTGCTCTCATGGGTCTAGGAGGTGCTGGCTGCCTTTGGGTCAAATCAAGTTCCCTGGGCTCAACTCAGCTCAAAGCCAGCAGCACACTCGATGGCATACAGCAGCTTGCTTCGAAGCAGGGCTTCATCATAAAATTCTGGGAGCTTCAGCAGGTTCATGCAGGTGCTGGCTGTAGGTAGCCGTTCAAGGTCAGAGCCTCCATTATGAATGCAAAATGCAGGGTACAGCTCCTAGAAGACAGGGCACAGGACATGGTTAGAGGGCTCTGGTACAGCCTGGAACCCACCAGATCTTGCTTGCCAGAGACGTACTGATGCTCTGACAGCTGCTTTTCTCAAAAGAATTTTTTCTGTTTTTTAAAAAATGTTTTTATTTTAAATTATGTCTATGAACATGTATGTGTGTCTGTGCATGTGAGGGCAGGTACTCAAAAGCTAGAGGTGTTTGGATACTCCTGGAGCTGAGGTTGTAAGTGGTTATAATTTAATAGACATGGGTGCTGGGAACTGAATTTGGGTCCTCTACAAGAACAGTATGGGCTTTTACGCACTGAGCCACCTCTCCAGACCCTTGCCTTTTTCGATATTTTATGTATGTATGTATGCATGTATTTATTTTTGTTTTTTTAAATGATTTAATTTTACATGCATTGGTGTGAAGGTGTGCCATCCCTTGGAATTGGTATTATAGTTTTGAGCTGCCATGTGGGTGCTGGGAACTGAACCAGGGTCCTTTGGAGATGCAGATGGTGCTCTTAACCACTGAGCCATCTTTCCACCCCTATTTTTGGTTTTTTTTGAGACAAGGTTTTTCTGTGTAGCCATGGCGGCGTTGGATTTCAATCTACAGAGCAGGCTAACCTTGAACTCACAGATACACCTGCCTCTGCCTCCCCAGTGCTGGGATTAAAGGCATGTGCCACCATCAACCCAGCTTCATTATGGTTGTAAATATCTTTAAAAATTCTATTTTATTTGTGAACATTTCTGTGTGGATGCACACATGTCACAGAACATGTAGAAGTCAGCAGACAACTAGTTGGAGTCAGTTCTTTTCTTTTACCACATATGCTGGGTACTGAACTCAGGTGGTTAGGATTGGTGGTAGGTGCTTTTACCTACTGAGTTACCTCTAGCCACACACACATGCGTGTGCATGCATGCACATGCACACTGGTGTTTTGCTTGTATGTATGTCTGTGTTAGGGTGTTGGGTCCCCTAGGAGTACAGTTACAGACAGTTCTGAGCTGCCATGTGGGTGTTTGGAACTGAACCAGGGTCTTCTGCTCTGACCCATCTTTCTAGCCATATTTTTCTATTACATAGAGGATTCAGCTCCAAGTTATGGCAAAGATTAGATAAATTGCTTAATATGCTTTTATTAAAATTGGAAAGACAAGCTGCATGTGGTGCTACACTTCCCACCCCAATCCCCTTTTGGTTTTTCTGTGTTATAGTCCTGGCTGCCCTGGAACTCTCCCCCGCCCCCCCCCCATGCTCCCCT
>CM053763.1:62605166-62737632 GCA_028658305.1 Pachyuromys duprasi | reverse complement strand
GAGCATTTTGTATGTATATGAACCACATGTGTGCCTGGTGCCTAAAGAGGTCAAAAAAGGGCATCAGATCATTGGAAGTATAATTATAGCCAGTTGTGAGGTACCTTGTAGGTATTCTTTAACCTACAAGCTCTTAACTAGTGAGTCATCTCGTCAGCTCCTGATACCCACTTACCCACCTCTTATCACAGTACTTAGGAAACTGAGGCAGGACTGAGACTGAATTGTGAGTTTGAAGCTGGGCCATATTACTGAGTTAGATCCCCAACTCAAAAAAGAGGGAGGAAAAGAGAGAAGCAAGACAGAAGGAGAAAGAACACTCTCGAAAGGAAGACACTTCAAAAAAATTGTAGTATGCATACTGAACTTAGAAGCCATGTAGATGTACCAACAACACACACACACAAACATGACAGAAATGGAAGCAAAGCACAATCTCTATACAGAAAGCAAGTAATTTGAGGGACCTGTTCACTGGAGGCTTACCCACATAGCCAGCATGATTTCAAGTTACCAAAAAATTTTAAATTGGTCCAGGGAGTGGTGGTGCAGGCTTTAATCCCAGCACTCAGGAGGCAGAGGCAGTGGATCTACTTGAGTTCAAAGCCAGTCTGGTCTACAGAGTAAGTTACAGGACAGCCAAGGCCACACAGAGAACCCCTGTCTTTCCAGACAAACAAAACAAAACAAAAAAATTAATAAAACTAAATCATAAACCATGAAACACATATGGAGGTCACACGACAACTTGCAGGAGTTAGTTCCTACCTTCAACTATGTGGGAAAGAGCAATCAAACTCAGGTCATCAGGCTTGGTGGCCAGTACTGAACCATCCATCTCAACACCCATAAATGTTTTATTTTGTTTTTGTTGTTTTGAACTGGCAATACAGTCTGAACTTGTGTGTAGGACAAGATGGCTTCTAGGTGTTAATGAACCTTCAGAGCTGATACTCAATGAAAGGGACAGGTCTGAGGACTTTACTTTAGCTTTTCTCTACAAATCATTTCTTAATGTACTCTAACAGCTAACCAGGAAAGCTCTTTCTAAAAAGTTTTAGTTGGTGACAAAAGGATTTACACTTTGAACATGACTGTAGACACATGTGGCCACTAGCATCACTTGGTTAGAGGTGACCAGGGTGCTGAACCCACAGACCAATCCCAGCACAGGTATGAGTCTCCTCTCCCACCTTGCTTGCAACCAGAACTGAGGAAAGGTTACACCTGTTTGTTGCTGCCAAAAAAGATTCAAACCTAAAAACTGAACAAAACAAAACAAAAAACTGTTGGTTTCTAATGTTTCTCCCATATAATCATGTCATAGACAGGAACATAAAGACGAGCCAAGAACACGCAGCTTGTTTTACAGCTGTACCTTGTCTACCCTACTGGGTATGTGGACAAGATGGTACCAATGAACGCTATTTAAAGATTTGACAGTGCATGCTGATTATTGTTGTTTTTAAAGATTCATTTATTTTTATTTTATATGAACATTTGCCTGCCTGAATGTATGTATTGCATCATATGCATGTGTGGTACCTTCAGAGGCAGAGCTTTGGACTGTCTGAAACTGGAGTTGAAATATGGTTGTGAGCTGCCACATGAGTGCTGTGAACTGAACTCAGGTCCTCTGCTGAATCATCATCACAGCTCCATGTTGGTTATTTTTAATGTACAATATAGAACCCCTCATTGCTTTTTTTTTTCTTCCTTTCCTTTCTTTTTTTGGCTTTTTGAGACAGGGTTTCTCTGTGTAGCCCTGGCTGTCCTGGACTCACTCTGTAGACCAGGCTGGCTTGAACTCACAGGGACTGGACTCTTGAGTGCTGAGATTCAAGGCTAAAGGCATGTTCTGAGAACACAGGGGCAGCCGGTTACTCGAGTGCTTGAAGAAGCAGAAATAAAAGCACCACAAACTTAAGACGGAAGATTTGATGGTAGGGTCATCAGTGTCTTTGTAAATACAAAGTTCACTTCACAGTGAAACACTATGTCTTAGTGTTTCTTTCATAATGCTAGTTGAGTTTCCTACTTGGAGTCTTAAAAGTGAAAAGATGAAGTTCTTTATTGAAATCTGGGTCAAGGGCACCATTTTATACATAATTAAATACAATACAATGGAGATTTGCATTAATTAAGAAAGAAAAAAACATCATCAATTTACTGTGTGGCCTGATGGTAACTTAACAATTTTTCTACAGCACTTAACGATCTTTGTCTGCAACAATCCCATTTATTAAACATATCAGCTCTAATTAGCTTTGAACAGATGTTGTTTTTCCCCAAATATGCAGAGGGTGAGTTTCTTCCTATCTGCAGCCCATCAGATCTATGTCCTTCCTCCCTCTATGTATGTCTGCTCTGGAGCGCTCACAGCCAACTCTGGGAAGCCACAAGGTCAACATGCTTTCCTGACTCTGAAGTCTGACACAACTGGAAAAACTTTCTTGGAAGACAAGGTCTTGCTATATACTATGGGATGGCTTAGAACTACTGGTCCTCCTGCCTCAGCTTCACAAAGTGCATGCATTACTATGTAACTTTTCCTTTCCTAGGTGAAGCAGCCTTGGTATACTTTCTTTATTGAATAGTTCGTGTTTACCTTGTTTTCATATTTTCTATTTCATGATTCCGGACAACTTTCTCATAGTTGTTTTTTGAGTTATGATTTTTTGTTCTTTTTGTGTGTGTGTGTGTGTGTGTGTGTGTGTGGTATGCTTGTGTGGGTGGGTATGGGTGTGTATGTGCAAGCAAGAAGTTGGATAACTTTCTCAGTAGCCCTCCATCATATATATATATATATATATATATATATGTGTGTGTATATGTGCATGTAAATTGTGTGGTGGGATCACAAGACAACTTTAAGGATTATGTTCTCTCCTACCACTTTCTTTCAAAGCAGAATTTTTGCTGCATTTTTGCTGTATTGTGTAATACAGGTTAGTTACCTGGAGCATCTACTCTCCAATTCTCAAAGTACTGTCATTATAAGCTGACATTATAAGAGCACAGTACTGAACCAGGATCAGACTGAAGTAGTCAAGTTGGCAGGGCAAGTGACTTTACCTGTCTTGCTGGCCCTCCATTCATGTTTTAATATAGGGTCTTTCACTGATCTTCAAGCTTGCTAATTCAGTTTGACTGGCTGGCCAGCAGGTTCCAAGGATTCTCTTGTCTCCATTTCTCTAGTGCTGGGATTACAGGTCCAGCCTTCTTCAACTGAGTAATTGGCATCTGTTTATTTTGTTTTGTTTTGGAGACAACAGGATCTCACTATTTAGCTGAGGGGCTTGGAACTCACTCTGTAAACCACGTTAGCCTACAACCCACAGATATCAGAGTCCTGGCCACCTGAGTGGTGGGATTAAAGGCATTTACCACCTTGTCTGGTAGGTACTAAGTATTGAATTTAGGTCCTCCTCTTTGCATGTAAAGTACCAATTAATTTGAACCATTTCTCCAAACCTACAAATAATTTTAATTACTAAAAAAACAAAAGGTCAAGTTATATGAGATTAACACTTATTTTCAGAAGTAATCAAACGAGCCTAGAATAATATAAAGCAAGTGGTAATAACAACCATGACCAAAAATCTACTTCTGCTTATCTCTACAATACCAACATTTTAGGTTGTATATTCTTAAATTCAGAGTAGAAAAGGATCACCATGGATTGATGAGGGTGAGGATTTCAATTCCAGGCAGCCTATCTGAACACAGGCTCTCTAGATAACACAAGCCTATGTACAAGTATCACAGCACTTAGTACTTAACATGGGTCAAAAACAAATAACCATATGGTAGTCAGGTCTGTATGGTTTTAAAGAAAAATGGCATGAAAAATGCATACCTTGAACCCCAGGAGAGGGGGACGAGAGCAGCTTGTTACAAACTTCAGCAACTTGCGCTTTTCTTCATCGGTGAAACCTTCTACAACTCTCCAAAAGATTTTAATGACTGGATGATCGGCAGAATAGCCCCCTATGACAAAATGAACACATGATGCATTAAAAATAAAATCAAGCCAGGTAGAGTGGCAAATACCGGTAATCTCAGCACTCTGGGAAGCAGAGGCAGGTGAATCACTTTGAGTTCAAGGTTGGCCTGGTCTACAAAGTGAATCCAGGACAGCTAAAGCTACACAGAAAGACCCTGTCTCAAAACAACCAAAACAAGCTGGGCAGTCTTAGCACACATACCTTTAATCCTAGCACTTAAGAGACAGAGGCCAGTGATCTCTGTGAGTTTGAGGCCACTCTGGTCTACGAGCGAGTTCCAGGACAGTCAAAGCAACCCTGTCTCCAAAACAAACAGAACCAACCAACAAGCCAGCCAGCCAGCCAGCCAACCACAAATAAAACCCCAAATCAGGAGCAACAAACTTGGGAGTATAAAACCAATGTTTTGAGGGGCCTGTCAGAGAGGGGAGTAGGTTTTCTAAGAGCCAAACTGGAGGACACCCACCTCTAGTCCTTGCAGAGGGGCAGGTGTAACCAAGATGGAACAAGCCAGAATAGCAAGATGAGGGCATGAAATGATGTCTAGCAAACACCAAAAACCAACAGCATGTGCAAAAGATCCTTCTTGAACAGGAACTGACACTTGGCTATACATCTAAAAAAAATGGCAGACACTGTCATCTTATTCTTCAGAGAGCTAGGCATTTGGCCAATGTGATCTCCTTGTCTTGATAATTTTATTGTCTCCCTTTCTGATAATAAGGTTCAGACTGTGGCTGACAACCAACCTTGCCTGTGATTAGACACAATTCTAAAATGTACTATATGCTACTTATAGCTTTTAATCTCATTAAGTGCTTCCTAAAACTAAAATAATTGCTATATATTGTCCCCTCATTGTTAATAGTCTAAGAAATAACATCAATAAGATATCTTAAGTGCATTAATTGGCACCAAAATGATTATGGTAATATTTTATATCTATTTACTGGAATAGCTGGAATCTTTAAAGGTATAAACTCTCAGTGCAGACAGGGAAGGCAAACAACCCAGGGCAATTTCTTGGCAAAGAAAGGTCAGAATGATGGCATTTTCTCAAACATATGACTAGAGAGTGCAGATACTATGACCTTATTTAATGCCTTATACAATGGCATTATTTGTTTTTATGTAAGATTAGGTTTCGAACAGGAACTACAGAAGAAAAAGATGCACACACATAAATATACATATATGCAAACTTAAGTGACTAAATTTAGAATCACCAACACATCCAGATTTAGAATAATTCCATTTTTCTCATGAAGATTCCACAGGCACTTCTGACCCACTGTCTCTAACTCCACAAATGGTGCATACAAAATGCCTTTTAACCGAACACAGAAACCTTAGTTGGGTTTTTATCCTTCTTTCCCCTTTCTACCTGTCTCACTCTGGTCTTACTCTGTAGCCTAGATTTGCCTTGAACACAGAAATCTTGCCTCAGCTTCCTGAGGTCTATGCCTAGCTTAGATTTTTTTTTATTTATTTAAAAATTACGTTTGTATATTTATTTAGTGTGTGTCTGTGGTTTTTTAAATCTACCATGTGGGTCTCTGGGATCAAAATCGGGTCCTCAGGACTGGCAGTGAGAACATTTTAGCCCTATATTTTCTTTTTTCATTTTGTGGTAAAATATACAACATAAAACCTACCACTTAAACCACTTTTATATGACAATTCAAAAGCATTGATCACATTTACTTTTCCATACAACTCTCACTTTCAACTGTACTAGGATCCCTACCCTGCCTTTCTCCTTATTAATCTCCAGTTCAGTCTCCTTTATGAGTCTATGAGCCTCTTTCTGGTGCCTTATATAAGCAGAACCACCTGCTACCTGTCCTTTTTGTCTGGTCTCTTTCACTAAGCACAATTGGTTCAAGATTCATCCATGCTGGGCCCTGTACACTGGGTCTAGGCACTTGCCACAAAACCTGATGATCTGACCTAACCTTCTTGGTCTCACACATTAAAAGGAAAGATGTGACTTCCACAAGTTGTTCTCTGACCATCACAAAAATACTGTTGCACTTTTGTGCATGCATCATGCATGCACGCACGCACACGCGCGCGCACACACACACTCACATACACACAGAGTCATAAAAATTTTTACAGAGAGGAGGCTAGAGATATAGTGCAGCAATTATGAGTACTGGCTATTCCTCAAGAGGACCCAAGTTTGAGTCTTAGCATCCTTCATGGGTGTTTTACAACTACTTATAACTCAAGTTCCAGAGGCTCTGACACTACATGGCATACAAATACACATTCAGGCAGAACACCCGTACACATAAAATAATTTTTTGATTTTGAGACAGGGTTTCTCTGTGTATCCCTGAATGGCCCAGAACTCACTCTATAGGCTGTCCTGAGATTTATCTGTCTCTGCCTCCTGAGTGCTGGGATTAATGGCATGTGCCACCACTGACTGGCTTGTTCTGATTTTTTATTATTTGGTGGTGATGGAAACATGTTTTCTTTTCTTTTTCTTTTTCCAAGACTGGGTTTCTCTGTGTAGTCTTGGCTGTCCTGGACTCCTTGTAGACCATGCTGGCCTTGAACTCAGAGATCTGCCTGCCTATGTCTCCCCAAGTACTTACAGGCATGTGCCACCATGCCTGGCTTACTTAATTTTCTTAATGATCTCTTTTGAAACATGAAAGAGTGGGACTTTGACTGAGTCCAATCTAACTGAAACTGTCTGACTAGCCCAAAAATATTAAGACTTTGACCTTTTTGCTAATTTTAACTTTCACAGATTTCACTCATGTCAGTAGGGCCATTCCATTCTGTGTTACTACTGGGAAATTGTGTAAAGTCAGTTCAGTCACCCTCGACAAGAAAGATGGCCTCCAAGCCATTCGGATGGTCTTGGTGCTTGTTGGAAAAGCAGTCAAACTCGAACACCAGGATGTGTTGTGAACTCTGGTTAGTGAGTTTATCTGTCCCCATGCCACTGTCTCACTGCCACTGTGCTATTTCCTAATTTTTAAATCAGGCAAACTAATTTCTTCTTTAAAACTGCTTTGGGGCTGAAGAGATGGCTGAGTAGTTGGAGCACTGGCTGTTCCTGCAGAAGACCCAGATTTGGTTCCCAGCACCCACAGGGCGGTTCACAACAGCTGAGAACTCTAGCTCCAGAGAATCTAATATTTCTGGCTTCTGTGGGTACCAAGTGTGAATGTAATGCACAAACATACCTTGAAAACAAAACATACACATAAAATAAAACAAATCTGGAACAAAAACTGACATGGCTCTTGTAGATCCTTTATGTTACCAAAGAAAATTTAAAATTAGCAGCTTTGTTGTAAACTTTGATGGGATTTGGAGACACAGACTGAATTTATGTCCATTTGGAGATACTTAACATTTTAACAATAGCAAGTCCCTCAGTCAGTGAAAATAGTTTGTTTATTTAAATCTCCTTTAAATTCTTTCTTTCATTTTTTTTTTTTTTTGAAACACTGTAGCCCTGGCTGTCCAATTCAGTAGGCCTTGAACTCAACTTAGATATCACCTACCACATATCACCTACCACCGCTTTCCTAATGCTGGGATTAAAGACCTGTGTCTCCATGGCCCTGCTGTATCTCCTTTAATGTCTTACAATTTTTTTTTTTTTTTGCAATTTTTATTATGTATGTCCTGTGCTTACATTACTGGGTTCAATTGTAGTGTATTCTTTTTGATGCTGTTAGTGGAACAATCAATTCTTGGTTTGTGTATAGAACTTTGTTTTTCAGAAACCCATCTTATTAACCTAAAACATAATCCTACTAATCAGTCTCCTCCCCACTTTTTAAACTGGAGGTTGGATCTAGAGTCCCAGGCAAGCTGTAATCAAATACCTCAACACCAAGATAATAGCTTTTTGTTACTTTCTTTATATTGAGAAAAGATCTTGCTAAGTTGCCCAGGTTGGCTTTAAGATTTCCAACTTCTGACATTCCTGACCGTCCATGCAATATCAATTTCCGCTTTTGACACAGGATCCCAGGGGATAGCTCTAGCTGGCAGGAAATTCACTATGTACTCTAGGCTGGCCTCAAACTCAGAGACACCCTCCCCACTTTTACCCCATACCTCTACCTCCTGAGTTCTGGGATTAAAGGAATACACTACCATATTCAGTATCAGTCAATTTAAACAGATTACTTAAAAAAAAGGGGGCAGGGGGCATGGTACAGTGGTGCACACCTGTAATCCAAGCACTCAGGGAGGTAGAGGCAGGTGGATCTCTGTGAGTTTGAGAATAGCCTGGGTCTTCAAAGCGAGTCCTGGACAGCCAAGGCTACACAGAGAAACCCTGTCTTGAAAAACAAAAATAGAAAATAAAAACAAAACAAAGAACCAAGCGAGGTGGTGGTGGGCACATGCCTTTATATAAACCTGTGTGCATGCAGTGTCTAGAGGAGGATGTTTAGTGTTCCACTCTATAATTCTTTGCCTTATTCCTTTAATAAAAAATCTTGCACTAAACTTGGAGCTAGGCTGGCAACCAGCAAGTCCAACAATCCTCCTGCCTTTCCTCCTTGTGAACCCCAGGACTACAGGCATATATGGCCATACCTGACTTTTTATGTGAGTGCATGGAATTTGAATTCAGATTCTCATACCTAAGCAGAAAGTGATTTTGACCACTGAGCCATTTGCCATGCCCTGAATCTAAATTTTCAGTCTTTTACTAGTGTTTCTCTTTTGGTAATAGAATGACTAGTACTGTTTTATTTACTTATTCACTCAGTTAATGATTCATGTGCTAGGACTTGAAGCCAGAGACTCACACAAGCTAAGCAAATTTAACTACAGAGTGGTACGGTAGCCTATGTTTTCCAGACAAAGTCTCTATACATACCTGGCTGTCTGGGAACTCACTATTATATAGACCAGAACTCACAGGCATGCCTCCCACATGCTGAGATTAAAGGAAAGTACCATCATGCCCAGCATGTCACCCCCTTTAAAAACAAGATTGGAAACAGCTAAATGTCTATGAGTAGAAATAAAAAAGGTAATTTATGAAGAAAAATTACACAAGATGCAGAACACTGTAACAATAAGAGGCTCTCCCTGTAATTGCGGGTAGCCCTGCAAGTGACCGAGGACAGTGACTCACAGTAAGGTGGACAGAAGACAGGAATATAAGGTTACAGTGATAACTGACCTATCGGAAAGACACACCAAATGTGGTACCACATACCTGAATAGTTTGTAAAGGATTTTAGGTCCTCCAGACTTACAGGAACTTGTGCACCAGAAATTAATACCTGGAGAAAGGGAGGGGGGAAAAAGATTAAAATTATAAACCTGAAGAGAGATTTTCAGAAAGTGTTTTATTTCCTGAGACAACTGTGTCTTTGACAGTAATAGTCGTAACACCTGAATTTCCTGCTGGTCAAACATTCGGAGCCACTCTAGGCTCACAACATTGGCCAGGCCCTGGCGGAAAGCTAGGCAGTGTGGTCGGATCTGCTTGTTCAGTCGGTAGTCAGCTACCAGGTGGATGTAGGCGATTCGGTTGGCCCCAGTTACCGGGATGTCTTTCCCACCAAATTTTAGTTCAACCACCTGTAAACATAAAGCACAGGGTTTCTAGAGGTGTGAAAAACAGGGAACAAAAGTTTCAGAAAACAAGAATCTAACATACAACAGCAGCATAGGTGCACAGGATAGCTATGGCAATGAGGCGGCACCTTTTGTCTTCCTATCGCTAAGTATCCTGTCTTCTCCCAGCACCAAGGAATCATGAAGCAATGGAATTATGACAACCTCATTTGAAAAAAGTAGAGTCATTAAGGGCAAAGTTATGAATCAGAGGATCATTTTAGTCAGAAGGAACAAGGTAATCATTCTGGAAAATAAACACTCATTATATTTCCCTTAATAGTTTTAGAATGTTGCTTCTACTGTAAAATGTTTGATTTAAAGGACAGCGGCAAATAATTTTTGAGGGAAAGGGAGAAAGATATATTGACATGCCTATTAATTCTGTGACTTGGAAGGCTAAAGTAGAAAGATTTCTAGTCTATCCTGACTACATAGCGAAAACTCCATTAAAAACAAAATTCAAAACAAAGAAAAAGACAAAACAAAAAATTGAATCTTCTACACAGCTACACTGTGTTTCTCCCACCCCACCATATATCTATCTATCTATCTATCTATCTATCTATCTATCTATCTATCTATCTATCTATCTATCTATCTATCTATCTATCTATCTACACACACACACACATATGTATGTATATATACATACATACATACATATCTGTTGTTTTCCAAGACAGGGTTTCTTTGTGTGTAGCCCTTGTTGTCCTGGAACTTGCTGTATTACAGGTTGGCCTTAAACTCACACAGAGACCTGCCTGCCTCTGCTTCCCAAGTGCTAGGATTAAAGGCATGGGCCACCACAGCCTGGCTACAAGATGCAGAACACTGTGTTTCTAACTCTACAATGAATCTGAAAACAGCTCTGTAAATGTCATAGTGAGGCCAGTGTGAAAGCAGCATAGTGGAAATGCAGTTCTCACCTTAACATGAGCCCTTGCCTCAGCAATAGGTACTATAACTGTGTGAACTTTCACATACAGAGAAGAGCACCACAGATGTGGTAGCATGTTCTGAAATGCCTTGTTTATAACTATGTAAAAGAAATGCATTTCTGGGATTAGTGGAGGTTACCTATTCCATGGATAAAGAATATACAAAAATCAAGTGCAGGGCTTCACACTAGCACTTGGAAAAGGCTGATAGCTAATTCAAGGCCATCCTGGGCCACAAAATGGTGGCACAGGGTAGGGACTCAAAATAAAGGAGCAAAGACATTTTTGTGTATCCACATTAACAACAGCACTACTGCTAGTGAACTAAGAGCGGTGGTATGAAATGGGCTCTGTGTCTGGGGAAGCAGAAGGCAAGCTTTGGGTGGTAAGGGTGCTTACAGCACAGATCATAGAACTACTGTCACTACCACCACCTCTCCCCAGCTCTACTTTCTTTTCAAGGCTCTTTTATATCTCCAGCATAACAAGAACATACTACCAACCTGAGTAGTGGCTTTTGGACCTCCCCCCACCCCCAAGTTTACCATTTTACATAAAGGATATTTCGATGTGAGGTGAAAAACTTTAACCAACCCAGTACTGGAAGGCATGGTAAGATTACTCTTTTATAAAAGTTATGCAGCGTTAAACTTGAATGCTAAACTTGGCTGATTCCCTTGCTGCAGTATTTCACATTTTAGATATTCAATCTTTCTTACTAATTTGCTTTCTCAGTTTGGGACCCATCAAATCTCACTATGAGCTTTCAAGCCATTGTCTCCAGGCTAAGTGAGGACTGTTCATTACCTTAATTCCTCTGCTTGTATTCAGCTGACAGTTCATCTGTTAACCAGGCCTCCTGAGGCTGGCTATTATATTTCCATATATAAAAACACTGCTTCCTTTAAATGGATTAAGGTAGATAATAGATGATGATGTGATTGTATGATGTGAAGACAAAGAAAAAAAATCAAGTTTTCAGTTAAAGGGACTTCAAAAACCACCAATTATCCTGCCTAATAAGACAACAATGGAATTTTTAATAACTTCATAAAATTGTGACACTACCTTCAATTTAAAATCTTCTTTTAGGCTAAATCTAAACATCTATGTTTAATCTATGCTTATTTAAAAGTCATTCAAATGTGCCACAATTCTAGGTTTCATGAGTATATTAAGATACTCTTTGAAGATTGAGCAGGAAGGTCATGGACATAGCTTAGTGGTAAAGGAAATGACCAGCATGATGAGATACTGGGTTCCAAGCCCAGCAGTGCAATGAAACAAAACACACACACACACACACAGCACAGGGAAGCTCTCCTTGTAGGTGTCTTCTTTTGGCACTTCTGAAGGCCAGCTGTAACCATCACAGCTACTCCTGCAACAGGGAAGGCCCTATGACTAAGGCAATACAGCCAAGAAGGAAATCAAGGACTCCAATCAAGGTCTTATGATTCCAGCCCAACTGCTCATGATAACTTATGGTCTGGTTATACCACTGACTTTTTCCTCCAGTAAACATGAATATACCAGCACCTAAACATTTAATTTCATTTACTGGATTACGAACAGACACTTTGCTCACACTAAAGGAAATACCCTGGGAACAGAACTGCTACTTTACAGAGGAAGGACAGTGACACATGGCAGAGAGCTACTTGATTTTATCTACTTCTGCAGAAGTCCCTTAAAGCTGCTTTAAATTATGTTTCTTTATTCTTCTAGTCAGATCTTTGGTATAGCAACTTCTACATTAGCTTTCTTAGTGCAGAGGAAAATTCTATGCTTCCAGCAGCTGCCTCAGGCAGCACCTCACAGTACTAATCATGTGTGCCGACTAGTCTTTACGTCCGTTTGACATAGGAAAGAGGAAACCTCAATTGAGAAAATGTCCCCACCAGACTGGCTTGTAGGGCATTTTCTAGATTGGTGATTGATGTGGAAAAATACGGCTCACTGTGGGCAGTGCCACCACTGGGCTGGTAGTCCTGGGTTCTGTAAGAAAGCAGGCTGAGCAAGCTGTAAGAAGCAGCTCTGTATCATTTCCTGCCTCTGGGTTCTTTCCTTGCTCCTGCTCTGACTACTTAGATGATGGACTACACGCTGAAAAATAATAAACTCTTTCCTCCCCAACTGCTTTTTGGTCAGTGTTTTATCATAGCAACAGAAACATGAACTAAGAGATCACGCTACCAAGATAACAAGATACATGGCAAAAGTAACTAGCACACACACTGGCTGTACAATGAAAGCATCCTCATAATGGTACAAACTTCACTTTCTAGCAAACCCTCTGCCTTAGTCCTGGGATTACAGGTCTGTACCTCCAGGCTCAGCATGAAAATCTCTTCCTAGTCCACTTAGTCCCTGGGTGTGACTAGTTGGTGACTTCTGGAATCCTGGCATAGAACACAGCCAGGATGTTTCCAGGTCATGACATCTGGCCTATATGGGCAATGGGGATTAATGCAGGTCCTCATGATTGAGCAGCGAACATTTTATGGACTGAAATTTTTCCTCAATCCCCTAAATTTATTTTCTATTTGAAACATAAAAAGAAAAACTGTATGCATTTACGGTTCCTATGTGATGATGTATGTTGCGTTTATATTTTAATCAGGTTAAACACATCTCCACCAACTCCTACCAATTTTTTTCAATGATAAAACCAATCAAATTCCTTTTTTTCTAGCTGTTTGAAATATCATGTGAATATACACCAGAATTTTACTTGTATTGAATACACCGATGACCTCTGAAAATCCTACATTAGAATCAAATGACAGGTTGGACAGTGGTGGTGCACACCTTTCATCCCAGCACTCAGGAAGCAGAGGCAGGAGGATTGCTGGGAGCTTGAGGCCAGCCTGGTCTACAAAGCAAGTCCAGAATAGCCAAGGCTACATAGAGAAACCCTGTCTCAAAAAAAAAAAAAAAAAAAAAAAGAACCAACCCAAAACCCACACACGACCATCACTAGCAGCAGCAGTAGCAACAACAACGAAAAGAAAAGGAACAAAATTTGCCCAGTGCAACACCCAGGCCTTTAATCCCAGTACTTGGAAGGCAGAGGCAGGTGAATCTTTGTGAGTTCTAGAGCTACACAGTGAGACCCTGTCTAGGAAAAACAAAATTTAAAGTGGTTACTAACCCAACTACCAAGCTCAGAAAGAAATGACTGCTCTACATCAAGGGCTACCAATGATGTCTGAAGGCACAGTGCCTGCCTAGTACCCACAGGACCCTGGGTTCCAACTCTAGCATGAACTGTTACGAAAAGGATTTTCACAGAACTTGTTATCACATTTTATAACCTGGACTTCTTGAACTCACATTTGGTCTGGGGGCTAATAATGATCCAATCGTGAAGTTGAGGTATGTTTTTTTCTTTGTTGAGACAAATTCTGGATAGAGCTCAACATGACGTAGAATTTGTGATTCTGCTTCCTCAGCCTCTCAGGTGCTGGGATTACAGCACCTGTCAGTATGTACAGCTCTAAGGGTGAATTTCATGAAATGTGACTTCTCTAAAGATAAAGCTGGTATCAAGAAAACTAGTTTGGATGCTGAGTGGTAGTGATTTGAGTTTAAGGTTAGCCTGGTCAACATGATGATTTCCAGGACACCTAGTGCTACATATTTTAATCCTAGACAGCACACAGGAAATGGTAGCCAGCTTCACCCACAGAGGGAAACCCTGTCTCACAAAACACACACATACAGATCAAACAACAAAAGCCAAAAGTAATAACAAAACCTAATCTGACTCTAATATAGGCCTTTCTTTTTGCAAATAGGATGAACGCAGCAGGTGCAACCAGGTAGTTGTGAGGGAAGGAAAGTCTGGCAGTCAAACCCCAGTATGGAAATGAGAGATGCTCCAGCTCCAGCACAACTAAGGGTACGATTCGGAGGGAAGGCCTGCCAGGCAGGGCATGCTGTGCCGACAAAGATGCTGAAAGGCCTGAACTGCTATGGCTGCCACATCCCAGCCAAAAGTGCTTTCCAACTGAGGACAATGCCACGGTGACAGCAGCAGGAGCACCTTCCCACTGAAAGGATGAAATGTTCCCCGGCTTACCTGGGCTTCCCCCAGGTCATTGTTCACTACTGTAAAGTTCAGTCCCAGCTCCTCCACATCCTCCTCATAGCTCTTGAGGAAAAGCAGGTTCCTATAGACTTCAGGATCCAATGAGGCCAGATGGTGAATATCGACATCTGCACTGGTTCCCAGCAGCTTGGATAGGAAAAAGCCAGCAAAGGGTAGCTCCACCAGCATGTTTTCATATAGAGCCTTCAGAAAGACCAGAGGGCAAACAGGGATTAACATTTAATATTATCTGCATGCTTTCTATACCAGAACACAGGCTGATTCAATAGCTACATTGTTCCGAGAAGCAGACCCTGTTTCCATGATAATGTGCAATGCATGTACCATGTGCCAGGCCAGGGCTGAACCCAGAGTGCTGATACCAAATGGGACTTTTAAGAGCCAAGTCCTTCATGCTACAGTAGGTCAGCAAATGTTCTCCATAAAGTCAGATATGAGCATTCTAGGGTTGCAGTATGTTGAGTACCGAATGACCACAAACAGAAACTCAAACACACCAGAGTACTATCTCACAGCTCTACAGATGGATCCTTTACTCCCCTTCAAGCTCCTAGCAGCTCTGGACACCCTGGGCATCCATGGCTTCAGCTGCATCCCACGACTTCCTGCCTCTGCACCTGCTGCCTTCACTGTAGGTCAATTTTGCGTCATGTTTTTCATGACATCTCAGAAAGTCACTGCCATTTGGTTTTGGGACCTCTTCTAAGTCAGCATCACTCTAAATTTTAACTTGACTACATATTTCCAAATGAGAGCATGTTCACAGACAGGGTGTGGTAAAGTTAGAACACAGCTCCCTAGAAGTTACAGCCCTGGTCACATGAGCATTGTAAATATAGCTACCCACTCTACTTTGGTAATTCAGAAGGCTGCTCATTTCCTAGCACCCATATGAGGTAGCTCACTACCTGTAATTCTGGCTCCAGAAGATCTAAGGTACACTTCTATGAACTGAATACATATGGCGTGCACATGCATACACACACATACTCCTAAAAAGAGAAATAATATGTCTTCACTGTAAGTTATTCCTACCTTTATCTCTAACATTTTGTAATTACTTGCACTGTAGTACAGATAAACCTTGCATGACCATTTGATGAATTTTTTAAAAAATTATTTATTTTTCTTTTATGTGCATTGGTGTTTTGCTTGTGTGTATATCTGTGTGAGGGTGCCGAATCTCCTGGAAAATGAGGTTATAGACAGCTGTGGGCTGGCATGTGGATGCTTGGAATTGAACCCAGGTCCTCTGGAAGAACATACAGTGCTCTTAACCTCTGAGCCATCTCTCTAGCTCCTTTAATGAATTTTTTTACTTGGTTATACCTGAGTAACTTCAGGGAACCCCCTCCACAGATCTACTCTTACTCTGCTCCCTCAATCAGTAAGTTTCACCACTCCTAAGACTTCTCATAATATGGCACACACCAGGTTTTGGAAATTCTTTCATTTACTGTGGTGTGATAGATTCACCTGTTTACCTGGTGATGGATATGTGTGGTGTTTCTACCTACGGCCTTTATGAAGTATACATAGGAGCAGAAAACAGAGCATAGAGGTGACTAACACAAGGAAAACACTGTTTAAAGTTTCTAAAATGCTAGATGTGTGAGGACTACCGCTAACCTTCACACTCCCACCTGTCAGTAAGGCCAGCTTATTAATCTTGGCCCTGGTGGTTGAGGCAATGGAGCATCTCACTGTGGCTGGAAGCTGTACTTCCTGACACTCAGTAAATTAATTAGTGTTAGTGAGTTACTATGTAGATCTCCAGAGATTCCCTAGCAGAGATGGAAAGTAAAATTATGTAAAGTTTGTAACATCAGGTCAGAGATTCATGCCACACGGTAAATATTTCAATGGCCCACGGTTGTAAAATGCAATACAGGCTCAGAAATGTCTGATGAGATTTAAAAACAAGAGTAACAACACATTTTTAGAGGCTGTGGTGAGGTCACTCAGATAGTGAAGACTCTTACTGCCAAGCCTGACCTTTGGGGCCACTTGGTAGAATGAGAGAACTTTACCACCACATGTACACCACGACAAATGAACACATAAACAAACAAACAAATAAACAAAACCCACCCCATATTCTCAGTGTTTTATTCTGACAGGCAAATTTGAAAGCCATAACCAATCTTTGTCAAGTTTCTTGGTTAACAGCTTGGCTGCTACTCTTGAACACTCCCCTAAATACAAACATTACTCTGAGCAGGTCATGACTGACTCCTTTTCCTAAGACCTAACATGCTAAGAAACCAACTCCTATAGTTCCACAGAGGTTTGAGTTCCTTCACGTCCCCCGCAACCCTGCCTATCAGGTGTGTCTAACTCAAAGATCAGTGTTCATGGTGAGTCTGTGCTCCCTCCCAACCTCACATGTCCAGGTAATGTCTAAATAAGACAGAATTTCGTTCATGGGCAATTACTCTCAAAACAAGCAAACAAAACCCCCAAAACAAAAACAAACAACAAACAGTTAACACTATTAACCTGGAGTACTTATATACATTATTACTTCTAAATGAAGGATGAGTTCAAAGCCAAGGAGAACATTTTGCATAAAGCTGCATGATTGATTCTCATGTATTGAGAAAAAGCCCTCATTTACACAGTGGACTTTGAAAGTAAGCTGGAATGTAAATCATTGGGTGTTCAATATGAAAGGTCATTGTTTGCCATTTCTGCATTAGTAACAATAAACCAGATAAATTCGTTAAATATATCAGGGCTACCTGAATTTTAAGCAGAAATCCCACTGTGACTCATAAAATGTAAATGCATAGGTATAATTTTTTAGATAGGGCAGGTTTAAACCTTTAGAACATTTAATATACAAGCTCTAATAAATGATAGCACTGAAAACTATGATTGCATCAGCTAAATGGATTATAAATTAAATTTCCATAATGTATGCAACTGAGATACAAATGTAAGCATAAATCAAGGTATTTTCTAAATACAGGTTAGTTATACAACTCTAAAACTGTCTATTTTTTATGTAAAATAATCCACTTAGCATTTTCTAGCCCATTGCACCACGCTTGTTCCTAGAAATGTATCAATAGCTACACGTCACACACACACACACACACACACACACACACGTATACAAAAAGCCTGTGCTATATTTTCCAGCTATGTCCTTTATGAATGTTTATAGCCAGAAATTGTGCCAAAATGGCTTGAAATGAAAAGGATTAATTATAGTGGAAGCCTTTTAATATAAGTGAGTGCAGTCTCAATGTAATTAATGCAAATTGTGGCTCTATCAGGAGAAAAAAATGTGAGCCACAGCATAGGCCACTTCTGTTTGCTGCCAAATAACTTCAGTAATTTACTACATTAAGAATCAATAAAAAAATAATGCTTTTCAAATGCATCTCTATCAATCTTCAGGTAGTTCTAAAGTGAACATTTATAACTTAATCTAAAAACTATAGGAAATGATGTTTTGCTTTAAAGCCATCCGAAATGAGCAAGCAGATAATAACTTTATTTCCAATCACACTAACTACACAGCTTGAAAAACAAAGCAAAGATCCGAGCTAATATGTATACCAGAGTAACACATTCCAGCATTGAGCTTTGGAAACAGGAACCAGACTGGCCCATGAGGGTCTGGAGTCCTAAGCTCTTACTCTGCAGTACAGATAACTAGCATTTGATACAGTGGTCAAAGTAGAACCAATAGTACTATCCATCTGAAACAGTTACTACTTGCCAACTATGCTGGGCACCATTTTACACACAGGCATTCTACCTCTATGAGTTTGTAAAACCACTTGTCCTTTCCTGACCTCTTCAGGTTTCCTACAAATGTGCAAGCCATCTAGACTCATTTAAAATTGCCGGTGTGAATGTTAGCTTCAACGAGTGCAAATGCTTACTAGTGATCCGGTGGATATGTAGCGAGGAGGCAACTGAACACACCTGGCTGTTGTTATTTGAAGAACAGGAGCAGACTTGGAGAAAAAAAAAAATCTCAAACTGTTAATTTTTGATTAAATCAGCTGATTCTCTTTTTAAAAATTAACCCATTCAGTTCTGTGTAGATGTGTCTATGAGCGTGAGGCCTGAAGAGGCACAAGAACCCCCTTGAGATTGTCAGCTACCTAATATGGTTACTGACAACTCCAAGAGCAGTAAGCACTCTTAACCACTGCATCATCTCTCCAGGCCCCCCCCCCCCCTTTTTTTCCTTTCGTGACTATTCTGGTTTCCCATCTAAGATTCAGGGATCACTGGAGACTCTGACGCACATCCAGTGCTGGCCTTCTTAGCAGTGGACAGCATGGGTTGCACTGTTCTGTGCTTGCCAAAAAGATACCCGATGTCTGATGTCTTTTTCATAGCTCAACCCCTGGGGTCAGAGCTGAAAAGGCCCCTTTGACGCAGCTGCTTCCAGAGCACACGTTCTCCTTGTGAAGCGTCCACTGGGACAGGGCCTATGGCACCCTGCCAGCACTGCCAGGTCTTCTTTAGTTCAAGATTTTCACTCCTGGGCTCAGCAGGGAAAAGTGAATGCCATGCAAGCCTGAGAATCCATGACCCGTTTCCAAAACCAATAGTGGCAAGAACTGACTTTCACAGTTGGTCTCTGAGGTGCCAAAGCACACTGTGGCACATGCCCATTTTCACATCACATACATAACAAAAACAATGATGATAAAATTAAAAAGCAAAAGCTTTTTATGTCAAGTCTTGTGATAACTTTTGGTGATGTCAGTGACTCAACTGGCCACGATCTAACATTCTAGCTACATATGCTTGCCTCCTCACTAGCTCACCTTTGAGTCTATTCCACTGACCGACCCACCCTCTGTATTTGACAGCCCACCCTAATGCCTGTGTGTCTCCCTATCTTACTCTGCCTCCTTTACTCTTGTCTTTCCTTTCTGGACTCCACTCACAGACTAATTTCCTTCTTTCCTTTATTTTTTAATGTGTCTAAGTGTTTTGCCTGAATGTGTACCACATGCGTGCTGGTACTGAGAGGTCAAGAGGAGTAAGATCCCCTAGAACTGGAGTTATAGATAGTTGTGAGCCTCCATGGCAAGGTGTTGGGAACCAATTCTAGGTCCTTTGCAAGATCAGTACATGTTCTTAATTGCTCAACCATCTCTCTAGCCTCTTGATTTTCTTAACAGTCCAGACTTTAGGATGGGATCCTATGAGCACTGTGCTTTTAATTTGTTTGCACCCAGTTCATCATTTCTTTCTCTTTAGTTTCTTGACATAAGGTCTTGAGTGGCTCAGGCTGGCCTTTAACATCTATTGGCCTCTACCTTTCAAGTGCTGGAGTTACAGGTGATACCACATCTGGCCCAGGTCACCCTTTCTTGCCTCCTTTTAGTTAGAAGCCACTTTGGTTCATTTTAATTCAGACTTCCGTCAACTGACAACCCATGTTTCCCTAGGGAGTCATTCTCATGGTTAGCTCAGCAAATATTAGAACTAGCAGAATGCAGTTTGCAGGCTAGCTAGCCCAAGGGACACATAGATTTCTACCAAGTCCCAGGTGATGCTGCTAATTTCTGGGTCATTCCTGGAGACATCAGCCTCCTTCCCACACAGGCTCTAATCACTCTTCTACAATTCCCTTTGAAGCATACCTCCCATGACTTCATTGAGGTCTCTCTGCTTGTACGTATGAACATATCCTGGGAGAAACCACTGAGACTTATTAGCACCCTGTCTGCCTTTCTGTTGTCTTCCAGACACAGACCTCAAGCCATGCTCCCAAATACCATTTATTTCTACCTGAACTAAACACAGCCCTATGGGATCCTGCAGAGAAGACTTTTTCCTCAAAGCACGAGGTCTGTGTTTCGTGGAGAGTGAGAGCAGCAGTTTGCTTGTCTATTGTTCATGAAAATGTCCTTCATTTTACTGCTTTTTAGTCTGAATGATCATAGCAGTTCCCAGGTTACAGTCAGAGATACAGAGCACAGAATGTGCCTTAGCTGCAATGATACTGTGGTCCATTACCACCTGCCAAGGTTTTGCTTGGCAAACAAATGCCCTCGCACATGACTCCCTTCCATCTCTACCAGGGCTAAGATTCCACTCTCAGCAATCTATACCTAGCTTTCCCATCTGAATGCTTGCTCTACTGATTTATAACATCAAACTTAAACACATTTCAGGTAATCAAAATCAGGTCAAGCTGCTAATGCCTGGGTCATTCCTGGAGACATCAGCCTCCTTCCCACACTGGTTCTATTCACTCTCCTATAATCCCTTTGAAGCATACCTCCCATGACTTCACTGAGGTCTCTCTGCTTACACATATGAACATATTCTGGGAGAAAGCACTGAGACTTATTAGCACCCACGCTGCCTTTCTGTCTTACCTTACCTAGTCTAAAGATTGGGCTCAACTACTTAGCGTTGCCTTTCTCAGCTAATCTTGTTTTAGAGTACTAAATCTGTTGTTCTTGTTTTGTCTGACTATTTAGTACTGGAACTTCTTATGTAGAGTAAATTGGCCTTAAATTGCCTGACTCCTGATTGCTGGGATTAAAGGTGTGCCTAACCATGTCTGGCACGGTAACTAAATTTAAATTGTGTAATAGGCTCTGCCTCAACTTTAGAAGGCCTGTGCTACTGTAAAGATCACGAGTCTAAGGAAAGCCTTGGTCTGATCATAGTGGGTGAGGCATCAGACATAAATACTAAGCTTAGAGCTCAGAACAGACTGCAGAGAAGAGGAGCTGTGTCATGTTAAGGATGAGTGAGGCAAGCAAGGGTCCACCTTAAGCTTTACAAATTTAAATGTCAAAACCCAGAGAACATTTTCTAAAGGACACTAATGACATACAAGAAACTTTCAGCTTCCAGAAAGGTCAAGATCAATTACTAACTGTCAACATCACACTTTATGATACATTAACTGCATACTTACTCTACGGAAATAAACAATTATAAAGCATGCTGAAGCTACACAATCTGCTAATTAAAAATTTCAAATATATTACCACAGTATTACCAAATAATCTGATTTATAGGCATTCTGTTCCAATTAAATCGATATTCTGAATCAAGGGGAAAATTTTCAAGTAGAACTCAACTACGATAAAGGATTTGTTCCAATAAATATTCTGAACTTAATTGGCTTAAATGGACTAAGGTGCTTCTGTCTGTAAAAAAGTCCAACATGACATGACCACATCCCAGGCTGTTTACTTATCCCTGTCTAAAGCCTGATTTACAGGCAACAAAGTGCAGCCATGACCCACAGCCCAGGCAGGAACCATCTGCTAATGGAACTTTTAACTGAGAAGTGACCAGTGACGGGAGGTAATTCTTCCTGTGCAAAGCTGCTCTGAAGACCTTTGTGCACTTTATCAAGTAAACAATCACTAACATATGCATTAAGAAAATTTAAATATATTATGACCAATAAATACATAATCAATCAATAGGTGGTTTTCTTCTCTTGCAGATTTAATGCTCAGGTGCCACACTATTAGTGCTGTACTGGTGCATTCATTTGGATGCAGACATTCTGATGCAACGTTAACCACTTACAATCAGATGGTAAACAGGTTATTTCAGAAACTCCTTAGGAATTCCCATGTAGAAAACTCTGAAGAACTAAATCAACCACCATTCTCAAGGAGCTACAGTTTTAAAAATAATTTAATTAATTCACTTCTATTTTTATTCTGCAGCCTTGGGGTTCAACAATGTGTATAAACACGTGATCACTGAGCTATGTGCCAAGCCCTTGCTTTTTGAGGCAAGGTCTTGTTCAGGCTAGCCTTGAACTCACAATCCTCTTGCCTTAGCCCCATACGTCTTAAAGCATTTACCATCTAACTCTAATTTTATTTTTGGTTAATGTATATTAACTGTCCATATGAGTGGGGCTCAAAGTGTAAACATTTATTCACATGCCTACAGTGCGCACTGATCAGATCCAGCCTCCTTTGTCTCCTCTCGTTTCTTCCCAACTTTTTTTTAAAAGATTTATTTATTATGTATACAATGCGTGTTTTGCATATACACCTGAACGCCAGAAGAGGGCACCAGATTTCATTTTAGATGGTTGTGAGCCACCATGTGGTTGCTGGGACTTGAACTCATGACCTCTAAGGAGAGCAGCCTGTGCTCTTAACCTCTGAGCCATCTCTCCAGCTCCTCTTCCCAACTTCTAGTCATCATTATTCTACATTCAGGACAACTCTTTTTTAGCTTCCATACACCAGAGTGCACATGTGGTACTTGTCTTTCTGTGTCTGAACTACTTCACTCATACAATGTCAGTGAGTCCCATTTATTTTGCTGCAAATGGCAGGTAGGACTTCATTCTTTACAGTTGAATATTATTGCATCATGTAAGTATACTATAATTTCTTTATCTGTTCCATGGTTGAACATCTAGGTTAATTTCACATTTTAGCTACTATGATTAGTGTAGCAATGAATATGGGCAACAAGAACATGCTGACTTCATTTTCTCAGGCCTTAATGAGCTACCACACCTGAGGGCTCGACTTGTTCTCTGAGGAACTTCTCTGCTAGAGTCCATATACATATACACATCCTCACTAACTGTGCATCACAGTTTCTTTTCCCCTTTTCTCATAAGCATTTCACCTACCCATTCTCCAAGCTGATATGGAACTTAAAATAATCATACTGCATTCCAAATATTGGGATTATAGGCACAAGCTGGCCATGTCTTTCAATAGTACTATTGTAACCAGATAGGATAGTATCTCAATGTAGTTTTATTTGTATCTGACTGAAAGCTAAAGACACTGGGGTTTTATACACACCCATTAATACATTTATTTATTTAGTTTCCATATGCATGCCAGTGGACAATTTGTGGGAGCTGGTTTTCTTCTTTTACAATGATGAATACAAAGATCAAACTCAGGTCATCAGGCTTGGTGATATGTGTCAGTTGTGAGTATGTTGTGTATACACTACAATGTTACTTTATAACACCAAATATGCTACATCTTTCTATATTTTAAGACCCAGAACTCAGGCTGCACATGTTGGCTCATGCCTTTAATCCCAGCATTCAGGAGGCAGAAGCAGGAGGATCTCTGTGGGTCTGAGGTCAAACCTGGTCTACATGTGAGCTCCAGGAAACCCGGGCTATGTAGAAAGACCCTGTCTCCAAAACAGTAAAAAGACCAGGGACATAACTTAAATGGAAAGTGGGTCAGGTGAAGAAGGGAGGGCAGGTTAGTTACCTCCTCCCTTGGCTGTGTTGAGTCCTCAGCTGCCCAGCTACACCTCGCTGGGTTTTCTGTTGCTTAAGATACAAGGACTCATAATGGGTTTCTGAGTCACTGAGTTTGGAGTAAAATCCTTTTCTGTGTCATATTAATAAGAACTGGGCAGTTAAGAGCCTGACAAGAGGGCTGGAGAGATGGCTCAGTGATAAAGAGCAGTATTCTGTTTTTCCAGAGGACCTGAGTTCAATTCACTGTTCCCATGTCAGTCAGTTCACAACTGCCTGTAACCCCAGCTTCAGAGGAATCTAATACCTCTGGACTCCAAGGGTACCTGCACGGACATACAAATATCCATACACGGATACATAACTAAAAATTAAAATAACATTGAAAAAAATTGATCTGAGAGCAGAGATCCATTGGACATACCTCACATGTACCTTGCCTTCCACTACGAAACTGTATCTGTCCCATGGGATCAAAATAGAGTTCAGATACACTCATTTAAGACACAGCAGGCATGAGTTTCAGCTACTCATCTTACTGGAATATTCTGCTAGACACATTCTTCCACAATTAACAGAAACCAACATTTTACTTAAAATGCAAGTAAGCAAACAAAATTAAAACAATCTAGAATTATATACTTGTATATAAAAGCTCCAAATTTAAAAATGAGTAACCAGTAAAGATAATAGCTACATTTTGTTGGGACCAAGGGCTACTTATGAGGAACCCTTGTCTTGTTTTTAACTTGAATTAGAGGGAACACTGTACATTTCACCATTAAATCTGAAGCTTGAATTCAGTTAGTTGTATATTCCCCTCTCATGTAACACGTCTAAACCACATTGAACAACTTTAAAATAGTTACTTTTAGGGCTAAGTAGGTAAAGTGCTTAAGGAGTTCCATTCCTAGCACTTATATTAACAAAACAAAATCACAAACAGCCAGGCATGGCAGCATGCTTCTATATTTCCAGTGCTGGGGAAATGCAGAAAACTGGGGCTTGATGGTCAGTCGGTCAATGGAATCAATTAGCTCTAGGTCCAGTGAGAGAACCTGTCTCAAATAAGGATGGTAGCTGAGAAAGACACCAATGTCAAATCACACACACCCCAAAATAAATAAATAAATAAATAAATAAATAAATAAATAAATAAATAAATAAATAAATAAATAAATAAATAAATAAATCAATCTATAGTTTTATTAGTACTTCCTGTTTTTGTACTATACCAATTACTTTTAACCTAACCACTGCCCATGCAATGTGTGATGATGATAAAACATAGGTAGGGATCACCAGAATGATCTTTAACAATTTTGAATAATGATTATTAATGAAATTTAGACTACAACTATATAAAAACAGTGAAATCACATCTTTTGTTTTCAGCCTTATTTTTATATAAAAATTACCTTTCCCAGCATTCTGCCTAGGAAGTAGTAATGCCTTGCAAAAGAATCTCCCACAAGCATCTGAGCAGCTGGGTTGGGGTACAGAAGCCCTTCATTAGTAGTCTTAAAGAACCCCTGGTTCGGGTTAAATCCAGATTTCAGTAGTTCATTTAAAAACTCTCTGAAAATACCACCACCATCAATGCCAGCTTCATCCAAGCCATGGGCATTGAGCAAGTGCACACGAATCCGTTTTTTCAAATCAGGTTCTATTAAAAAGAGAGCAAAAACAAACAGTATTACAGAAACTATTATGTAAAGGCATTGAAACGATCAACCAGGGACATTTAAAATTTATGGTTCAACAAAGCAGAAATACTGAAGAGACAATAACATCAAAGTTACTTGAAATGCAAATAAACAAAATAAACATAGTCCAGAAACATCAACTTTTATGTAGATAGTCCCATTAAAAATATTATTAACCAATAAACTTATGGGAATTTCCCCAGGGCCCACATGAAAAGCCTTTTCCATGGATATATTACAGAGGAGATGGTTGGCTAGTGAACCAGTAGGAGAAACACTCTGAGTAAGAACAACCCACTATTTCTGAAGAGTAAAGTTAGGCAATTGGATGAACTACCCATGGTACGCAGGGAAAGAGAAACTTTTTCTAAAGAGATATAGGTTCCAGGCAACAAGAGTAATAGGCAAGGGAGGAGAGGAGGGATGGGGCTACAACAAGAATATAAAGTGTGTGGGGAAAAAATAGGCAATAGTGAATAGTTCTAACAACCTTGTCTTAGAGCTCATCATTGAAATGATTCTCAAAGCAGTCCAATCAAAGATGAGCCGAGTACAGGCTGAAGATACTGTCCTTTTTGATTTGAAAGGACACAAGCCAGTTTTCTAGGGTTAAAAATTTACTATGAATACTCACAGCAGACTAGAAAAGCATCTGAAAAAGGAAGTAAACTACTGGTATCTTCTGTATCACCCTTGTCGTGGTTTGAATAGGTTTGGCCTTCCTAGACTCATGTGTTTGAATGCTTGCCCTCAGGGAGTGGCACTATTAGGAGGGGCGGCATCGTTAGCATGAGTGTGTCACTGTGGGGATGGGCTTTGAGGTTTCCTATGCTTCTGCTCCACTCAGTGTGGAATGGGGGCCTCTTCCTTTGGAAGCCAGTCTCCTAGCTGACTGGATCACGATGGGGAATTCTTAGCTCCTCCAGTACCATGTCTGCCTGGATGCCATCATGTTTCCTATCATGACAATAATGGACTAAAATTCTGAAACTGTTAGCCAGCTGTAATTCAGTGTCGTTTATAAGAGTTGCCATGGTCACGGTTGTCTCTTCATAGCAATGGAAACCCTAAGACAACCCTGTTTAATCAACTATGGTAGAAACACATACACAGCTGTTTATTTTCTACAGCAATGCCCTGACTTCTAGATATGTAAGTGAAAATTGGAGAAACTTTTACTTCCATGCCTTAGTTGAGCCTTTCACTGACCACCCTTGCTGAGCTCTAGTGACTACAAAGACACAATGCACATCACGTAGTTTTGTTTAGTATGTGAAATTTGAGTGTGTTTATGACTCTGACACCTGAAATAAGCACTTCATAAAGTTTGTAGACAACAGTGACCTGAGAGATTATTTAAGGAGTGAATTGGTTTGTGACACAGGAAACTGTAGTTTTTATAAGGATGCTTCTGTCATACAACAGGATTTAATACACTAAAGATAACAATTGTCTTCTTTCTTTTCAAAAGAATTAAGTTTCATGTCAATGCTTCTGTATTGAAAGTTTTTTTTTTAATTTTAAAAAATATTACTTATTTCTATGCTAGGCACATCTTTAATCCCAGAACTCAGTGAGTTCAAGGCCAGAGTGGTTTACACAAAGTTCCAGGTTTACAAAGTCAGGTCAGGGTTATATAAAGAGACCCTGTCTCAACACAAAACAAAAATTTAAAGTTTCAGGAAATTTCATTTTTCCAGATAAAAATGTCTAAAAATCCAGTTAGGCATGGTGGTATACGCCTTTGACCTCACTCAGGAGTTCAAAGCATTCAGGAGGCAGAAGCAAGTGTATCTCTGTGATTTTGAAGACAGGATGCTCCACATAGTGAGTTCCAGGGCAGCCAGGGCTTTGCAGAGAGATACTGTCTTTATAGAAATAAATAAATAGTCATTTTAAAGGGGCACTGACCTTTTTAATGCCATTTACTAATATCAACTATAAAACAAACTTGGAAAAATACTTTGTTAACCCTTTTTCTTTAAATTATTTTTGTATATTTGGTGTTTGGTCTACACATTTGTCTATGTGAAGGAGTTGGATCCACTGGAATTTGAATTACAGACCAGACAGTTGTGAACTGCTATGTGGGTGCTGGGAATTTAACAGAAGACAATGCTCTTAACCACTGAGGCATCTCTTCAGCATCCGTTAACCCTTTTATATATGGAGCAGAGTCTGAAAAATTAAATTGGGGTAGAGGGTAGAGAGACAACCCCTACTCCCCAGAAAGAATCGAGCTTAGAGGAAAAAAAGTATGCTTAGGAAAGAGTTAAATACTTCCCCAAAGGAGGGCATGAGAGACTAATACATCCGAAGAGTAGAAAAGGAATCAGTGATATCATATGACACTAAGAAAGGCCACTTCTGCCATCCACAGAACAGGCAAGAACGAGAGTACTCACTGGACCAAAAGCAGAGACATACTCATATCTTCCACAGGAAACCTGGCAAACAAACCCACCTCACAGGATTACAGGTTGCTTTTCATCTTGTCTAGGAATAACAGTAGCTATCGTTGGCCATTTACCCGAAGTAGAAGGTATGCTGGAAATTTACATAACCTTTCAGGTTAATAAGGAAGGGTACTAGTTGCAGTCGTAAGGCTGAGAATGACTTATTCTAATCCACATGATTAATACTACAATGGGTCCCGCATCATTTAAAACACCTTGGCTGCCTATAAAACCTTGGCTCTTGTCCAGGCACACTCCTCTGTGGTCTTCACTATACTCATAAGAACAAGCTTTTCACTGATAATTCACAAACATGATGTTTGTATCTATTTTGGTTAATTGATTATGAAATATATTCAACAAAAGTTCCAGATAAGGGGCAAGAGAGGTGGCTCAGTAGTTAGGAGGACATATACTAAGCCAGGTGGTGTGGCACATGCCTTTAATCCAAGCACTCAGGTAGGCAGATCTCTGAGTTTGAGGCCAGCCTGGTTTATAGAGAGAGTTCCAGGATAGCCAGGGCTACACAGAGAAACCCTGCTTCAAAAAACAAA
Organism: Pachyuromys duprasi; assembly: GCA_028658305.1. Classification (NCBI taxonomy): domain Eukaryota; kingdom Metazoa; phylum Chordata; class Mammalia; order Rodentia; family Muridae; genus Pachyuromys; species Pachyuromys duprasi. Next base: position 62,709,030 of record CM053763.1, on the reverse strand, counting down.
ACAGAGTATATACTACTCTCACAAAGGACCTGAGTTTGATTCCCAATATCTATGTTGGTGGCTTACCCATACATAACTCCACCTTGAAGGTGTTCTGACACGTCTGGCCTCACATAGAACTTGCTGCACTTATGTATTTTTAAACTATGCCCCCAAATCAAACAACAATAATAAAAACCTAGCAGAGTTTCAGATAAAATGCCATCTGAATAGTAAAAGGTATTTTAAAACCTGCCAAGGCTGGACTAATGAGGTAGCCTAGGCAAGTAAATGTGCTTGTAGCTTACTTGTGCCGAAGTCTGACCACACCTAAGTTTGATCTCTGGGACCCCTGTGATGAAAGGATTCTCCTCTGACCTCAACATGTGCACTGTGGCACATGCACCACTCCCTCTGGAAAAAAATTAAATGCAATAATAATACTTTATAAAGTGCTTGGGGGGGCCCTCCCCCTCCCCTTCTTTGGAGGAGGGGGGATGGGGATATGAGGGTGGAACTGGGAGGAGAGAAAGGCAGGGGCTGCAATTCGGCTGTAAAGTGATTAAATAAATAAATTAATGAAGAAAAAAGTGCTGAAACTTGAAATAAACCCCTAGGGGGAAAAACCCCAGAGATGCTGTATAAAAACATGAATTTTGGTATTTATGCCCATCTAATCTCTGAACAATCAATCTCAAGAAGGAAACAGGAACATTTATTTGCTATTACAGACACAACCTTCAACTCACTGCCAAGGGCTAGTATTAAAAATTTTATAAAGTTTTAAGTGTGAAAACACTCTGATGAGGAATTGTTGCTTTTGGTCACCTTTGAACCTCTCCCTTAAACTTCTGAACCAACGCAGAAGGGTTCCCAAAGCTATCCTCAGAGTATAGCTTATCAAGGATTCTGGACTTTTGTGGAAGCTTACTTATGAGAATCACAATATATAATTGAATGTAAATACTTTCAGCATAAAATATAGCCTGTTAGGGATCTTGACACTATTTGTTTCTAAGAAAAAATTAGAAATACTTGATTTTATTTTAAGGTTTTAGTGGGAAAAGAAATTAAGTAAAAACATCAATTTGATTTTGTCCTTAACTAATGTAATTAATTCTGTCCATTAAATGAAATAAACCCAACTTCTTGAAGAAGGTAGTCTTAGGAAATGGCATCAAGGTTACTGGCAGCTCAACCCCCATAGATGCAGGTTGCTGGGAGCATTGGTGGACCACACGCAACAGGAGTTACGGCAAAACAATCTCACTGTCCTCAAAGCACTCCCGGGTGAACACTACCTCACACTCTCTCTACAGCATAGTTTCATAACACTGCAACACACAACTACAAAGAGCAAATAGTTTCCATAGGCGAGGCCAAGTCTGCAAATATCTGTTACTACCTTCTCTAAGCTCCACTTGATTGACTTTGTGAAGCGCTAACTCAAACTGTTCAGAAAGTGTCTGAGATAAAATGAGATCATGAACAACAATACAGGACTGATTTTAAATGACTAGATGATAAATGGGATAACCACATCAATTGATTGTATGTAAATGAACAGTTAATACAGCACCTTAAACCCTTTCTGGTAAACAGATTAAATGTTTTGAGAAAATCTGTCTAGCAAAATATCAACCTTTACCTGCAGTTTAAAAACCCCATTCCAGCCAGGTGTGGTGTGCATACCTGTAATCCCCAGGACTCAGGGAGGCACAACAGGTGGATCACACTGTGAGTTCAAGATCTACAAAGTGAGTCTAGAACAGCCGAGGCTACACAGAGAAACCCTGTCTCGAAAACAAACAAAGAAAAAAACTGCAACCAACCAACCAAACAAAAATCAACAGCACTTATTTTACTATAATGTGACCAAAAGTTGGTCACGCCTGACTACACAGAGAGGCCCCGTCTCAATAACAACAAAAACCAGAATGAAATGGGTTGCCACCCTCAGTTTTGGAATTATAGGCAGCAAAATGGTAATGAGGGCAAAAAGTTGCCTTTAAAAGTAAAAACTGCTAATCTAAAATGCTTGCTGTGACAACTATCAATTTTTTAAATTTATTTATTTAAAAAACGTATTTTTAAATTATTTATTCACTTTGTATCCCAGCTGTAGCCCCCTCCCTCGTCCCCTTCCAACCCCATCCTCCCTCCCTCATCTCCTTCCATACCCCTTCCCAAGTCCACTGACCCTAGCCCATCAGGTCTCATTAAGAATAGCTGCACTGGCTTCCTCTGTGGCCTGGCAAGGCTGCTCCCCCCTCAGGGGGAGGTGATCAAAGAGCCAGCCACTGAGTTCATGCCAGGGACAGTCCCTGTTCCCCTTACTAGGGTACCCACTTGAAGACTCAGCTGCCATGGGCTACATCTGTGCATGAATTATAGGTTATCTCCATGCATGGTCCTTGGTTGGAGTATCAGTTTCAGAAAAGACCCCTGTGCCCAAATTTTTTGGTTCTGTTACTCTCCTTGTAGAGCTCCTGTTCCCTCTAGATCTTTCTATCTCCTCCTTCTTTCCTAAGATTCCCTGAACTCTGCCCAAAGTTTGGCTATAAGTCTCAGCATCTGCTTTGATACCCTACTGGTTAGAGTCTTTCAGAGGCCCTCTGTGGAAGGCTCCTATCCTGTTCCCTGTTTTCTCCTTCTTCCGATGTCCATCCTGTTTGCCTTTCAGAGTGAAGATTGAGCATCTTGCCCAGGGTCCTTCTTCTTGCTTAGCTTCCTTATGTGTACAAATTTTAGTATGTTTATCCTATATTGTATGTCTAATATCCACTTTTAAGTGAGTATATATACCACGTGTATCTTTCTGGGTCTGGGCTATCTCACTCAGGATGATTTTTTTCTGGTTCCATCCATTTGCCTGCAAATTTCATGATTTCCTTGTTTTTAATTGCTGAGTAGTATTCCATTGTATAAATGTACCACAATTTCTGTATCCACTCCCCCATTGAGGGACATCTGGGTTGTTTCCAGTTTCTGGCTATTATGAATAAAGCTGTATGAACATGGTTGAGCAAATGTCCTTGTTGTAGAGCACATTTTGAATATATGCCTAGGAGTGGTTTAGCTGGATTTTGAGGAAGCACTATTCCTAATTGTCTGAGAAAGTGCCAGAATGATTTCCAAAGTGGTTATACAAGTTTACATTCCCACCAGCAATAGAGGAGGGTTTTGCTTTCTCCACATTGTCTCCAGCATGTGTTGTCACCTGAGTTTTTGATCTTAGCCATTCTGATGGGTTTCAGGTGAAATCACAGGGTCATTTTGATTTGCATTTCCCTGATGACTAAGGATGTTGAACATTTCTTTAAGTGTTTTTTCTGCCATTTGATATTCCTCTATTGAGAATTCTGTTTAGCTCTGTACCCCATTTTTGAAAAAAAACTAAGTCTCTGAAGAAAGAAATTGAAGAAAAGCAGAAGATGGAAAGATCTTCTGTACTCACGGATTGGTAGGATGAACATAGTGAAAATGGCCATGTTACCAAAAGCAATCTACAGATTCAATGCAATTCCCATCAAAATACCAACAGAATTCTTTACAGACTTTGAAAGAACAATTCTCACTTTCATAAGGAAAAACAAAAAAACTCAGAATTGCTAAAACAATCCTGTACAACAACAGATCGTCTTGAGGTATCTCCATCCCCAATCTCAAGCTGTACTACAGAGCAAAAGTAATAAAAACTACATGGTACTGCACAGAAGCAGAATGGTGGATCAGTGGAATAGAATAAAAGACCCAGAAATAAACCCACACACCTATGAATACTTCATTTTTGACAAAGAAGCCACAACCACAGATCTTCAACAAACAGTACTGGTCTAACTGGACGTCTACATGTAGAAAAATGCAATTAGATCCATATTTATCACCCTGCACAAAACTAGTCCAAGTGGATCAAAGACCTACCTCAACATAAAACCAGACACACTAAATCTGTAAGAAGAAAAAGTGGGGAAGAGCCTTGAACTCATTGGCGGAGAAGACAACTTCTTGAACAGAACACCAACAGCACAGCACAGGCTCTAAGATCAATAATCAATAAATGGGAACTCATGAAACTGAAAAGCTTCTGCAAAGCAAAGGATGCTATCGTTAGAAGAAAACGACAGCCTACAGACTGGGAAAGGATCTTCAGCAACCTTTTATCTGACAGAGGGCTGATATCCAAAATATATAAAGAACTCAAGAAGTTAAAAAGCAACAAACCAAGTAATCCAATTAAAAAATGGGGTACAGAGAGAACTATCATTTTAGGAATAATATCTGATAGTTCACATTCTCTAAATTTTATCTGTTACATTTTAGTTTTTAAAAAATCATGTAGAAGGCTGGAAGTCCAGCTCAGTGGTAAAACACTTACCTGGGTTCCCTCCTTAGTATAAAATGAACAAGCAAACAGAGTTTTGTCTTTCTCTCTCTCTCTCTCTTTTTTTTTTTTTCGAGACAGGGTTTCTCTGTGTAGCCCTGTCTTAGACTTGCTTTGTAGACCAGGCTGACCTGGAACTCACAGAGATTTGCTTGTCTCCATCTCCCCGAGTGCTGGGATTACAGACATGTGCCACCGCACCCAGCATAAACAGTCTTGATAGAAAAATTATGAACAGGAAAGTAAAATTTCCTCCCAAGAAACTGAATCTAGGTCCTGAGCCATGCTAGTCCATTAGTAAAATACTCTACCTACTGTTTTACATACATATGTACGTATGTACATACATAGGTTCCTATGTAGCCCTGACTCATAGTGCTACTAGGATTAGAGGTATGTACTTTCACATCCAGCAGCAGTTCAATGTTTTGGTTTTTTTAAACCATTTTTTTTTCTATCATTCAGTCAGAGAGGGACTCACTATATACCCATGGCTGACCTGGAACTTGATTATGTAGAACAAGGTAGCCTCAAAGTCACAGAAATCCACTTACCTCTGCCTCCTGAGTAGTGATTTTAAAGGTGTCCTCTTTTGCCCTCTTTGCTCTCTCTCTCTGAGATGCCGCATCCCACCCCCCTTTCTCTTTTCTCCTGTGCTCTCCCACTGTCTAACTCACTCTCTCTCTCACCTCCAAACCCCACACATTAAATTTCTTCATTCAAAAAAAAAAAGAGAGATTAAAGGTGTGTACCATGATGGCCAGCAACAATTTTCTACAATAATTCCCCCAGCTCCCACTGACATATGCAGGCATTCAGAGAAAAGTATATAAAAACTTTATGTACCATTTTCTGGAGAAAGTTTGTCATAAGCATCTTCATAAATATAATTTCTTCTTATTGTGACATTGATTCCATCCAGAAATGGACCATCTCCTTGAACTTCTTGCTTATCTGCATATATCAACCTTTGAAAGATCTAACAAAAAGGTAAAATTGTAAGGCTATTAGAACCAAAAGACTTGCTATTATAAGCACAAACATGCTAAACAAACCTGTTAAATATAGTTTAACTTTGTATTTCTATAAAACTATGGCATCAGTTTTATATACAAAGTAGCAAATATTAACTTTTTCAATAAATGGATATTTAAGTATTTCTTAAGCTGTTTCTCCTGATTTTACTGTGAGTTTTAAAAGACCCATGCCACAGTATGTGTTTATTTATTACGTATTTCTTAAAAATTTAGACAGGTAAGGGGTGTTGAGATGACCCAGTGGGCAAGGCACTTTCAGCCAACAGTTATGACCTGAGTTCAATCTGGGACCTGCATGACAGAGGGAAAGAACATACTCCTAAAGCTCTTAAAGCAGTATGCTAATCTTAGAGGAAATATTTCCAGCAAGGATAAAATTCCTGTCTATAATGTTGACATATCAGTAGAGGGAGCTCAGGAGTTGGGTACTATGGTGTTTTGGCTTTTTGTTTGGTTGTTTTGTCTTGTTTTTCCAAGAAAAGAGTTTCTCTGTGCAACATCTCTGATTCTCCTGGAAGTCCCTTTTTAGACCAGACTGGCCTCTAACTCACAGAAACCCATTTGCTTCTGCCTCTCCCAATGCTAAGATTAAGGGCATGTGACACCAAACCCTGCTGGGGTTGGCAATTTTATAAATACCTAGAGCAGCAGTTCTTAAACTGTGGGTGTTGACCCCTTTGGCAAATCTCTATCTCCAAAAATATTTACATTACGATTCACAATAGTAGCAAAATTACAGTTATGAAGTAGCAACAAAAGTAATTTTCTGGTTGGGGTCACCACAACATGAAGAACTGTAGTAAAAGGTCACAGCGTTAGGAAGATTGAGAACCACTGACCTAAAGTCTATACATCAGTCTGTTATTTTTGTTTGTTTGCCCTGAAAACAAAAATGAAGGCCTGAAAAATATTGAGGCCCATACCTGGAAGAACAACCTAGTCATTTCTGGTAAAAACACAACAGTCTAAATTAAACTGGAAACAAATATATGCAAATGTTTAAACATTTTTCAAAATCATTTGGCAAAGAGCTAAGATATCTGTCCATTTTTCAAAGCAATTATGGTCATAGTAACTTTTTTATGAATGCACACAAAGTACCTTTACAAAAAAAAAAAATTGGCATTTTTTTAGTAACTGCAAACTTTGACAATTTAAACAACCTTCCCTCACTACCAAAAATCTCTAGTGGGACAGGCTGCTCTGCTAGCTACAAGGGAAAGTAGAGCTTTAGCTTGTACAGAGAAGTATCTGGCTGGATATTAAGGATGAAACTGGAGATGTTAAGTGGTGTGTTAACTTTTTAACTGTTAAATTAGCATCATGGGTCTGAATGGCATACCTTCACTCGCTCCTCAAATGGAACCACAAAAGGCAGTTCTGTCAGGATGGCAAGCTGTCTTTCCTCAGACACAGACAGGGGTGGGGACTCCAGACCTACTGCAACACATGTTAAAACTCGTTACTCCCACTGTATTTCCCTTTCCATTCACTGCCAGTTATTAAAATCAGGGTTTAAAATCCGAATATGATTTTAAGAATCTGAAATAACCTAGTGATTCTATGTATCTCTACTTCCACGAACATACCCTCTAGGCCCAATCGAGGTCATTTCAGCCAGGTAAGTGATACAGGTGCAGAGTAGGTTAAGGATGATCATCTTCAGTTGTCTGCTCATCCCACAAACACAGCTAGCACTAACAGGATAAGGCCCAGGATGTTAGAGCTAAAATGGGAGGTTCCTACATAGCCACTTTTTCCTTTGAGTTGTGTATGCATGCATGTCAAGAGGTACCCAGGAGAAGGCTAGGTATCCAGTGGTCTCATGTTGGGGGTTGGTCTGGCCCCCAAAATCTGGTTGCTGCCCAGACAGTCTCACTACACCTGTCTTTATTGTGTAAACCTTGCTGTAGCTAATTTAGAGTTGACTGGCTAATAAAAACGGTGAAGCCTATGACTTGGTAGAAGAGAGGTAGGCAAAGTTTAGGTTCCTGGTCTTGGGATCAGGAGACCACAAGTCAGAGGGAGGATGTGGCAGAAGGAGCAGAAGATGGAGAAAGATGATGTGGCCTGATGGGGCATATCCAGCCCAGAAAGACTTATTAGCAAGTAACTTTGGTTATATAGCTGAGAGATAGGTAAATAGCTTAGAGGGTTGATATCTGTCTGGCTCCAGTGCTTTAAGCTTGTAAATAAATCATAGCCCATCTGTGTCAATTATTTTGGAAGCTAGCGGGGTTAAAGAAAACTGTTTGCCTTATTAATTACTATCTTACAGGCCTATATTGGTACTTTACTAGTACCCTGAGGCCCCGTTCTTTCCCAACAGTGAGAAAACAGCCCGGCACAATGAATCACAGTTAACCCTTTCAAACACATTTGAATGAAAAAACAAATCTAGTTAATGTTTAACACTTTAAGACTCCCTTATAGCTAGGAGGTAGGGGCACACGCCTTTAATCCCAGAACTTGGGAGGTGGAGGCAGAGGCAGAAGCAGGCGGATCTCTGTGGGCTGGAGACCAGCCTAGTCTACAGAATGAGTTCCTGGACTGTCAGGACTACATAGTGAGACCCTGTCTCAAAAAAAGAAAAGAAAGAGAGAGACAAAAAAGCCACAGAGTGGCAAACTTTATAACAGATAAAAAAAAAAAAACTATACCTATAACATTAAAAATTCTCTAAATGCAATAGTTAAAAAAGAAGCACATGAAAATACACTCAATACCATTAGTCAGCTGAGACATGCAGGTTAAAATCACAGTAAGATATCATCTTATTTAATTTTCAGTAGAGCTAGGAATGAAACACAGGATTTGTTCCAGATTAATTTAAGCAAGTGTTTTACCACTATGCTACATCCTTTTTAAATGGCTACATTTTTAGCCATTGTCAAAAAGTTTTGACAACTTTACACATGTACACAACAATGTATGGTGATCATATTTATAACTTATTATCCTTATTCTTCTTCCACTCTCCATAACTACTCTCCTCACAACTAGTCTCCCTCTTAGCTTTCATGTCTCATTTTTTTTCTGTTTAACTGGAGTTGCTTATCAGAACGTGGGAAGGGAGTATTTACTAAAGCATGGGCAACCTATCAGGGGTTATGTTACTGAAGAAAAGGATTCCCACTTCCTTACCAAACTTGCTAATAGCTCCTCAGGGAGTTGTGAAGCCCACAAGTTCCTCCATCATCCATGCCTGTATGTTGATGGACCAGGCAATCATAGCTATTATTCATTACTGCAATGGCTATGTCGTATCCACAAAAAAAAAATCTTTTCAAAATGACAATCCCAGGGACTAGAGAGATGGTTCAGGGATTAAGAGAACTGTCTTGCTCTTCCAAAGGTCCTGACTTCAATTCCCAGCAACTACATGGTGGCTCACAACCATCTATAATGAGATCTGGTGCCCTCTTCTGGTGTGTAGGAACACATGCAGGAAGAGTATTGTATAAATTAGGGCATGGTGGGACACCTTTAATCCCAGCACCATTTTTCTTAACCAGTCAACTCTAAAATTAGCTACAGCAAGGTTTACACAATAAAGACAGATGTAGTGAGACCATGCTCTTGCCTGGGCAGCAACCAGATTTTAGGGGCCAGTAATTAGCATTAGAATACATAGCACCAGAGACAGGCAGATCTCTCTAGACCACCTAAGGCCACAGAGTAAGACCCTGTGTCAAAGAAGCAAAAACCAACCAAAATAAAACATGACAATCCCAAATACTGGCTGGGATACAAAGTGCCAGAGCATAAAACATACATCTCTGGTCTGAATGAAAGCTGGTATAACTACTTCAGAAAACAGTTCTGCAGGTTTTTTGTTGTTGTTGCTGCTGTTTTCTGTTTTTGTGTTTTGTTTCTGTTATTTGTTTTGTTTTGTTTTGAGACAGGGTTTCTCTGTGTAACAACCCTGGCTGTCCTGGACTCAGGCGCTCACTCTGCAGACCAAGCTTGCCTCTAACTTAGATATCTGCCTGCCTCTGCCTCCCCAGTGATTAAAGGTATGCGCTAATATGCCCAGCCTGTGTTTTTCTGTTTTGTTTTTTAAATAAAGTTAAGCACATCGCTGCAGTGATGTAAGATTCTTTATGTTCACACAAATACTTGTGTATTGATGATAATAACAGCGACATTCATAATCACCAAAGACTGGCAAAATATCCAAAAGTCCTTGATACATTTCAGTGGAATTCTGCAAAGTAATCAAAAGAAACAGCTATGATTCACAGAACCCCACTGCCTCATGCTGCTTGTTCTGCTGTTCTACCTTTCAGAAAAGATGAGATAACAATCATTTTCTACCCGTCCATCAGGGAGCACAAGCTTATTTTTATTGGAGTGATGAAAATATTCTGTGTGATGTTCAGCAAAATCACAGAGCTAACAATAAAAGGAGTGAATGCTGAAGAGTATTCACCCTTGTGACAAGAAGTGCCAACTGAGAAGAACTTACCCTCCAGGGTGGACTGCAGTGGGCCAATCCTGCCCATCCTCCGGAACCGCCAAACATTTCTAGAGGCAGGTACATAGAGCTGTGTGACCTGTGGGAATCAACTGCTGTCAGCACCTCCTTCTGCCACAGTACTGCCTGGTGGCAAGAGGACAGACTCAAGGCCTACACTTTTTTTAAAGAGCTGATTGTCTATCCCTGTCCAGTCTAGGCTGCTTCTCAAGTTCTCATATTTTAGCCTTGAATACTTTAAAGTGAACTGTTGAGTGTCTGGGCAGTGTAAATTATCATAATGATATAACTACGAAACAAACCTTATCACATTTAAAAATAAATATTATACTTACCTACTTCCTCTAAAATGTTTTTAATTTCCAATTAATTTGTTTGAATTAGTGTTAAAGTAAGATAAGCAGAAGGTGTTTTTTCTTGTTCTTCTTTAATCTGTAAGTTTTTCTAACCCCTTAGTTTTGGTCTTTGTAATTATTTTTTCATGAAGGTATAAGTTTTTGCTTATGGTCTGGACTGAACTCATTACTTGCAGAGGCACCTGAAGAGGCTTAGAGCAGCAGGCCCAATATGGGAGGTGGCATGTTACACCCTTCCCTGAACTCACAAAGTAAGACACCTATTATCTGGAAGAATTGTACAACAAAAAAACATCAATGCTATCTAGATAGCCTTAAGAGAGGCAGGTCAAATGTTTACTACTTCTTTCTAACAGTCTTCAGAATGACATGGTTCCTTTCTACTCCATAAAGTTGATGGAGAAAGCCTTTTTCTCTTTAGCACCACTGAATCTGTGGAGTCACTGTATGAGACCAGTCCGTGCAGCTGTTTTCAGTGTTACTCACAGTCTCTAGGTCAGTACTTATGTCTGGGAGGAAGGGCTCTCAGGAGTTCCTGACCTTTCTTCACTCCCCAGTAGCCTCTACTATGACAGGTCACCAAACTTCAAACCTAGAACTACCGCCATGCTAAAGTCCTTTCGTGTTGGTGGAAAAATTTTCTTAGAGTCATGGAGCCTCAACTTGAAGATATTTTGTCCCTGGGGACACAAGTCCTACCTCCAATGTCCTGCCACACTCTTTTTGGTTTCTTGACAGCACCTATACTCCTGTTTTCCCTGTTTCTCCCCAATGTCTTAAACTCTCAAAAATTCAAAAATGCATCAGTGGTGACTTTCTCTGAGAGCACCTGATACACACTTTTCCTGATCTTCTGGAAGATTCAACCTGCTTTAGGTTTTGAATCTTACTAATATTCAATTGTTTCTGCCCCTTCAGACAACCTAGGATACAGCCTATCTATTTTAACTAATGAATATACTTTTACTGATAGTATTACTAAAAGTGAAATTGTTTCCAACTCCAATACACAATTATTGGGCTTTAATCTAATCTGAGGAAATAAAAATACAATCAAGATAATGATTATCAAGATATTCTCGAAGCCAAGGCTGTGGCTACATATCTTGTCCTTTGACCAAGAGTTATTTAGCATTGCAGACAACATATATATCTACTCAAAAGTTAAGTGAAGTTAAAAACAATTTTAAAAGGCTTACACTCCCTAGAAATAGAAAAGCTGAGAAACCGTCTTTAATGAAACAGAATAGGGAGATTTTCTACTAACTTTATCTGCTTTGATATCCTCTTGTTCTGACAGCCAGTGGTTTGGAGGACAGAAATTTCTCCTAGTATCTCTGGACTTCAGCATTTTCACTAGGTTGGTGATAACCTGAAAAGGAAGAAGAGGGCAGTGTCATACAAACTACTCAGTGGCTAACACCTCACAGAGCAGGCAGCACCATTAACCAGATGCCAGAAGATACTAGCACTGGTGCTTCTCCACCTGGTAAAATGGGTGTGGACTTCCCCAGCTTACAAAAATCCTCTCTTCAGGGACCACAAGAACATACTGGAGGAACAAACCAGTTAGTTTTCTGTCAAAAGAAACAAAAAAGCACACAGGTGCACACACAAAGTGTCTTTAAAAAGGAGGTCAGGTGTCCCTGTGTTGAAAAAAAAGGACAGTTCGATCCTTCTACCATGAGGGAGTCTGTGATTCACCAGATGGTGGAGGCACATGCCTTCTATCCCAGTACTCAGGAGGTACAGGCAGGCAGATATGTGTGAGCTCAAGGCCAGCTTGGTGTATAGAGCTAGTTTCAGGGTGGTCAGAACTACATAGAGAAACCCTGTCTCAAAAAAACAAAAAACAAAAACAAGATGAGAAAATAACAAAAGAAGTCAGGGGACTGGAAAGATGGCTCAATGGTTAAGAACGACTCCCTTCTTTTGTAAAGGAGCTATCATGTGGGTCCTAGGAACGGAATCTTGTATTAATAACCACTGAGCCATCTCTCCAGGCCCTTGGCTAGATTTTCAAGACAGAACTCTGACAGTACAATAGCTCATCTGGGCTGTAATAAAGCTCATTCTGTCACTATGTACAATTTTTTTTTCTAGTTTTTCCAAGAAATTCCACATGAGGGATGTGGGTAAAATAGCATCCTACTGAATCCCTATTTCCCCCACACACCTTGCCTGTGCTTCTGGAGCTGATAAATTTCCTATAATCTCATATTTTTGTAATTTCCAAGCTGGCCATGCTGCCCAGCTGCAACATTCCATCTATGTGTAACCTTTGAATGTTCCTGAAACAACAGCTCTGCTATGAGTATGCTATGAGCTCCTTGGGAAGAGAGCCAAAAAAATTACCTGGGGACCTAATATTTTCCAGTAACTGATCTGGGATCAAAAGTTATTTGATAAGATTAAAGAAATCTAGCAGTACTATCTAAAAACTATCTACTTTCTACACTACATAGATGTACTTTGTAGAGCTGGCAAGATTACTCAGTGAGTAAATATGCTTACTACCAAGACTGACAACAGAGTTTAATTCCCTAGGAACCACATGATGAAAGCAGAGAACCAACTTCCACAAGTTGTACTCTAACCTTCATATATGTGCTGTAGCATGTATAAATAAATACATGTAAACACACATTTATAAAATCCTCTAGTGCCAGTTTTATATAAATATGAAGCAATTTAAAAAAATATATAAGCAGGGGCCCTGGAGAGACAGCTCAGAAGTTTAAGAGTTCAGCTTCTACCATCCACACTGGTGGTGTGACTCACAGCTGCCTATTCTCTAGCTCCAAGGGATCTAACACCTTCTTCTCAACTTCTGATGTAACCTACACTCGTGTGCACAAAACTCCAGACACATAATTTAAAGAATAAAGTCCTAGAAAAGATGTAAATAGAATAAGCTTGGCCAAAAATTCAGAAGGTAAAATTACCTTTTTAAAAGTGTATGTGCTCAGTTACAGAGTATACATTAACAAATACTATTTTCACAAGATCCTTATGTTTGTAGTGTTCTGGTTTTGATCTTGCCTACAGGGAATCTTGCCCACAGATTGACAAACTCAGGAAAGTTTCCTACTAAGTTATTATATCATAACAAGATATAGTACTATCCTGTAATGAATATATCTGTAAACTGAATGACAAGACTTGGATGGAGATGACTGGTGTATAGATAGTCTATTTTGAAAAGCAACTGCAAGATTAAATTATACTCAAATAAATAAAACCAAAAAGCACAGATAATTCTTTTCTTTTCTTTTTGGTGGCACTAAGGATTTCATCTAGAGCCTCATGACTTCCAGACAAGGGCTTTACCACTGGACTACATTCCCAGCTCTTCATACTTTTTATTTTGAGAAAGGGTCTCAGTAAGTTGCCTAACTAGACCTTAAATCTCTTTATAGCCCAAGCGGCCACAAACTTGCAGTCATGCCTAGTGCCAGAGATTCACCAGCCTGGCTTGGCTATGGCTAATTCTTAAAAGAACTCCATTCAAAGGACACTCAGCAGCACAAAACTTCTAGATACTGAAAGGGGCAAATGTGCAATATGATAAATACGTGAAAAGAGAATTTTTTTAAAACTCTGATTTCAAATGAAGAACATATTCAAAAGAATGAGAGAACAGTGGCATGCGGCTATAGGAGCATCGCCTGACAGATGTTCTCTTACCGAACAGAAAGAACACAGTGAGTCAACTCCAAGCCCTCACTACAGTGATACTGTCCAGGCTGAGTTCATCTGCCATTCTCTAGCACAGGGCAGTCAGCTTAAGGAATCACCGGTGAAGGCTTGAAATGCTAAGTGTGAGCTACTGTAAGTACACGTGAACCTGTTTTACACAGCTCTCAGCTTGTCTCAGTTTGTCTTGTTAAAAAATAGTGTGTTTTGAAAGACATGATTTTCTTCCTTGTCTGAAATTACTACAAAATCATTTTCTTAAGTATTCATTTCAATCAGCCACAGCAAGGTAAAAATAACAACAAAACACCCAGCCAACTTTCGGATAGGTCCAGCTCTACAAGTACAGAACACAGGTCTGCCACTCTGTGACTCCTGGTGAAAAATGCACATCAGGATTGCAGCCATGACACTGTGGTTGCATCCATTTACTTTGTTAAAAAGATGGGTTGTTGCTCCTCACCTCAGAGATCTGAAGCAGTCGTACTGGCACAGGCATTGCCACGACTTTGGCTAGAGATCTATCACACCCTTCCTTGAAGAGGAAAAGGAAAAAAGCAGCCCAAATTCTTATTTCATGGATGTGAAATGTCCAGGTCACTACAAGATTGCTATAAGATTACTACAATTTTCAGCCGTGCTCAGACAGTCGTTCTTTGTTTTAGGTTGTTCAACAGTGTGTGCCAAGCCACAGGAGAAAAAGCCAGGTTCACAGAAGGCTGTTCATTTAGAAAGCAACACTAATCTATTTAAGTCCCTGAATTTGTTTTTCACAGAAACCTTTTCAAGCTCAGTTACTCTATGAAGACAATGTAATTATGCTTGATTTTTATAAAGTATATAACAATAATCTACTTTGGAGTCAGTTTTTCAATAAAGTTTCAATTATGGAAAAAAATATTTGGGTTGTTGTCTTTTTTCTTCAGTGCTGGGGACAGAACCAAAGGGTCTATACTAGGCAAAGGTTCTACTTACTACTAAGCTGCATCATCACACCTGGGGTAGCTTTTAAAACGATTTTGAAATTAGTATAACTCGTACATAAATCTGGGTTTTTCATTTATGACACTTTCATACATACACATAATGTACTTCAAGTAATATTCATCTCCTCCTTAGTCTCTTGCCCCCCATCCCTACCCAGTTCACTTTCCTCATCCCTTCTACTTCCATGTGTTCTTGTGTGTGTGTTCCAGTAAGATTTGTTACACATGTCGCCTGGAACACAGGCGAGAGTTTGTTGACAGAATCATGAGCGCCACATCAGTGACTGCACTACTGAAAAAAAAGCCCCCTCTTCACTAACTGCCTCTCTGACCTTATTTCGGGAGCCCTTCCCATTTCAATGACTACTGAAGGACCTAATACCATGAAGACAAGGATGGCTCCTATGAGTTCTCGAGTGCAGCAGCCACACCATGCCCGAGAGTCAGCACTCCACACCTATCCCTTTCTTGCATTCTTGCACTCCTCCAATCAGTCCTCCACTGTGTTCCACAGCCTTGGGTATTATGGTGATGCGAATGAAAATGGTCCCCGAAGACCCATAGGGAGTGGCACTATTAGGAGGTGTGGCCTTGGGAGGAAGTGTGTCACTCGGGTAAGCACTGAGGTTTCAGATGCTGAAACAGGGTCCAGTATTACTCTCTCTACCTGTTGTCTTTGGATGTGGATGTAGAACGTCCAGCTACTTCTCCAGTATGTCTGCCTTCATGCTGCCATGCCTCCCACCATGCCAATAATGCAAATCAGCCCACTGTTAAATGTTTTCCTTTGTAAGAGTTGCCATGGTCATAGTGTCTCTTCACGGCAATAGAAACACTAGCTAACACCAGGCACAGTGGCACATGCCTTTAATCCTAGCACTCAGAGAGGCAAAGGCAGGCAGATCACTGTGAGTTTGAGGCCAGCCTGGTTTACAAAGGGAGTCCAGGACAGCCCAGACTGCACAGAGAAACCCTGTCTTGAAAAACCAAAAGAAAAAAAAAAAAAACCCAGAACAACAACAAAAAGGAAACCTTAACTAAAGCAGATATGCATGTCCCATTCATGGGTCATTTATTCTCAGTAATTTGGTCAGTTATGAGTCTCTGAAGTTGCTGAACACTGCACAGAGAAGCTTTTCTGACAAAGCTAACAGCAGCAGTACTCTATAGGCATATATTTAGAGGTAATGTGATAGGTACATTATGCTCAGTTAGCAAAGAACAGCAGTTCCCCCACTAAGGCAAAGGACCTCCCTAGACATGAGCTTTTGACCAGGTCTACATTATGAGTCAGCAGGGAGGAAGCTAGTAGCCAAGTTTCAACTTTGTGTTTCTATGTCCCTCTACCAAACTGCCCTTAGGTTTTTAGAGCCTCCCTATATATTCCAGGTTGGCCTGGAACTCATGATTTTTCTGCCTCAGTCTCTTGAGTGCTGGGATATACCAGGTTCACCACCACATCCAGCACATATTTTTCTTTCAAATGGAAAGTACAAACCAACAATCAAAAGAACAAGAATCATCTACCATAGCACACTCTGCTCTCTATGAGGCAATGCACATAGATGTGCCTGCCTCCCTGACACACTGGCTTTGATAAGGGCTATTAAATGTGGTAGCCAGATACAAAGACATACCAAGCAGGATTTACTGCCTCTTCATCAGGTTAAAGTAATTATAGCCATAAATTACACTTCAAAAAGAAGTTTATAAAGTTGATAAATGTATGATCTGTTTTAACAACGTTGATGCAGAACTTAGAAACCGACCTCACTTCCTACAGTGACAAGTAAAGATGACTTTAAGCACTTAAATTCTGTGTTCTGTGACCAGCCAACAGAGCCGCTCACACAAATTAATTCAAGAAGATCATCTTTGACTGAAAAATGAAAATGGTCTGCATTGAAGTACAAAGCCCAGTCTCAGTATCTGCAATTCTGTCAGTCAAAAGAAAGCCAGAAATCAATGGCAAATGCTTTCGCTTACTCTGGTTGGTTTTACCATGAATGTTTCAACTTTAATTTGGTATTATATACATAAATGGTGTTGACATTTTATTTGGATACTTTCAGAAAAACATGGTTAGCTTTGTACAATAATCAACACCTCTCACACAGAATCACTACCATATAAACAGACAGGTAATGCTTGCTTTTAGGAAAAAGTGACAACTCCCTATTGTTTGTGATATTTGATGTACAAGTCATTTTCTCCTATAAGAAAAACTAATAGCAGTTGATCACTCATGGGTCATACTAGTTTCTATTATTTCTGGGACTCAACTCAGCAGGTGGTATAAAATAGGTTGGGGACATGTCCTTTAAATAATTCTATTCTAAGGCCAGAGGTCTTTGTTAAAACACAATTTCAAATCTAAATCAATCCCATACTAAAAAAGGGGGGGCCAATTTTGGCTGTAGCTCAGTAGTAAAAATGTTTACTTAGCATGTACAAAGCTCTGGGTTCAATCTATTTCACTTACATATACATTAAGAGAGTAAGAATCATCTACCATAGCACACTCTGCTCTCTATGAGGCATAGATGTGCCTGCCTCCCTGGCACACTGCCTTTGATAAGGCCTATTAAATGTGGTAGCCAGATACAAAAGCATATCAAGCAGGATTTCCTGCCTCCACAAGGGGAAGGTGTTTCAGACAGGGTCTTCCTTAAATCACCTTGAAGTCACTATAGCCCAGGCTGGCCCCATGCTTGCAACCACTCTGCCTCAGCAACCTAAAAGCTGGGATTACTAGCATGCATCACTGCACTTGGCTCCACAAAATTTTTATTTAATGTTTAAGCAAAACAACATAGGGTCAGGGTGAAAAATATCTCGTGTAGCATTATTAAATTCAGATATTCCTAAGCCCCAAAGATAAGACTGTCATATGAAATTATAAAACATCTATTAGGAACTGTAAAACAGTGAAGTTACCTTCCAGTGTACACAAAACCTGGTGTCTCATGGAAGGGAAGTGCTACTAGCAACGCTCCCAGAGCTTAATTGCACATAGACAAGAAAACATACATGCTACCATATGGCCCAAACCCATGAACGCTTACACAAGCATTCCAAGTCTGAAGTAGGTCAGATAGCTTGTTTGTAACCTAGAAGAGGTACAAAATAGCACATCTCCCAGGAAGGGCTCAGTAGGCAACTTTTAAGGTTTACTTAGAAATGCAGAGAGAGGTGATTAAAATAAATTGTGCAAACATGTATTACATCAATCTGCACAAATTATGAATTCAATGATGCATTAGTCCTGTATTCACACAATCAAAACATTATCAGTTACTTTCACTGCTGCTAATGCTTATGCTTCTAAGTGAAATGTGTTGTAAAATCAGGCAGAATGGGCTGCAGAGAGACTCTCATGGACTTGTAGGATGAATAAGCAGTCCTTAATTAGCCCATCAGGTTAAGTGCAAGCATTAATGGGTCTTTCCTAAAGTCTAGCCTGACATCTTTCTCCAAACATGGCCAAGAAGAAAGTTCCATTAGCAATATTAATACAAGCTTAGTTGATCATTTTCATTCAATTAACTTCTTTCAATTAAATAGATAGCTTGACAAAAGCAGTGATAAAAGACCTGAAGGGACAGCTGATGACTCTCACGGAACATTAGTGTTCGAGAGGTCATTGGTACTAACCGGCCAGTAAATCTAGCATTCAATTTGGAAGATGCATCTCTTCTGCTCTCACTCCTTTAATGAGCGATTTTAGCTGACTAGATGTGTTTGCAGCAGAGATCGCAGGGGTCATCGTCAAGCACCTTTTCCACCCAAGTCACCCCACTCTGCCAGCACTCGAGCCATGGCACTCCCTAACGTCTTTTTCTCCATGGTCAGAAAGAAACACATTCTAGAGTAATTTATATACAATATGAATTAAAAACTAAAACTAATTCTACCTTTATGATTACATCTTATAAAAGAAAAAAGTTAGCACCGAGGTCTTTTATTAAAAATTAAAAGTAAAAACATTTAAAAATTTTATTACTTCAGCTTGTCAAGGAAAGTCTTAAGACATTTTACATATAAATTAACTATGAAAGCAAGGTTTTGATTTTTCATCTTGTGGTGTAGCGCTTATGTGAAAGTTAGAAGCCTGTGTGTGTGATACAGGACTCAGCTCTGGTCTCCAGGCTTGGCAGAAAGACCCTTAACTAGTCAGCACAAAAGCAATGATTTAAAATGAAGCAGATACAAAATAACAATCAGGCGCTTCTTTAAAGGTTTCACAAATTAAAGTTATGCCTGAAACCAACCTCCACATTTCTATTCTTCTGAAAGGAACTAAACAGAAACAAATTTGTGCTGGATTCATTCTCTGATATGCCACATACCTTGAACAACTGAACCCATCGCTTCTGTTCCATCTGTATGCACTGTTGCATCTCAGAATTAGTAGTGACCCCAATACTCTGAAATGCGGTGACATATTCTTCCCGAACTTCTGGCTTTGTTTCTGGATATGCTAGCTTGATGATCCCCAAGCAGGCATCCCGAAGGCAGCGAGACAGTAGGATTAACTCCTCCAGAGTAAAAGGCATCATGGATGATTGTCTCTGACCTACAACTAAAACAACCCAATATTCCACTAGTTTAAAAAAAAAAATCAATACACACATTATGACTTAAAGAGAGTGAGCAAGCAAGCGAGAGAGAGACAGAGAGAGAAAGAGAGGGAGAGCCTTTCAATCACCCATGAAAACTGACAGGCCATGAGGCTAGCAGCAAACCCATTTTTCAAAATTCTCACCTTCTATGGGGTCACCGAAAAATTCATTGTCATGTATGGAAATCAGTGAATGACTGAACAAGGAGCTGAAGAGGTAAAATAGTGGGATGATTCGACTAGAATCTTCAAAAGACATAGGTGAACCCCTTGATATCACCTGAAGCAATGGCACCATAGACCTAAAGTAGGGGCAGGGAGAGCAAAATGGCTATTTTAGGGTGAGTTTTACCTTAGGAATTAAGACATCAGATACATATATTTAGTGAAAAATAAATTTACATTAACAATGAAACTAATTAAAGGAAGGAAAAGTCATGTCCAGTCCTCTCACCGTGAGACAACACACTTTAGTAACTGGCACCAGAAAAGACAAGAGCGCCCACCAGGGGCTGGAGAGATGGCTCAGAGGTCAATTCCCAGAAACCACATGGTGTCTCATAACCATCTATAACGAGATCTGGTGCTCTCTTCTGACCTGCTGGCTCACATGCAGGCAAAATACTGTACAAATAATAAATAAACCTTTAAAAAGAGAGAGAGAGAGAGAGCCCACCAGATCAACCTTTTTGCTGCGTTCCTGTTCCTGCCACCTGCAGGAATAGGCAGCTACAGAGAGCAGAGAATCCCAAGCCAAAGTCCTGGAGAGTTTTAGATAAAGATTTGGTTCCTGCATGTAATATAATTATCCCCTCTCCCTGTATTTCCATTTAACAAATGCCAACATCTGTGGCAGGACAGAACATTTTACCTAGCTCCTTACTTTCAGGAAGTGTTATAAGTTATGCATTAAAGCCAAATTAAAACCTTCAGCTCCCACCTCTCTTGTGGGCCTTCTCTCTCCTGTCCATATTTGTAAGCGGCTCCCTTGCCTACCACACGGATGGGTCTGGAGAAAACTGTGTGTCTCTACTGCTTACTACAAGCTGTGATCTGTTCCGTTCTTTCTCATGGAGTCTGTCATATGGGAAACACAGCTAGTTTGTTCCAAACAAGGAAGCCTCCTGTCCCCTCTATATAATGGGGACCTGCAGGTTATCATTACACCCTCTTGCCTCTCTGAGGATCTCTTCCTCAAAAGTGACTTTATTGTTTTGGAGACAGGGTAGCCCCAGCTGTCCAGGAATTCAAGGATCCACCGGTCTTTGCTTCCCAAGGGCTGAGATTAGAGACCTCTACCACTACAACCAACTCCCAGAAGTTACATTTTGAGGAACTGGAGTGAAGGTGGCGAAACCAACATCATATATGTATGATGGCAGAGTAGAAGCCTACCTGTTCTTACCAGGGGTGGGGTGGGAGGGTTGCGGGAGTGCTGGGGGTTGGGTTGGTGAGTGAGACTTTGAATCTGCACTGTGCTGCCTTCAGGGAAAGGTCTAAACTAACAGGAACTTAATGCAGCTCACAACAATCTGTAACTCCAGTCTCAGATGCCCTCCTTGGGCACTGCACTCCCACAGGCATACATACTGTATACTTCACTACCAAAGCCAGGAAAGCTGAGAACTGACTTAAGTATGCATAGTCCCTTGAGAATAGGACCCAGCATATACTTCCTGAGCAAGCCCTCACTGTGCCACCAGGCTACCCACAACAATTCTGCTGAGACTCATATAATATTTAAGGGAACAAGTGTTACACAGTTGCTGAGTGGCCAGTGTTTTCTACATTTAAGCACTGAAGAATCACTCCTATGTGAATCCTGGTCCTGACATTACCATAAGCAACAGCAGAATCATGCTGGCAAGCAAGTAAGGCTGTTAAACCAACATTAATTTATGAGTTCTCTTCTTCATTCCATGAAGTGATCAAAAGAAGTTAATCATTCTCAGCTGAATGATGGAAAATGGAACTTGGAAGAAGAGTCACCAATGTACCAGTGGACTCTGCAGCCAGGGACAAATGAAACACAGGTCATGCTTCCTGTCAGACACCAACTCAATTACCCTTCTGAAATCAGGTCCATCTGAAGAGACTCAGAAACAAATAAAACGTCCATAATTTAATGTGATGGGCACAACACCAAAAGCTGGTTGAATTACAGATAATCAATGGGACTTTAGATGAACCCCTATCATCTATATCTACCCTCAGAATAAGAATTTGCACCTGTGTGTGGAGACTACTAACTCCAACTGAAGGGTTTCCAATTTTTCCTGCTGAATGGGCTCCTGCCTACAGATATCCTGAGGGGCCCTCTGCAGAAAACACAGTGACCACAAGCAGAGCAGCCTGTTGGAACCTTTGGTAAAGAGTTGCCTGTTTGCTGACTGCCAACTGCTTCAGCCTCAGTAAGTCTGTCTCATTTCAACAGAAGTATTGGAAAAAACACACTTGAATAAGAACACACCTTGTAAAACATCTGCCTATGGGCCTGGGCCGGCAGTGGTGATCCCAGCCTTTAATCCCAGCACTTAGAAGGCTGAGGCAGGCGATCTGAGTTCAAGGCCAATCTGGTTTACAGAGAAAGTTCCAAGACAGCCAGGACTGTTACACAGAGAAACCCTGTCTAGAAAAACAAAACAAAACAACCCCACCAAAAACATTTGCCCACCTCTAGATTTGTCACCGTGGTGTGAGGGACGGGCTGTATCTCAGGCTGGGCCTGGAACCTCTTGGCTATCTGAATGAGGCAGATTCCCAGATCTGACCCAGGTTTCCCAGCTAAGCTAGTCTTGCTGTAAAACTATCTTCAGACTAAATTCACTGTCATTTTCAGAAAAATCAAGTGTTTCGTTTTAAATTTTACTCCCAAACGTAGTATGATGAGATGTTAAGTAAGAATACATTATACAGTTTATGTTCCCGCAAGGAATTTATTTAATAAAATGAACAAGTAACAAGAAACTCAAAATTCTCAACTGCCTTAAAAATTGCTTTAAAAACTTATATCTTTATTCATTGTAAAATAGTATTAATAATTTAATATAATTAACTGTATCATTTTTCATTTACACATCATGACTCCATTTCCTCACCAAAAGACAAATGTCATAAACAAACAGGCAATCATCAGGCAAAGCATGCCAGTATCTCCGTTGCTAAGCTGGAGTACTCATAGGTCAATGATAATTTCCTGTTCTAATGATCTCCAATCTCCTCTTGCCCTAAGTAAACTGTTGTTCATGAAAGTTCAAGATCAACATCAGAAGGATTAAAATGTGCCAAAACCTTTTATTTTAAAATTTCTAAGTATGAATCTAATCCAAATGTCTTTAATCTTTGTTGATTCCAGGTAAATCACTCAGTCTTCATGAGTGTCACTAGACACAGTGGGCTGAGGAAAATTCTCTTATTCAAATAGAATCATTAAGATTAATGAAAAACATCAAAGTAATTTCATCCCATTAAGAGGTTTTCTAGCACTCCAGAGGCTGAGGCAGGGCTTTAAGTTCCAAGCCACTGACGGTTTCACATAGTGAAACCGTGTTTGATTTTTGCTTTCTTTAAAGAGAAAAAAAAAAAAAAATAGAGGGGGGGAGCAGGAGTAGAGAAATGGCTCAGCAGTTAAGAGCACTGGCTGCTCTTCCAGAGGACTGGGGTTTGATTCCCAGAACTCACATGACAGCCTACAACCACCAGTAACTCCAGCTTCAGGTGATTTGACACCCACTTCTCACCTCTATAGGCATAAACTACACATGTTGTACATGAACATACATGAAAGTAAAATACCAGCACACATAAAATAAAGTAAATTTTTCAGAAAGAAAAACACTCAATGTCTGAAATTTTAAAAACAAATTTCCCTTCATATAAAAGCCATATTTTAATAGAGTTTAGTTAGTTAAGTGTAAAATTAGGCACCAATTTTTCTTTTATTGGATGTTTATGTGTGAAATTAAGGTCATTCAGAATACAATTTTCTAACATGACAGAACAAGTGTAAGCAGTAACTAAAAATGTCCTTATAACACTTTCTTTAGGCTGCCACTTTCCAAGCCCTTAGGTTCAAACTGTAAGCTTGTATAGCACATACCCTGTGATCATCTGTGTTGTCATCGAAGAGATGAGAAACCAAAGGTGCCTCAAAAACCTGGCATTGAAGGCTAAACTGTAGAGAAGTCTGAAAAGAAACAGAAAAACAGAAGAAGCAAAAATTTATTTACTCAAATAATTCCTTAAAAATCAAAGCTATACATCTATACAGTGGAGACAGTATACAATTTAAAGAACACACATTAATACTACAAAAGCTTACATCTGATACAGGCTCTTTGGTAAAGAAATTAAAAAGAGCCATGTACCCCTGCTGCAGGAAGGTCTGGCTCTCATCCCCTGTTACTGTCCTGAGATTGAGTCCAGGATCCAGCAGCCCTGAGGATACATGGCTGCTTTCATTCAAGCTTAGGATCCCCTCTCCACAATATGGCTTACTAACATACAGTAATATTACTTTAAATTTGCTTAGTGCAGTAGTATATACTTTTAATCCCAACAGTTGGAAGATGAAGAAAGAAAGACCAGGTAATTCAAGGCCAGTCCTGGCGACATGAGATCTCTGGTCTCAGCAACAAACAAAAACAAAATTTTATTCTAAAAATACAAATCCCTGTATGTGAGATGAAACCAACAAAAACACAGACTTAAGATGATTAAAAAAAACAAATAACAACAACAAAAAACCCAAACATGTTTGTAAGACAGGAATGCGATTTACTAGAAACATTCTGGAACAAAGTAGGAAAACGACAATTGGTTAGGTGAGTGCAACTAAACAATTTCCAAAATGGATTAGAGATTTATTAGGAATGATCAGGAGATAAAATGTAAAAGCAGTACCACCACAAGAGAAGACTGTATATTTTAAATATCAACACAGTAATCTCATGACTTTTCTATGGTCCCTCTGCTCCTATCATATACTGTGCCTAACATACAAAGAGGCAGAAAATCCAAATAATTAGCACCTCAAGTCAGCTTGTGGCAGAGCAAGCCCATAATTGTTTGGAATATCTCAACCAAATCGTCTGCCTACAGACTTTTCAGATGCCTCTTGTTCCTTCTATGGAAAGGGTTGTAAAGGTATTTAAAAACAAACAAACAAACAAACAAACTAGGCAGTGTGTTCCACAATTGACACTATTGAAAGATGCTTTATTTCCTCGTATATAATTGACTAAATTTTGCAAGAAGAGTGTTAACTTAAAAACTCCATGGAAGGACTGGAGAGATGGCTCGGGTTAAGAGCACTGGCTGCTCTTTCAGAGGTCCCTCAGTTCAATTCCCAGCATCTACATGTTGGCACACAACAATCTGTAACTATAGTCTCATGGACCTCAGGTGACTTCTTCTGATGTGCACATCTATGTACATGCAGACAAAATATCCATATACATTAAATAAATCAATCTCAAAAAAGCCCATAGACGATAAACAAGGTTTGATATACAAGGCACCTTAACATAAAATCTCAATTATGCCAGCTAATTTCCTGCATTTAATCCTGTATTTCATACATACTACTCCATATTTGTATTTTCTGAGTACACAATCAGAACTATAAATACTATTTTTAAAATTTCACTCTTGTTTTAAAAGGTGTATTATGCTATGAAAAAATGCCCTAAGAGGGGCAGGAGAGCTGTTGCAGCAATAAAGAACATTTGACTATTCTCACAAAGGACTGATGTTCAAATCTCAGCACCTACATGGCAGAACTCCAGTTCCAGGTGATTCAATACTTTCTTCCATCCACAGGCACCAGGCACACATGTGGTGCATCTATATTCATACAGATACTCACATGAAATAAATAAGTCTTCTAGATTTATTTGTTTTACATTTGAATGTTATGTCTGCATGTATGCCTGCATGCTGGAAGAGAGTATAAGATCCCACTTGTGAGTCACCATGTGTTTGCTGGGAATTGAACTCAGAACCTCTGGAACAGTAGATAGTGTTTGTTATTAACAGCAGAGCCATCTCTCCACCCCCAATAAATAAATCCTGAGGGGGCGGGGGGAAGGGAAGGAGCCAGGCCATGGTGACCATGCCTTTAATCCCAGCAGCATTCTAGAAACAGAGGCAAAAAATTTAAATGATCCTGGTGCATCCTTGGGAGGGAGGAATCTAAAATGACTCTGGTGCACATTTTTCCAAGTTTACTTACGTCTTTCCCTACTTCTTTTTATATTGAAAGTAGGGTCTCTTATAGCCAAGAATGACCTTGAATTCTTTATCTTCCTTCGTCTACCTCTCCAAGCACTATATGCACGTGCTACTATACGAGTAGTACATTATGTCTTGAGAATTAATTCTCATAAATGTTTAAAAATTATTTACTAGTTTTCAAAACTTACATTGTTGTAGTAGTCACTTTGATAAAAAAAGTCCTATTTCTATTAATGTCTAAAAGAAAGCTGCTTGAAATTAGCTTAAACTCTATTTAAATCCAAAATAGAATTGTTAAAATGTTTAAAAAGTTTATTAGTTCTATATGATCAACATTCATGATGAAATAAAATCCAAATTTTAAGAATGAAGAGTTTATTAAACCTACTGATTATTCTGACAATATATTTTTTAAAACTTTAAATTATAAATGAAGAAATAAAAAGTTTCCAGTTATAGCCTTACTATTTTCTTTAAAGCATTATAGAAATCCTTATAATCCACAAATAGTATATAATAGTTAAGGTTGCATATACAACAAAACACAAAATGTAGTTACCAGTATAACCATCTACCCTAGTTTATAAAAGGACAAATGTGAACCTGTAATCCAAGAGCTAAAGAGTAATCATTACCACTGCATGTTAACAGTGCTGAGAAGACACAGGGTTCACAGCTGTCTAAATTACAATGATAAATAAAAAATTTCAATTAAATTGACTCATTCTGTTGGATTTTAAAGAAAAATCAAGTTTATGTGGAGGCAGAACTGACTTGGACACCTCACGGACACTCAAATTGTAAAAGTACATGTATCCTTTAAATAGTAAAACTACACACATTCAAAAATTCACTCTCAGCTTTTAAGCTCAGTTAATAAAGCAAAGAATCAAGTCACAAAGAGCATGAAGAACATGCCAGCCCCACTTTAAGGCAGAGAAGGAGGAGGCCGTTCAGAGTAATTACACAGAGTAACAGGATCAAAGAACAAGCCAGTGATTGAGGGTATTTAAGGCAAAAGCATTCTGTAACCAAAAGTAAAGTTAGTAAGGTAACTAATAATGCTTGAAGAAAAGATAACCCTGAGAGGCAGCAATGCAAAGAATGTAAAACTGTCCTGATGGCAAAGGGTACCCACAGATGAGCCTTACATCACACTAAGAAACTAGTTCTGTTTTTTGATAACCTATCTATCTGGCAAAACATGGCCTGAAGAATAAAGTTCTGACAAAGAATGCTGACTCAACATGCATGGGGCTCTTCAAAGATATACCAGCTATAACCTTACAACAGTGTATCTGATGGAATTCCTATGAGAAGGACTTATTATAATCTGCCTGCAGTGATCCCTAACCACACTGACTAGTATGACTGAGGATTTGAGTTTACTTATGTACTTATACTGTGCAGGGGATAGTATTTCAATGTTGTGGCCCAGAGAAGTAAATGATGAGCCCATTTTTACTATAATGAAGAAGAAAGCAAGTTTCTGGGAGAGGTGGGATTCCTAGTGGACAACATCATAGCCTATATGACATGGCTCTAGCAGTTCAACAAGATTCTGGATCTTTAGAAGGTTATTAAATGAAAGACAGAAATTTAAGAGCCAGAGTACCAGCTGAGAGAGAAGAATTATATAGGTAAACAGAAAAAAAGCAGCTTAGTAAAAACAGGAAAACAAACAAACAAACCATGTGGGAAACTAAGCAAGAGAAGCCCACGAGTGTTTAAAAAACAAACTACCACCAACCAGTGTCAAAAAGAATGAAAATAGAATATCTATAAAAAGGAGCACATAAAAAAGGCCAAAACAATATGGGAGGAACAGTCTTGTGAGTTCCAGCCAAAGCAATGCTGTTTTGCAGCAGGCCACTGTTCAGCTTTCCCATACACTGAGACTATGAGCCAGAGTGCAGGAGAACAAAAACAAACTTCCCAATGCTAAATAGCACTCACTGAGACCTTTAATGAACTAAGAACAAGGATAACTGCATAACAGCACATAGCTCTTCTAGACATGGTTTGCTTCTGCCATCTGATGTGTGCTGCATAATTGTCAAGCTCTATAAAGGAACATGGGTTGGGTTGGTAACTAGTGAATGCAGCTGCCAGAAAGCTGTCCAAAGGTGTGTAAGCCCTCCCTAATCAGCTCACTCATCAAGCTGGCTTGGCTGGAGTTGGGAACCAGTGCAGTTCAGACAGATACTTCCTATGTGTCTCCTCAATAAATACACACTAGGCCTATCAAAACTGTAGTTTGTTGAGTAAGACCGGCAAACCTAAGCGAGCTGATGGGGGCCTTGGTTGGCTGCCTGCATATAACAAGAGAAGCTGCTGTGCAGATTGGGTGGGCAATGATAGTCAAACAAAGGCCCACAGTGCTCATCTCAATGAGGCACATCTGCAAATGTTCACAGATCCATGCAGTGCTTCTGAAAGTGGAAGGCTAGAGCACCTCTGCTGACATTCCCTCACTAACTTCAAATCTCTGAAACAGAATGGTGCTCTGCCACCTTTATAATTTAGTCAGATGACATTTATTCATAATTTAAAATAGCAAGACCCAATATTTAAAAGAAAAAGTTAAGTATAAAGTTTCTTCTCAAAAAGAAGTTTGTAACAAACATAATAGTTAAAAAAAAAAAAAAACCTTAGTTGCCATGCAGTGGTGGCACACACCTTTAATCCCAGCACTTTCAAGGCAGAAGCAGGTGGATCTCTGTAAGTTCGAGCCCAGCCTGGTCTACAGATCAAGTTCAGGACAGCCAAAGCTACACAGAGACACCCTATTTCAAAAAAAAAAAAAAGTGTGTGTGTCTGTGATGACTTGATAGCAAACTCAACACAACACTATAGTTAAGAGTGCTCCCCAACTCTGGAACTTTCTAGCTGGCTATCACTTTCTTGAGTTTTTGAAAGTATAGCCAATCTTTTTATACAATGAATACACTGTTATCCTTTTTTCCAATTTTATGCAGAACTGAGCCCTTACGTACAGATCTCTTTTCTTCATATCCATACTTGTCTTAGAAATCTCTATCAGTGTAAAAAAAACCACACCTTTTATAATCCTGATGACCAAATCTAAACAAAAAATTAAATCCATTAATCCCAGTTCTGAAAATAGAAAATACTCAAAAAACAAATACAAATTGAAAGCAGTTTAAGTCCACAAATCTATATTTAAAACACACCAACAGTCCTGGAATAGTTGTTCAAAGGAACAGGGCTGTACTCATGAAACTGAGCAAACACAGAAAGTTGCTTTACTCTTTAAAAATCTTTGGAATGAAACACAACCAAGGCATATGTCCAACATATATCCAACAATTACCAACCAAAGCAAGAGACTCCTTCTTACTATACAGCATGTGTCCCAGTCAAGGTGAGGAGTCTTCGGATCTCACACCTGCTCTACTGCAACTGACTACAAGGAATGAATGGCTCATTATAGCAGAGAGCCCAGGTGACAGGCCATATTTTTAAGCAGGGTGCGGTGGCCCACGGCCGTAACCCTAGCGCTCTAGGAGGCGGAGGCAGGCAGATCTAGAGGCAGAGTTAAAGGCCAGCCTTGACTACAAAATGAGTCTAGGACAGCCAAGGCTACACAGGGAAAGCCAGTCTTGAAAAACAAAACAAAAAGCAAACAAAGCAGCAACAACAACAACAAAAAACAAAGCAAAACCCAACCAACCAATCAAAACAAAAACCCCCAAAACAGGTTTTTTTCCTTATCCTAACCCAAAGTTTTTCTTTCTTTTCTTTTTTATTTTTTTAAGGTTTTTTTTTTAGTCAGGGCTTCTCTGTGTAGACCAGGCTGGCATCAAACTTACAAAGATCCGCCTAAGTGCTGGCATCAAAGGTATGTGATGCCACCACCACCATAGGTTACTTTCACAGTTTTGTTCTTGTTTTTAACTGACCACAGTAATTTGCCAAAGGTATCATGACTAGGCACTATGAAAAATTTAAAAAACACTAAAAAGAAATTCAGCATACTGGTGCATAGGTATGAGTCTAAACATTCACATCTAAGACAGTATTTCAAGTAAAGCTATCTGAACTAAATTTGCTACTAAATCACTCAGGGCCAGGAAGGAAATATAATAAATGGTTTCAAAAAGGAAAACAGACTCATTTTTATGAACGGTTTGGCAAATCCAGTATCCTGTGTCCTCTTCTATAAGAAAACAGATGAACAGGTCACAGTCCACACTTCATGAATCAGAGAGATGGCACACTCTCCCACCTGTGCACACCGACCCCAAGAGACCTGCCTGACTTTGGGCACCATCATACGGTGCTGCACCATCAGTGTGTGGCAGATAGAAGCCATCCTTGTGAAGACCTCCTCACTGGCCGAGTCCCTCCACACCAGGTTCAACAGGGTGTTGGTCTGCTGCTTCGTATCTAGCTTTCTCAGACACTCTTCGGTAATGTATGGGGCTGAGACCCTGCCATCCTCCTAAACACAACAGAGAAATGAGTCTGAGTAAGTGGAGTGCTGCTGAAACTTGCCTACCCAGCAATCACCTATCACTTTACATCTTTATGAAGAGAAAACACAAAGCCTTACCTAATAATTAGCCACATCCCATTATGCTTCCAATATAATTCCAAAGTACCCATTGAGGTAATCTAACTCCTCTAGAGACACAGACACCATCACACATCAACTCTGTCCACCACAGTAATAAAGCAACTATGAATGCTCAAGTTTTGCCTACAATTCAGCACATTTTTAGTATATATCTTAAGAAAAAGTCATTGAACTGTACTAAGATAGGAAACCCAATGAAACTATCATTTGATGACATTTCTACTTTAGATTATGAGACAGTTAACAAAAATACAAAGGATATACATGATACTTAATAAATTTGGCATTTGATATCTTAACTTCTTTGTTTGATGTACTGAATAAAATCTATGACATATGGTTTACTAACTTAACTAAAGATACATGCTTTTTCCAATGTATGTGCATGACAAAATATATATAAATATGATAATATCTACAACAATTCTGCCAACTATACTGTTTGAAGGCTTGAATATTCAATTTATAGTAATTTACCAAGTCCAACACTCCTCTACAGTATAGTGAACAGATTGTATCAAAACCTTGAAGTCAAAACAACGAAGGTAAACTTTCTTGGGGAAGGGTGAGATCTGTATGTATGTATGTATGTATGTATGTATGTCATGATGCCCTCAAACTCATTAGGTAGCTCAGGGTAGTGTTAAATTTGAGATTCTCCTCCCTGGGTTTCTCAGTATTATAGTAGTGAGCTTATGCTTCGCTTATAAACCAACTCTGACCTTAAAAAGGTCTCCTACAATTAAATTAAGTTCTACCTAATTAAGTATCAGAGGAAGAGAAAAGGCAGTAACATAAACATGAAGATAAAGGTTCTGGCCCCGCAAAATTAGTGACAAATTATCCTAAGTTATCAACTCAGTAAAATGGTCTACCTATACTAACTCCCAGGTGGGTTTTTGTTTTGTTTTGTTTTTCCCCAAGAGGACACACTGAGCTGGGTGTGGTGGCACATGCCTGTAATCCCAGCACTTGGGGAGGCAGAGGTATCAGTGAGTTTGAGGGTAGCCTGGTCTACAAAGTGAATCCAGGGCAGCCAAGGTTACACAGAAAAACCCAGTCTTGAAAAACCAAAGAGGGGACACTGCTAGGAATGAAACACAGACTCTAAAACATGCTAAGTAGGAGAACAAATAGTCTACCACTGGATAACATCTTCAATCCCACTGCCATCATGTAATTCTTGTTTTGTTTTCCAAGACAAGATTTCTGTATATAGCTCTGGCTGTCCTGGAACTCATTCTTTTGAACCAGGCTGGCCACAAACTGGCCTCCCAAATGCAAGGCTTAAAGGCTTTGGCTACCAGGCCTAGCCCATCATACAATTCTTCCTTCCCCGCCCCCCAAGGCAAGATTTCTATGTAGCCTTGGCTGTTCTAGAACTCACTTTATAGACCAGGCTGGCCTCCACATCAGAGGGAGTCCACCTCCCTCTGCCTCCCAAGTACTGGGATTAAAGGCATGCACTACCACTATCCAGCCATGTAATTCTTAAGAGACAACAAAATATATTTAAACTCTTTAAGAATTAAAAAGGAGTCAGGTGGGCTAGGGATGTAGCTCAGAGGTAGAGCACTTATACTCAAAGCCATGAGTTTAATCCCCAACCCTACAAAAATAAATAACTGAATAAATTTAAAAATCTAGTTTTTCAGATTTCTGTGAGTTCAAGACCAGCTTTGTCTACAAAGCAAGTCCAGGCCAGCTAAGGCTACACAGAGAGACCCTGGCTTGGGGGAGGAAAAAAAATTCTAATTTTAGCAGGTATATGATAGTGTATACCTTTAATCCCAGCATTCAGGAGACAGAATCAGGGGGTTCTCTTTGAGATTTGGAGACAACCAGGGCTACATATTGAGACCTTGTGCCACCCTATCCGCCAAAGAGTTATGTGTGGTACTCACACCTGTCATCCTAGCACATAGAGTCAGAGAAATGAGGACGACAGAAAGTGCAAGGTCAGCCTGGGCTATATAGTGAGTTCTAAGTCAGCTAGAGCTACACAATAAGATCCTGTCTTTAAAAAATTCTGAAAAGGGTGGCTGGAGAGAGAGCTCAGTTATTAAGAGCACAGGCTGACTTTTAGAGGACCTGGGTTTAATTCTCAGCATCCACATGATGGTTCACAAATATCTACAACTCCAGTCTCCAAGGGATGGAAGGCACTGTATGCACTGTACACAGACAAACATGCAGTCAAAACAATCCATAAACATACAAGAAAAGTAAAATTTTGAAACAAACAAAACAAACCAACAAACAAAAAACCCAACAAGGCAGGCTAAAAGGTCTGGCCCAGAAGTGAGTGGTTCTTGGCTTATTAATAATTGAACAATTAGTTCTCAACCAAAATGTATACAGAAGAAGAAACAATCTCCAGGGCAAAAGAAAAAAAGAGGAACCAAAACGTAAAACTGTGTAAGAGATTCCCTAAAGCCATAGTGTGCTGCAGGGAGGGGAAAGACCTAAAGTGGAGTATAGTACTGTTTACAAAGATGGAAACAGTAACAAAACAAATCCTAAATTGCAAGTATTAAAAAATAGGCAGGAAACTTATGTATGCTTCTGATCCCAAGTCTTAGACTCTGCCCACAGGGAGGAAGAGGTTTCTGTAATAGTCTATACCCACATCTTAGCACATACAGAAAACAGCCTGTATACAATATTCCTCAGCCTCTCTAAGAGGGAGCTGATGGTGGTCATGCAATAACGAGAGGAAGCTACTTGAGCTGTAAGCACAGCATTTATCTCTCTTACTTCTGAGGGATACCTGAGCCACTCAAATTGACTTTGGGATTAGAATTAGATTTAGAAATATAGGTATAAAAGGGTTGGGAACAACCAGTTTAGCTTAACAGGGCTGCTTGCTCCCCTGGCTGCAGAACTAAGGCTGAGAAGCCAGAAGAGTACTTCTAGTATGGTAGCTTACAGGGCCGGTGGGGTGGTCAGTTTCCTCATTATCATCTTCAGAGTCACTGGTGGAATCAGGGCAGCCTGCACCGGTGGGTGATGCAGGTAGCTGAGAGAGGAAAGTCTGAAGCACTCGCAGATAAACCAGTAGGCCATCCTCAGAGAGTGCTCCTTTGAAAGACAATCAGCACATAGTTACTAAGAGTTACTTCAGATAGTTGGGCATCACTTTCTTTATCCAAAGAGGTACTTCTTTATGGACCTTACTGTTTTAATTAAATCCAAACTGCTGCACACCATGCAATGTATTTTATCTTTGTTCTGGGAACCTAAGACCAGAACGCCAGCAGGATCTCTAGTCACTCCTGCAAGCTCCTTCTGAACACACCCACTGAGTTCTTGCTAGAAGATACTGAAGGTTTAAACAACCTAAAGGTGGGGCTCCTACCTAGACAGCTGAAGTGATGAGCAGTCTAGAGTTTTAATTTAAGCTGAGTTTTAACCACAGCTTCTACGGAGAGGTGGTCAGAAGGGTTAGTGAACTTAGAGCAAGGGTCTAAGCCTCTGCACATAAATGTTCAAGCCCCGTACCCTTTCCACAGACCTTGACTAGTATATCACCACTGCTGACTGTCAGGTGCAGCTTTTATAATATAATAGTCAATATGCTTCTTAGACTCTCGTGAACTATCAGGTTGAAGAAAGGGGTTGTAGAAACCCCAATTTTTATTACTTGGTCAGAAGCACATGTAACAACCCATTTTGTGCAACAGGTTTTGAAGTGTAGACAGTTTCTTGGGACTGAGCTTTCAACTTTCAATTTGTCTGTCTCTCCAAGTAACCAGTGTTAGAACTTAACAGCTGAGGGTTGAGGGAAAAGACCATGTCTTGCATCTAGCTTATAGAAATTGTCATGCAGACTGGGAAAACCGTCTGGATTTTCAAGATTTCTAACAATTTATGAAATTCGTGCTAACATGTCACTTTAGTCTTCTCCTGATTCACCTTCTCAGCTACCTGTACAGGAATTAGGAAAGATTCATCATATATTTCATACCCAAATAATTCTCGCCAACAGTTAAAACAAAATAGAAGAGCCATGGCACTCCACTACTCCGTTTTGAACATCGACTCTCTAGTAACAATAATGCATTCAGAAAGGGCTCATACGGGAACACAGTCTGTGCATCTGCTAATGCCGGAATGACAAAATGAAAAATCTGGTCGGTGAAAGGTGCTGCCAGAAACTCCTCTGTGAAGGCGGAGAAAACTTGATGCCTGAAAGGAAAAGGGATTTCACGAGAATTAAAACACCCCACCTATCAAATCACAGATTAAAATCACTTCCCCAAATGTCTTTTTAAGGAAATAATCTATATTCTATATTATTCAGTAGAGACTAGAATTTGATTTTATCTTTTCTATTAAAATAATTATTTTTGTGATGGTACTAAAGAACAGGAAATAAACAGCCATACCATCAGAATACAAATATATTATGCTAGGCACAGTTAAGGCAGAGAAAAGTATACTATATACTGTGAAACATGGCATACTAATAAAAACAAAACAAAACAAAACATGTGACTGCCCAGTCTCTGCTCACCCACCTTGCACCTTCAGGACAGGAGCTGTATGTAAAGTGCAATGGTTTTAGGACATTCTCCAACAAAATTTTTGCTATAGGGACTCGAGATAAATCAGAATATTCAATACTTGATGGAAGCTTGCTATTAATCAACAAGTAGAGAGATCTATAATATCCTAAAAGAAAGGAGAAAATTCATTTATATTTAATGTCTTTTTATTACAATGAAGAAGTATTTAAAAAAATTTAAATACATTTATTTTGGAGAGGTTCAGAGGACAATGTGGAAGAGTCTGTTCTTCTACCCCATTGAACCCAGGAACTGAACTCAGATCATCAAGTTTTTGGCAGAAGGTGTCTTTACTCACTGAATTATCTCAACTGCCATCATCAATTTTTAAAGCTATATGGTAGAAAGGGAAGGAAGAGAGTCTTATAGTTCAGTCTGGCATCAAACTCAAAACAATCTTCCTTCCTCAGCCTCCCAAGTGCTATGGTAACAGTGGTGAGCTATCACATCCAGCTATACTCATTTTGCTAAGACATGAATGGCACATAGACTTTCATGCCCACGACTTTAGTTAATATCAACAATGCCTACAATGTCAGCCTTCACTCAGTGCTACCCACTCATTCAGAAGCAAATCGAAGACATAATTACTACAGTATACCATAAAAAAATAAAGATTAAATATTTTAAAGGGATCATTATCACAGCTGAAAATGATCATGGCCACATTATATCACAAACAGCTTCTAAGTAATCAAACTGGCAACTGTCTTGGTGTTATTAATTTTATTTAATCAACATGCTTGACTCCTAATCCCATAATTTCTGTAAGGTCCATATTACGACTTTTTGATCCTTCTCCCAGGCACCTTAGTATGTAACTAATGCTGTGAGATCCCTTAGTGTTAGAATGAACTCGTGGGTTCAGACAGATCAATATTCCTCAGTCTTAAGTAGCTGTAATCCTCAAGACGCTCATGCTACCAAGCGGCTGCTGGTAGTAGTTTGTTTTGATGGAAGGAATGCCTATCTCACCTTGCTGGCCCAACTATGACCTGCTTGTCTCAAGCTCCTTTTAGAGGAAACAACATACTTAAAAGCTACAACGTGAACTCAACAACTTAGAAAGAAGTTTACATACACAACTTCTGCTGCTCTTCTTTTCTTAAGCTTCTTTTAGAGATATTTACCCCCTTTTGTAAAAAAAAGAAAAATGCACAGATCCAAACATCTGCCTGAGGTTATTTTATGTGTCCTGTATGTGCATCACACACATGGTTAGTACATGCAGAGTTCAGAAGATAGCACCAAATTCCCTGGGACTGAAGTTACAGAATGTTATAAGGCTGCCATGTGGGTGGGTGCTGGGACTGAACCCAGGCCCTCTAGAAGAACAGCAAGAGCTCTTAATCCTTGAGCCATTTCTCCATCCCGATTCAAGAGTTCTTTTTGACAACAAGACTACAAAGCCTTGTACCTGAGCTATCACTGTCAAAGGACCCAGTGCTCTATTATCAATATTGTATTGCAGCCTGACAAGAGGCTTTCACCAGAAGAGGCAGGAAGCTAATGAGTCCTAAGGCCAGCCTGGGTGGCAATAGTAAGACTCTGTCTCAAAAATCAAAACCAAAAAAAGAACATTATGCTTCAGAACCACTCCAATTCTGCCTGGTACACATTGATTACCAGCATAATCACATGCAAGTCTGGGGGAGGGGAGTCAGTTTTACTATAAAATTGAAAAGATAAATTTTTTTAAGAAAACAGAGTAAAACCTTGTGTATATCAGAGTAACCAAGAGCATATCTAGAGTGCTAAGTTCTGCACTAAACTGTACACAATATACACTAACAATAAGTATGAAGGTGAACTGTACAGAACAGTAACACTACAAAATAATTCATTAAAACAAATGAAAAACAGCCATGACACTGCACATAACAGAAGCAGCAGTTTCAGTGCAAGATTTTTAATCTTTTTTTTTTTTTTTATTTTTAGAAACACTTAAAAGAAGGCACAGCTCTTGGTTATCTTAATAGTTTATAGATTTCACTGTGGTTTTCACTACATCAGTAGTTTTCTAAACTTTTTAGTAAGTCAAGTTTTGGATCTTTTTTATAATTTTTTAAAATTTATTTATTTTTATATCAATCACAGGTTAGGTACTTTGCATCCCAGGCGTAGCCCCCTCCCACATTCCCTCCCACCCAAGTTTTGGATTTTTTACACCTACTAAAGTTAACAAACAGCAATAAAACATTAATTTTTATAATTTTAATCTATATCAGCTAGAGTTAATCTATATAGGCTTGTACTTCAACAAAACAAACAAGTTATTTATACTTTTTAACAGTAACTTATGGCTTTCAAGAACAACCAACTCCTTTTATGATTAACCAGATGAACTTGTTCATTTTTGTTCTAAAACAAAGAAAAATTAACTATAGATAGTGAAAAGTCTTCTGCATCTTCAGAGGCCAAGATGAACACTGGCCTCAGTGTTGCTGTCACTCTCCCAGGAGGCACACACAACTTCTGTTCTGAGGATCACAGTGTGTCGTTCAGAGCAGCACCATCCTCAACAGCACACAAGCCCAAGCATGCCTCCACAATGATGCCCGCCTCCTCAGGTCTGTACCCACTTACCATTATGAACCATGTAGTGCAAGATTTGTTCAATCACTGACACCACATAGCCAGAATCTTGTAAAACAGGCAAGTATGTATGCTCAGATGAAAACACCTCAAGCATTCGCATTGGAAGTGCAACATTCAAACTGTCATCACTACAGTTCTGAAGCAATCTGTAAAAACAAATTTACACACTTACTAGCAAGCCAGAGTTGCCAGTTTCCTGACTCCTCCAGCTCCTGTGACAGCTTGTGAGCCCCTGCGCCACCGCCAGCATCTCTGAAAATAAGCCGGGCTCAAGCAACAATGTTCAGACTCTGAGACTTTCACTGTGTCAACAGTGTCCCTTCAGCGGGTAGATATGAAAAATATACAGTCTCAGAGAGAAAGAGACAGCAGAGGACAACCAAAGATTGCATCCCATGGACTGCTGCAAGAGAAGTATTTTTCACCTATGTAAGGCTTTCTGGGAAAAGTGCCTGTATCTGCGACAGTGACACCAGGACTGTCGAGGCCTGCAGGACCCCAGCAGTACAGACTATAATGTACTCCTTCAGTCATGCATTATCTTGACTGAAGCCTCTCCTCTTGCTAAGAGGAGGACTACAGGCAAAAGGGGTCTGAACTGTCACAGTCTGATTTTAAGATGGACTACAGCCAGGTGTGGTGGCTGTATTCTTTTAATCCTACTATTCAGGAGGTGGAGGTGAAGGCAGAAACAGAGGTAGAGGCAAATAGACTTTCTGTGAGCTCCAGGCCAGTTGGGACTCTGTATGAAGAGCCAGCCTCAACAAACACACCAAAAATAAAAATAAAAACAGGGTCTATGCCTTTAGAAAGAAATTTTAACATGTCTATGTGTTTGTGTACGTGAGTGTCAGAGAGTGTCAGAGCCCTTGGAGCTGTAGTTACCAGTGGGTTGTGTGCTGGGAACTGAACTCCAGGCCTCTGCAAAAGCATCAAACACTCTTAACCACCAAGCCATCGCTCCAGCTCCTCCATGTCTTTTCTTAGTACTATTCTAGACCCCTTACTTAAAAAGACATGAACAAACTTGAAAAGGAAACTGATGCCTGAGAGCAGAGCCATGTCCCACCAAGCACTAAACAAGCTGTATAAAGCAAAGGTTTCATTCAGGAAGAAAAAGCAGATTACTGTCAGCTACAGCATTCAACCACCCTTACATTGAAATACTATGGCCTGACCCACAGTCATCTGAGAATCTGGCTTTAAGCATATTGAAGCTCAGGTGAAAGTATTCATTATGACCTGTCCCTCTTTTCCAACTCAGTTTTAATCAGCCGGTTCCTTCTCCTCTTTTCAGCAGCCCCCAAAGAGCCAGTCTTCTGTTATCTTTCCCAGAGTCCACTGGGTCCTATCAAGGCTGATGTTCCTCAGCCTCTAAAACCACACATTTCAAGTGGTCCCACTGAAAACTCCTGTGTAAGCAGAGGCCCAGTCCTTATATCTGCCTGCTCTCACTATCCTGTAGCCTCCACCTTCAGATTCAGCACTCACCACACTGCAGTTATTTCCAATATATCCAATGGAGGAAAGTTCTGAATGCAGAGATATCAATGGTATGCTGTCATCACAGATTCTGTCTGTGATGATAATGCAGGAACCCAAGAATGGACCGAGCATTTCACCCAGTGCCTACTGCTAACCTGGGCCTGTCAACACAGGTGTCTGGCTTCTCTGTATTTAGGCAACACCAATCTTAATCATTTTCACAGACTAATGATATTGAGTTTTTATAAGCACCCTTTTTTTTAGAACTGGATGTGGAAGTATCTGGGGGGAGTAGAGTACCACCAGGAGACAGAAATTACAATGGTTCAGCAAACATTCAATTGGTTGACTGCAACAAGTACTGAGTTCATGCTGGCACAGTGGTGCATGCCTTTATTAATCCTAAATCCAGCCTTGTCTAGAGAGACCCCCAACCCCCCCAAAAAAGGGCAAGCAAAAAAATCACTGCTGACTCGAGACAGTTGGCAGTGAGTACCTGGTGCAGCATCTTTTTACTCCCTTATGTTGAAAAAGAACTTTTTTTAAGATTTACTTATTATGTATACAGTGTTCTACCTGCAGGCTAGAAGAGGGCACCAGATCTTACTTTAGGTGGTTATGAGCCACCATGTGGTTGCTGGGAACTGAACTCAAAACTTCTGGAAGAGCAACCAGTGTTCTTAACCTCTCAGCCATCTCTTCAGCCCTTATGTTGAAATTTTTCGGAAAAAACTTACGTTGTGTGACCTTGCTCAAAACTTTCCTTTGGCTCCCCTGCTTGTTCACACAAAGCCAAGATCCTTAAAACCAGCTCTTCCCTACAGGCTAGCTCTGACCTAGCACATCAAGAACTATCCTAGCAATTGGAGAGATGGCTCAGAGGTTAAGAGCACTGTTTGCTCTCCCAGAGGACATGGGTTCAATTCCCAGCACCTACATGGCAGCACACAACTGACTGCAACACCAATTCCCAATTCCAAGGAATCTGTCACCTTCACACTAATGCACATAAAATAAAATTAAATAAATCATTTAAAAAAAAAAGAACCTCTCCTACCTCCAACTGATCTCCTCACCAAGACCTTTCCATTAGGCTACCTCGTATTTTCTCTTTTCCTTTTTAAACCCCCCCCCCCCCAAGTATTTGCTAACACCTATGTCTTCCTACAAAAGTATCTACATTTTAGTACAGCACTTGAGAGGCTGAGGCAGGAAAAATGGATTCAAGGCCAGCCTGGGCCGAAAACTAGATGCTATCAGAAAGGAAAGAAGAGAGAGGAGAGGGAGAGGAAGAAGTGGGAGGGGAAGGAAGGGAAGGAGGGAGGGGAGAGAAGAGGAGAGGAAGAGAAGGAATCAGAAAAACACAGGGTATAGAGAGATGGCTCGGTGGTTAAGAGTACTGGCTGTTCCCCCAGAGGACTGGGTTTCTTTCCAAGAACACATATGGTAGCTTACCTCTGTAAGTCCTGTTCCAGGGGATCGCATATCCTTTTCTTGTCATTGGCCTCTCTGGTGCACAGTCATATGCACCAAAACATCCATATACATTTTTTTAAAAATCAGAAAACCAATAAAATAAAACAAAGCTGTTTCCCAAAGCACGCAAACACACATTCTCTAAGTTTCCAACTCTGACAAAAGTTACCTGCAACAAAGGCTCATCAACCTCTTTATTTGAAATAAACATGTCAGTCTCTCTGATCCATCCAACTGCTTGACAAACAGAGAGCTGTGTTTAATTAAGTTCTGATATAGCCATATCTGTAAGAGTAAAACATAAAAAACATAGTATTTAACCCATAAACATTTGCTTGCTTATTTAAATAATACTAAAAATGTCTTTACATATTTTCCACACTTAAATAATCTAATCAAAACTTGATAAGGAGTAAGGTCTCTAAGTGAGGATATTCAATGTTAATTTCCATTACATTAGTCTCTAAACAAAGAATACATAAAGCTCATTCTACTTGAAACAACAACAATACATATGCAAAAGGAAGCACTACACCAGAAGAACACATGGGAAACCCAGCACTAACCTTAAGTTGCCCTTTCTGTGCGTAGGCTTGCACAGTCTCAGCATCCTTTCTGTTTCCTTTCTCTAAATCAATGCCCTACTCAAGGGTTTGTTGTTGTTGTTTTTGTTATCTACACATACTTACTAAAGGGAAATTTGTCCCACACACTCCTCTTAAGAAGGCAATCAATCACATAACCGGGCTGGTCATGTGTCCACTCTTTTTAGATACAACTACTGGCCTATGAGCTAAGTAAAGTGGGATGTTAGATTCAGTTGCTTGTGTTTACAAGGCTTGACTATAAACAGTATGCATGTGGCTGCCACAAATGATTCTAAAAACTCCATACTAACAAGGACTCTCTTTTATTTTCTCCACTAAGTTTTTATAAAATAGGCTCATGTCAGGTTTTCATATCATAAGACCTACTTATACTGCCTGAAAAATAGAAGATCACTCTGAAATGTAGGGGGTTATGAATGTGTCAAATGAGCTTTGCTATGACTATTATCTTTAAGTAGTTACTCCTTGATATGAACATTTCCTTAATATGTTGTTAAAACACTGAAAATAATAGGAAAGTCTCTTACATAGCAAATTATAGTTGGGAAGAAGTAATTCTGAATACACTGTTGGCTTCCATATGTCAACACATATAGCTTCTGAAGGCATCTGGGGCCACCATGTCCATTTTCATGGGAACCAACATGATACAAACTTTCCACCTTATCTAAAATTTTGTGGCTCCTATTAACAAATAAAAATACAACAAAAAACTATTCATGATAGAAAGCTAAGAGACAGTTGTAGGAACTCCAAGAATAAAATATGTGAATATATGCCATGGTATGCGTATATAGTTTAGAGTAACTTCAGGAGTCAGTTCTCCCCTTCCACCATATTGGTCCCAGGAGTCCAACTCAGATCATCACACTTGGACACAAGTACCCTTAACCTGCTGAGCCATCTAGTCATCCCCCAGATTTGACAAGTGACTGATGTACATTATCCAAAAAGCTGCACTCATTAAATATGTTTTGCTTAATTTTTGTTATTTACTAAAGGTAGATGAGTAAATATTTAAAACTATTTTGCTTTATATGTTTGTGTTTGTTTCTGTAGTTTTAATGTCAACTGGACACAAGCTAGTCATCTGAGAGGAACCTCAATTGAAAAAAATGCCTCCATAAGATCCTGCAGGCAAGCCTTTAGGGCATTTTCCTAATTAGTAATTCTTGTGGGAGAGCCCAGACCATTGTTGGTGGGTTCATCCCTGGGTTGGTGGGCCTGGGTTCTATAAGAAAGCTTAGCAAAACACAAGGAGCAAGCCAATTAGCAGCATCCCTTACTGGCCTCTGCATCAGCTCCTGGCACCTGGTTCCTGCCCTGACTGCCTGACCTAATTGACTTTAAACTCTTTCTTTCCAATTTGCTCTTTATGTTTCATCAGAACAGAAACCCTAATTGAGACAGGATCATCTCACACATTTGAGGTAAGCACTCTACAACAGAACTCTATCTCCAGAGCCCCAAACTGTTCTTAAATATCTTAAGTGTCAACCAAGGATGAATGAATATTAGTAACCAAAACAAACAACAAACAAAAAACAAATAACACCCCCCCCCAAAAAAAAACCAAGAAAGTAGAGAGACATAGAAGAGTAAGAAAAAGCAA
The DNA here is from genome assembly GCA_028658305.1 of Pachyuromys duprasi. Taxonomy (NCBI): domain Eukaryota; kingdom Metazoa; phylum Chordata; class Mammalia; order Rodentia; family Muridae; genus Pachyuromys; species Pachyuromys duprasi. The sequence continues at coordinate 62,666,313 of CM053763.1, read as the reverse complement.
AACAAACGCTTTCCCAGGATAACAACAGGCCTCGAGAGTGCTAAGAATACATGAAGGAAGGGACAGCCCAGGCCTTATGAAAAGTTGCAGGAAGAATGGAGCATAGAACTGCTGCCAGGTGGAAGAGATCAAGCGATTCAAAGAAAAAAAGATCAATTAAAAGTGAGGCAGGTACAAACTTAAGTATACTTTAAAGTAAGCTACATACAAAAAAGAAAATGCAGTCATAGCTCTGTCTTGACAGAGAACCATATTAAAGTCACAATAAGAAATAGAGTTGCGGGGCAGTGAGGCAGAGACAGGCAGGTGATCTCTCTGAGTCCAAGGCCAGTTTGGTCTACAAAGTGAGTTCCAGTATAGCCAGGGCTACACAGAGAAACCCTGTCTCAAACAAACAAACAAACAAATAAATAGATGATGGATGGATGGATAGGTGTGTGTGCATGTGTGTAAAGGGGGGAAGGGTAAACAAACATTTAACTCTGCATTTAGTCCCACTAAAAAAAAAATTATCCAAGGTGACAACCTACTTTGTTTCTAAGTGGAAACTGGGAAACTAATTAGGTGATTTTTCCCTCAGGAACACTGTTCTTGCATGTTAGCTAGCAAACTGAAAATATTCACGATCTCTTCCAAACTTATTTATTTAAGAAAGGGTCTCACTTGTAGCTCAGCTAGTCAGAACTTACCACAATCCCTAGTGCTGGGATCATAGGCATTCACCATCACATCTGGTTTAAACTCACTTTTCTTACATAAACTCTTTCATGACATTTTCTCTATTCAGAATTTCACAATCTGCACGTGAACTAGTTCCTTTAGCTGTGCCTGGGGCTGTGGCCAAAGCCTTCGCTTCACTCCAGCGTCTCACTGCCCACTTCTGCAGCAGGTCTGTGTGCGCCTTTTTAGAGCCAGATCACAGAAGACCTTCATATGCCAAGGTGCTCTGGAGAGACTCCCAAGCCTACAGGGTTCATGCTCCTTGGCAATCTTTCCATCTTGTGGAATAGGGAGCCCTACGGTTAAGGCCAGTCTTTTGAGGGGGAAAGTTACATGGCCTGCTACTGTGCTTCTAGGACTTCAGACAGGAGTCCAGATAGCTGCCCAGAAGCAGAGTCCAGAATGGTGGGTAGATACACTGCTGTTGTACCCCTCTCTCCTTTAAAAAAAAAAAAAGTTATTTATTTTTGTGTACAGACCTGCTGTCTGCATGTGTGTCTGTGTACATGGGTGCCTGGTGCCCTCAGATTCCCTGGGATCAGAGTTAGACATTTTTGAGCCAACGTGTGGGTGCTGGGAATTGAATTTGGGTCCTCTGAAAGAGCATCCAGTGCTCTCAACCACTAAGCCATCTCTCCAGCCCCACTGTACCTTTCTTGATCAATTTCAGTTATACAAAGTTCTTTCATGCCCCAGCCTAGCTCAGTTCAGGCTGCAGAGCTAGGTCTACAGCTAGGCTCTAGATACATAGTAAAGCAGCTTTTGCCTTGTACTTGATCTATGTAGAGGCTCTGTCTAGCACACAGTTTTTGTAGACAATTAAAAATGTCTAACCTAACAATTATATGCAAATCTCATATTTCCACAGAACATAAGGGTTTGTCTTTTTTTTTTTGCTGTTGTTTTGTTTTTAGTTCATTGACACAATGCTCCCTATCCCTCATTAGCAGTAACAAAATCCTAAGATATTTTAGAGAAATGGGTTACAATGTTCTTAAAGAGACCCTATGTTTAAAGACCAATAGTAAAAATATATATGCACACAAACAATATTGAGGGTGTACCTCACAGCAGCTGGACAAAAATAGAGAGGCTGATGTACAGAATAAAGTGAGCCACACTGACAGACTGTCTGCATACTCTTATAACATTTCAAAGTTCCATCATAAAGAAATCAGTTAAAAATGTACACTGACTTTTAAAAGTAAACACATCAACACAGAGGTCACCTCTGACAGCTGGATGAAAAGAAGAGAGGCAAGGAAGATGGAGAGGGACAGGAGAGCTCACAAGCACACAGACTCAGGGTGGGATTATCTGGCTTCCTGGTCTACTTCTACCCCACACCCAAAACAAAGAAGATGGAAAACAGGGCAATAAAGCTAAGTGAAAATACGGTTACACTCACCAAACGTTTGGAGTCTTCACTCTGTTTGTAAAAGAACAGAAGCTGCCTTACCAAGAGGGTAAGGTTGGGACCATCAGCAAGGCAGAAGGTGCCACCAGTCTGAGCTGAGTCAGCGCACTGGTCAAATGCACTTCTTTGGATGGAGTACTGGAAGCACAGAAAGCCATGTGTCAACACACTGCTCCATAGTTTTCATGATGAAAATAAGCACTGAGTATTTTATAAGTATGATGACTAAAAACTAAGACGTAGTTACTGGACCATCGGTGAAAGTTTAAAAAACAAGACAGTAACAAAAGATCCAAAATATCTGCCAACAGCACCAATTACTCCTTTCTTCTTTGTAATCACCAGCTGCCTTACTTAAAATTTCCTAAAAACTCACCTATTCATTATCTTTAAGAAAAACTTTTTTTAAGAAAAAAAATTACTATTTTCAACACTAAATTTTATAAAGCATTCATGCAAAATTCATACAAGACAGATACTATTTATACAAACTAATATTATATCTAAAATAAGTTCTTATACAGGTTTCTAATTCCCTGTTAGTTTTTCTATTTTTCTTTCCTCCTCTTTCTTTTGTTTATTTCTTCATTTTGTTGTTTTTGAAACATGATCTCTCTCTACATAGCCCTGGCTATTCTGGAACTCACTGTATATCAACCAGGTTAGCCTTGAACTCATAGAGATCTGCCTGCCTCTGCCTCCCCCCCACCCTCCAATGCTGGGTCTAGAGGTGTGTACCACCACACCTAGTTTATTTTTCTTAATTTTATACTTATTTATTTTGTGTACATATGTGGGTATGTGAAATGAAAGTTTTGGATTCTTTAAAAACTCAGTTATGTACATCTGTTTTTGTTTTAATCCTAAGTGTGGGATTTTAGTTTGGGCTTTGGTTTGTCCACAGCTGAGAACTGCCTCCTGCGGGGTGTGGTCTTTGACAGCTGGTAATGACCTGCCCCATACAGCACGGAGAGGGATATGGTCTAGAACTCTGAGGAATATAAATATGAAAGAGAAGGAGCAGCAGTTTGGAGAGAGCAGAGATGGATAACGTAGCAAGCTAAAGAGACAGGGAAAAGATGCTTTGTTGTGCAGTGCCTTAGAGGAGATAGATAGAGGAGACTGCTTGCTGCTTTTGCTGCTGAGAGAAATTGGTATAACCCCAACCTGAACAGCTGGGAGAAGTAAGGGGTTTGTAGCCCCTCTCCTCACTAACCTTCTCTCTCCTACCTAGGATTAAAGGGTTGGTGGAGGCTTAAATACCCCAAATAAAATAGAGTTTTAAGATGAGCAACACATATGCTTTCGTTTTGGCTCGTTATATGGACATTACAGGAGCTTGTTGTCTCCTTCTACCATGGGAATCATGGAGACTGAATTCAGGTTGTCAGGCTCAGACTTTACCTATGAGCCATCTTTCCTGCCCCTCTCATTCAGTTTTTTTGTTGTTGCTGTAGTTTTGTTTGCTTGTTTGTTTTCTTTTTTCAAGACAGGGTTTCTTTGTGTAGCTTTGGCTGTCCTGCACTCAATTTGCAGACCAGGCTGGCCTCGAACTCAAAAAAATCCACTTGCCTCTGCCTCCCCATACCCAGCTCCACCTCTCAGTTTTAAGAACAAACTTACTTGTTGTTTTCTGTCTCTATAGCCACGAATAAATGACTGAATTATTATTGCATTTTTCAATCTTCGCCTTTCTTCCTGAATAATGAAGGAAAAAAGAAGTAATCAGTTAGACATCAGTAAAAATGACATTGAGCTATATGCTCCATAGACGATTCATTCTTTTAAGCATACCACTCTCTTTTACATTTTACAAAAGCATACATTTTAATAATTCATTTTTATTACATTTTGTTTGTTTCTTTGTACACAGGGTTTCTCCATATAGCCCTGGGAGTCCTCAAACTCACAAAGATCCTTCTCTGCCTTTGTTTCCCAGAAGCAAAGATTAAAATAGGTGTCACCATGCCCAGCATTTTAATTTCTTTAAATTACATGTCATGCTTGTATGTGGGTATGTGCATGTGAGTGCAGGTGCCCTTGGAAGCCAGAGGCATTGAATTCTTTGGAGCTGTGATTATAAGCTCCAAACACTGCTGGATCTTATATGGTGTAAGCTGCCAAACATGAGTAGTGGAATTGTACTATGCATTCTTGAACACTGAGCCATCTCTGCAATCCCATCACCAAACATATTTCTAATGGACTGAAAATTATGTAGCCATTACTACCACCTTGTTTGTTTTTTAAGAAAGGGTTTCTCTGTGTAGTCCTGGCTGTTCTGAAATGCACCAGACCAGGCTGGCCTTAAACTCAGATCTGCCTGCCTCTGCCTCTTGAGTGCTAGGATTAAAGGCGTGTGTCACCACTGCCTAGTGTATTACCACCACCTTATTTCAGAGCATTTCATCATTTCCAAAAAGAAGCCCCTTACCTATTTTAGCAGTCACCCCTCATTCCTTGACTGAACCTTCATACACTTTTCTCAATGGATTTTCCTAGCCTGTGCATCTCATCCAACAGCATCACTCCATCTGGCCTTTTCCACTTGGCATGGTGTTTTCAAGCTGTAGCATGTCAGCATATCATTCCTTTTTATGGCCAAATAATATTTTATCATACATATATCGCATATTCTGTTTATCTGTTCATCAGTTGGTAGGCAATTGCCCTGTTTCCATTGTGGGTTATTATAAACAACAGTGCTATAAACATAAACACTTATGTCCACTTTTTTTGAAGGATATATCCTTGCATTTCTTGAATACAAACATTTCTATGACAATGTTTTATAAGATGGCTACCACCATTTTACAACCCCATTGTAGATATATGAAAGAAAAGAAAAAGGGAGAGAAAAGGATGTAAGAAGCAAAGAGTGTCAAACACACTACAAACCTTCCTCAAATAGGGGAAAATATCAACAAGCAAATACCTTTCCAGGTAGAGCATTTGAATCTCAACTGAGGGTGACTTTACCTGTGCAATTGGTGAACTGTCCTAACTGGAGGGAAGAAATGCTGCTGTGAGGACAGTCCTCGCAGATGAAGAACGTTCTGTCCACAAAAGTTAATAGTGAGGATGCTGGAAATCAGTTTCTGCTATTAGTATGTCTCCGTACTAGGAATGTTCTTCCTTCAGCTTGCACAGCAGCAACCTCCCGGTCTTCTCTCATGACCCTACCTTCAGTGCCCATCTATCTTAGCCTCTTCAGTGATTAGCCATAACTCTACTGTCTTAACAGCTCTCAGTATCATTTGAGTCCTTGGCTATTACCCATGAGTGACCACCACAGAACAAGGTCCCTATCTGTCTTGTTTACTACCTGTATCTCCACAAAACACAACAGAACCTGACAAACCACAAGCTCCCAGACATCTATTAAATGCAAGAATGAATTGTTGAAATAACAAGACTCAGGACGGTGGTGGAGACAGGCAGATCTAGAAGTTCAAGGTCAGCCTGTTATATAGACAGAGTTCCAGGAAAGCCAGAGCTACATAGAAATAACAAGATCCATGCCAGGCCTACAGAGAGACCCTGTCTCAAAAAACAAGTAATAAACAAATAAATAAGTAAAATAACAAGGCCCAAAACTCACATCTAGAAAAGCAGGCTTTATAATATAAGTCGTGATTTATCATCAAAGTTATTTGAAGTAACAATGCCCAAAAGATGTAACATCAAAGTCAGACACAATGACACACAACTGCAATTCCAGCAATACAGGAGGTAGGAAAATGGAGTTTGAAACCAGCCTGGGCTATATAGCTAGGCTGGCAAGAAGAACAAGAAACAGGTATTTGAAAAAATAAACAGGTTGGAAGGATGACTCATGTTAAGAGCACATTGGCTGCTCTGTGGGTACTAGATTCAATTCCCAGTACCCACATGGCAGCTCACAACTGTCTATAACTCCAGTTCCAGGGTATTGGACACCCTCACACAGACATACATGCAGGCAAAACACCAATGCACATAAAATTAAACATATACTATTTTTAAAAAACTATAAAAACAACCAAACTAACAAAACAAGAAAAAAATATCATTAGCTCCTTTTATCTTTTTTCTAAATAGCTAAGACAAGAACTTTAACGTTGAGTTTTCTCCTTATTTGGAAAAATAAGAACACTGCAAATTAAGCCTTTCTAGATCTTCTGGAAACCTTCTTATAAGCATAAAGGTAACCAAAACCTCACACTCCTCTCTAACCAGAACTCAGCCATAAGCCCATTTCTTTTCCCCACAGTGGTTCCAGAATAAAAAGCTTACTGGAAAAATTGAACACATTCAAAACTATTGCAAAAGATAAACACATGTAACATACATACATGTACATGTAAATCAAACTTTAAAAAAAACACTGCAGAAGAGGGTCTATAAAGAGTAATATAGAATAATCAAAACTATTACCTCTCTCTTTCGTCTTTCTTCCTGAGTGCGATGTAAAAGAGAAGCCTTTTCTTCCTAAATCCAAAGATAGACAAGATTAGGATTATCATTTTATGTCTGAAAACATCATCATACAAAGATTACAAAATGTTCCGACCCAAAAAGGATTCCCAAAGATCTACTTAAATTAAGACTCCCTGTTTTCTCTGGCACATGGAGAATAACATATGCAAATGAACACTGTAAAATAAGCATATTCGTTGACATACAAACACATTGTAGAACTAAGCTTCTCCAGCACGATACAAAGCTAAATAAAACTGAAGTTTCATCATAGAAAATATCAAATAAAAACCTTTAGCTATCACGTGTCCAAAAGCCACACAATTTGCTTTAAAGTTATTAAAGGATTCCTCATTGTTACTAAAAGTTGTTCCTGAAATTGGCCTTTTAAACTCTTTAGACAAAGAAAAGTTACAGAAATGGTATCTGTCAAAAACTATCCTTTTTCAAATTGAGCTCCCTAATCTGAATGAGTCTTCTCCACTTTTCTGCACAACCAGATTATCAACAGGAAACTAATGCAGGTTTAATATTAACTACACAAGCTTTCTACTAGTGGACTTTACCTGCTCCCAAGGCCCACTCAGCATCCCACACAGCACTTGGCTGTCCCCCACCAACACTCATCCATAATAGTTCCTGTCTTGAATTTCTATCTTGACCCTGTCTACCAGCTTTGTTTTAAAACATTATCTCATGATTCAAGTAACATTACACAATAACAATAGTCTCGTATTTTAATTCATAAGGCCAGCTCTATTTCCATGTCTCCATTATTAGACAAGTAACTGAATAAAGTGGGGGAAATCTGATCTTCACCACAACTAGTCAACAGATAGAACAGTCTTAAGCACCAAGCAGTAACCACTGAGATAAGACCCACTAAACCATGTTAATACCAGTGGTCCAAAGCTTAAGAACAGGGATTTCCCTTGCCTCAAACTCATGATATCTACAATTACCAAGAAAAGATAGCAAATTACAACAAAGAAACCTTGTAGACACCAACCCAGGGATTAGAGAAACACTATAAAAATAAAACCTCAGGCGCTATCAACTCCAGCTTAAAACACAGAAAACACAATGTAACTAATCTGATAATATTTCCAAAGACTAAGAACATGCATTTATTTGAAGAAAAGCTCTTATATCTCTACGGTGGAAAATGTACACTTATAACAAACCCAATGAACAAAATATATTACCTTTAAAATTACATTTTAAACCAGAAAAGGCTTATAATAATCTCAGCAACTCAAGAAGATAAATTTAAGGCAAGCCTGGGTAACTCAGTGAGATTTTGAGAATTTATCTTTTAAAAAAGGAAGGAAAGAAAAGAAAAAAAAATGAGGAGAAAAAAAAAAAGGTTTGGTAGGGGCAGCTAGAGATATGTATCTTAGTGCCTTTATAGTGTGTATGAAGTCCCCAGTTCAACCTTCAGCATTACCAAAAGTGATAAAAATATCTATTTAGTCTTGTTTTTGGAGACAGGGTTTCCTTCTATGTAGCCCTGGCTGTCCTCAAACTCACAGAGATCCGCCTGCTTCTGCCTCCTGAGTGTTGGGATCAAAGGTACACACCACCATGCCTGGCAAAATAAAATAATTTTTAATTAAATTAAATTTAATTAAATTTAAAGGGTTGTATGAGGTGTCATTCTACAGAAACTGTCTACCTTGGGCTTTTTGTGTTTTTTTTTTAATAATTTATTTTATTTTATATGCATTGGTGTGAAGGTGTCAGATCCATTGGAATTGGTGATATAGACAGTGTTCTTACCCACTGAGCCATCTTTCCAGCCCCATTTCCTTGTGTTTGGTTTTGAGACAGGGTCTTATTATATAGATTAAGATTGTTGAGATTCAGACTCGGGACTAGCAGCTGAGGTGCCTATTTAGAATACCAAAGCAGACCAGTCCTCCAAGTTCCCCCAGCATCCCTCAGTCCCTATCTTAACTAGGTTTCCTCCCTTAGAGGTTCCTCACTATATAATCCAAACATTTTGGTTCTCTCTCTTCTCTCTCTGGCTCCCGCTTTTCTATCTCCCTCTGAATGGTGACTTCCTGGCCCCATTCTGCAAGTGGTGAACTCACCCAAGAACTGCCCCCAATAAACCCGTCTTTATACTTTAATTTGACTTGAACTGGCTCATTTCCTTGGTAGAAAACACCTATCAAGGCTAACCTTGAATTTGCATCGATCCATCTCCCTCTGCATATTAGAGGTCTCCCAGTAGAACCTGGAGCTCCCTAATTTAGCTAGGCTGGCCAGCCAACAAGTTACAGGGATCCTCCAGTCTCCACCTCCCCAGTACTGGTATTGCAAGCTCATTCACTGCCATTATGACTGAGGATCAAACTCAGGCCATCATTCTTACATGGGAAGCACTTTACCAATTGAGCTGTCATACCCCACCCTAGCTCCCATATAATTTTCCCCCTTGGTTTTTCAGGAAGAGGTTTCTCTGTATAGTCTTGGCTATCCTGGAATGCACTCTATGGACCAGGCTGGCCTCAAATTCAGAGATCCACCTGCCTCTGCATCCCAGAGTGCTGTGTTTAAAGGCATGTGCCACCACTGCCTAGCCTAAATAATTTTTTAAAAATAAAGACTGTAATGCTATCACTTTGGAGATAGAAGGAGTATTAGGAATACAACTAAAAAATGAAAACAAACAAACCAATACACACCAGACAAAAACTCTACAGTCCAGAAATATGGCGTCCTTCTGGACAAAGAAGGGCTCCAGCAGCTTCCAGTGTGGAAGAAAAGCAGGTGGCTACCTTCAGAAGCCTAGACCTGTCATCTGCTTTTAACCAGGGTAGACACTCCATGCACTGACATTGTCAAATGTTCCTGCACAGAGATTAGGGATGCTGCCTACAGAAGGAAGCAGATTTGGTTTTGGATAGTTTCAGTACTGGAGCACACCAGACTGTGCCCTCCTGTTTAGCCAACACAGTACCTTTGCCTTTTCTGTTACACCACACTTTGGTCATGACCCATCAACAGACTGCAAAGGCTTTCCTCTAGCCTAGGGATTAGAAAAGTCTTTGCAGCCTTATTCAGTATAGGAGCCACTATTCTAGCCTATCACAGGCTGCTCCTTCTCAGAAAAAAAGCCACTGCCCTGGAGAACAGCGGCTCCACAATCTGGTCCTGTCTATCACTGCAACTGTAAAGAATTCTGCCAGCTATCTTATTTGTCAAGAATCATCACTTCTAACCCTAACTTTGGCAGCAGGTTACTCAGCAATTTTATAGCCATAACCCTTACAGCTGATCAGGATCCAATAGAGATCTTGAAATGGCTACAAAATAAAAACCTATGACGGTGGATTCCCCTGGAACTGGGGTACATAATAGGGCAAGTTCATTCTCTCAGCCACTGCATTAAAAAAATCTCAAAAGGCTCATCTACTTGTTGACTTGTGTTTTCTCTTTGTAGTTACCGAGTTTATAAGACTAAAAGAGGCCTTCAAAGAATCAGAAATGTAGAGATACACCACCCATCCTAGTCATAATCAATATCTTTGTTTATATAATCATCTTCATCTTCAAACTTTAAAAAGAACTATTTTCCTTTAATATCTAACTGGTGTCAGGTTCAGCAGTCAACAGGAATGAAAAGCACAGGCATGACCCTAATTTCCAATGTGACTCAAACTAGCAAAGTGCAATTTCACCATGCTGCTGAAAATGAACCAGCCTGCAACCAGGCAGGCAGAAATTCTGATCATAATCCACAAAGTAACATAGGCTACGAAGCTCTATCCTGTGGCTGCATCACCAAACCACAGCTATTGAATTCTGTTAAAATCAAGATGCAGTTTCTCTGCGTAGTCCTGGTTGTCCTGGAATGAACTCTGTAGACCAGGCTGGCCTCAAAATCAGAGTGCTGGGATTAAAGGTGTGTGCCCAGCCCAAATAGTTTTTTTTTTTAAATAAAGATTGTAACACAATCACTTTGTTGTTGTTTTTAAATCACAGCCAATTTTATTCAAACTTTCCAAAATCTATAGCAAACATGTAAATTGCTTCTAAAAATGTATGTCATCTTTTATACATAAAGGTTACTGTGCCTTTTACTTCTTTTCTTTATAATCCTTTAAAAAAAGCCAGAATCTTGGGATGCCCAGTTGGGAGCCTCTGAACTACTGTTCTGATTAAGTTTCTTTTTGATATTCATGGCCAACATTTGGCTTCTAAAAGGCTTTTAGTCTTTTCAATCACTTGCTGATAGGGTGAGACATGACCTAGTTTAGAATCAATCTTGGCGTCCAACCTCCCATTTCTAATCAAATTCACAATCCATCTTTCAGCTTGGATACGACAAAAAGTCTCAAATATGAAGAGACGGGCATTCTCAATGAAGTCCTTAAGACACTCCACCAAGAAGTTATTCACAAGCATGATTCACACCCCCTCAAGCTTTTTCTGAGCCCCATTGAAATCAAAGTTAACATATAAGCATTCAACAAATTCTGTAATTGGGTCTTTATATATGTAAGACTCCTGCTGGAAAACTTTCACTAGATCTTTCAGCACCTGCTAGCATTTTCGCACATCTTTAACAGCAGTGGTCAAATAGCGGAGAATATGTGGACACATTGTCTGGACTGCATTAAGGTACTATGGTTGGTAAAGGAAGAGATCAATAACATTATCATGGCCTTTTGGGTGGTTGAAAAAAACAGAGACCAATGAATGACCCATGTTCGCTGCTGAAGAGACTGGGGCAGAGAACTCACAGAATTATTGTCTCTTTTAACCGAGTAAGGTCTTCCATGCTGCATCCCAATTCTGCATTAAGATTTCAGAGGCCAGTTTTCCCCAGAGTGAACTTACAGCATTTCTATCTGTGCCTGGAACCAAAACTCTAAAGAAGTAAAGATACTCTGCAGCTCCTGAGTAATTTCCACACTCACATTGGAATTTTGTGTATCTGTAGAGCATATCTAAATACTCTTGCCTAAACCCATGCTTGTCTGCCAAGTAGTCAAACAGCATCCAACCATCCCTGGTCAACTGCATCTGCCTTGTAGTTTTTGGATCTTCAAACATCTTCACAATTGGTTCTGTTTCTGCCTGGAGCTACTTTAGCTGGGCAACAACTGTTCTTTTCTCTCTCAAAGCACGAGGGAGATCATCAGAATAAAGGTTTTTGTAGACATCCATAGCAAAGTCTACCATATTGGTGTCACTAAGAAGATCCAATTTTCTTTTTCATTATATATCTCTTTCACATAGAGAAACTCAAGGAGCGGAAAGACCACATGCTGATCCAGAAAGTGTGCGATGCAAGTAGTTAGGTCATACTCTGCTGTCTTAACACCATCACTTTGGATATGAAATAAATTAATTAAATCTCGATGTGAAGGTTGGCATTCTCTAAAATGGCTACAAAGCTTAACTCAGAAGTGTAAATTTGATCACAGAATTCAAATTTTTTTTACAAAGTACATCATAACCAAGATTCAACACAAGTGACAAAGTGGAAACAAATATTTGGAATAGCACAAACATGACGTGTTACAACAACCAAAGAGAAAAATCAGCAAAAGTATAGTTTCTGTTTTTTGAGACTGGGCTTCTCTGAGTAGCACTGGCTGCCCTGGCCTCTGTAGACCAGGCTGGCCTCAAACTCATAGAGATCTGCCTGCCTCTGCCTTTCTGAGTGCTGGGATTAAAGGTGTGTGCCACTGCCCCCAGGCAAACATAAATCTTTTAAGCACAAGAACTTCAACTTTAAGAAAAAAAAGTGAGGGCTAGAAAGATAGCTCAGTGGTTAAGAGCACTGTCTGTTCTTCCAAAGGTCCCGAGTTCAATTCCCAGCAACCACATGTTGGCTCACAACCATCTATAGTAAGAAAAAAAGTGAAAACTTATGAAATAGGCACTTTTTACCTACTGTGGGAGAAATATCAAATATGAGTCTTTCTAACACTATAAAACTTGTGTGTAGGACAAGGAATTAATTTTTTTAATGAATCTTTTTGTCCGCTCCCCTGCCCTTCTAAGATTTACAAATATTTTAATCTTCCCCATCTAGTAAAACCTCTGTTTATTCAAATGCCCAGTGCTCCATTCTAGGAACTTGGTGCCTGGAACTATGGTCCTTTTCTCCTAAGAGCAGTGACTCTTTTCCTTCTTCCTCCATTTCCTATGAATCAATTCTTTTCAGACTGGCCAACTCGGAAAAGACACAGTCACCACCTTCCTTAGTATAAAAATCAAATGCACTTCCTGTCTTGGTGTATGTTTGCTCTTCCAGAGCATACCCTCTTAGTCATAAGTCAAGTATCTGCTTCATCCAGACACTTCAGTTAAAATAGTGGTCTCGTTCTTTGTGATCTTAAAGTCATTTCTAACATGTGTTTGAGGTACACAAAGCTAACTAACGCAATGTGCGGGACAGATAGGAAGAATAGGCTTTTATACACTGACATAACTTCCTCAGAGGAAATGTACAAACACCTATTCAATCCAAAGCCTTGGACATGGAAGTTTCACTTCCAGAAATTTAATCTATAGACAGTCACAAGAATATTCCTTTAAGTGTTATTTGAATCAAGGGGCGGGAGGGGGTTCAGATACTGCCTGGCATGGTAGTACATCTACATGGTAGCACACACCTATAGTGTAAGCACCTGGAAAGAAGTGACAGGAGGGTGGTTACAAATTTCAGACAATCTGGGTATTGAAATAATCTGGGTATACAGCAAGTTTCAGCCTAGCCAAGACTTCATAGCAAGACCCGTCTCAAAAAAACCACAAACAAATGTTAGTATGCTTATTCTATATTATCTGTCTAATATCCATTATAAGTGAGTGTATACCATGTGTGTCTTTCTGCTTCTGGGATACCTCACTCAGGATGATCTTTTCTAGTTCCCACCATTTGCCTACAAATTTCATGATTTCCTTGTTTTTAATTGCTGAGTAGTATTCCATTGTGTAAATGTCCACAACTTCTGTATCTACTCCTCAGTTGAGGGACATCTGGGTTGTTTCCAGGTTCTGGTTATTACAAATAAAGCTGCTAAGAACATGGTTGAGTAAATGTCCTTGTTGTATACTTGAGCATATTTTGGATATATGCCTAGGAGTGGTATAGCTAGATCTTGAGGAAGCACTATTCCTAATTGTCTGAGAAAGTGCCAGATTGATTTCCAAAGTGGTGGTACAAGTTTACATTCCCACCAGCAATGAAGGAGGGTTCCCCTTTCTCCACATCCTCTCCAGCATAGACATATAATATAGGATAAACATACTAAAATCTGTACACCTGAAGAAGCTAAGCAAGAAGGAGGACCCTGGATAAGATGATCAATCCTTACTCAGAAAGGCAAATGGGATGGACATCAGAAGAGGGAGAAAACAGGAAACAGGACAGGATCCTACCACAGAGGGCTTCTGAAAGACTCTACCCAGCAGGATATTAAAGCAGATGCTCAGACTCATAGCCAAACTTTGGGCAGAGTGCAGGAATTTTATGAAAGAAGGGGGAGATAGTAAGATCTGGAAGGGACAGGGGCTCTACAAGGAGAACAACAGAACCAAAAAGTCTGGGCCCAGGGGTCTTTTCTGAGACTGGTATAGCTAACCAAGGACCATGCCTGGAGATAACCTATAACCCCTGCACAGATGTAGCCCATGGCAGCTGAGTCTCCAAGTGGGTACCCTAGTAATGGGAACAGGGACTGTCCCTGACATGAACTCAGTGGCTGGCTCTTTGATCACCTCCCCCCCTCCCCACCCGAGGGGAGCAGCCTTGCCAGGCCAGAGGAAGCCAATGCAGCCAGTCCTGATGAGACCTGATAGGCTAGGGTCAGGTGGAAGAAGTGGTCCTATCAGTGGACTTGGGGAGGGACATGGGAGGAGATGAAAGAGGGAGAGTGGAACTGGAAGGGGATGAGGAAGGGGGTTACAGGTGGGATACAAAGTGAATAAACTGTAATTAATGATAAACAGAGAGATAAAAACACAAGCAAAAGAACCTAAACTAATTAATCTTGAAAGCAACTTTAAGGGCCATTTAAACATCAGTGAGAACATTCACTGCAGCCGGTCCCAGAGCCACTCAGAAGAATGCAGTGGACTCACCTGCCTTGCCCTTCTCCCAGCTAGATAAGTACAGGGAAGAGACAGATACAGGGGCTCAAGGAGCTTCAAAATGTGTTTTAAACAAGGAGAGGAATGTGAGCACCTTAGGCAGCCCTGGGAGAGTATGAAAAGTCCAGAAGTCAAATTTGAAAAAGAGACATAAGTGTTGGGAAGAAAGTGGGGGACAAAGTGAAAAGATAAGCAGACTAATTTTTTCTTTTTTTTTCCTCTGAATTATTGTCCATGTAAACTAGTTATTTTCTTGCTTTTAATCTTTTATTTCCTTATTCATTTATTATTAGGTTTTGTTTTGTTTTGAGACAAGGTTTCTTTCTGTAACCCTGGCTATCCTGGAACTCTCTGTAGAGTAGGCTGGCCTAAATTCACAGAGATCCACCTGCCTCTGCCTCATGAGGGCTGGGATTAAAGGTATGTGCCACCACTACCCAGAAATTATTATTTATTATTTTTAATTCACAGAGATACTCTTTGTCTCAAAAAAACAAGAAACAAAACAAACAAAAAAACACACAGGTGCTTTTGACAGTCATCCTTTATAGTAAATGGTTTCACAACACACAGGCACCAAGCTATTTACCAGAACACCAGAGCTTACCAGCATGATTAAAAGAATTAAGATTAAAACGACACCATAAGGAAACAACACTCAGCAAAACAAGGTTCCTAGTTAACATAAAAGTGGACCTGGCCTCCAGGTTCTCCCAGTATACCTCAGCCCCTACCTGTGGCATGGCCACTTCACAATATAATCCAGACATTTTGGTTTGGGTTCTCTCTCTCTCTCTCTCTCTCTCTCTCTCTCTCTCTCTCTCTCTCTCTCTCTCTCTCTCTCTCTCTCTCTCTCTCTCTCACGCTCGCTCGCTCGCTCGCTCGCTCACTGTGTGTGTGTATAAGTCTTCTCTGCTTTTCTCTGCTTTTTCCCTGGTTTTCTGTCTCCCTGTTTGTGGAGACTTTCTTGACCTCTTCCTGTGAGATCAGCAAATCCAGTGAACCTGCCCAAGAGCTGTCCCCAATAAACCTGACCTTATATACTCTTAATTTGGCTTATTTCATCAGCAGAGAAAACCTATCAGTGCTCACAGCAAGGAGATTGCACAGCACTGCCCCACATTGGACTGAGAACAGATCAGGGCTCACACATCAGGGGTTACTGATGTAGTTCAATTACCCTTGATTGATTTCCTCTACAGAACACTAACAGCTCTGCTTCACAGAATAGTCAATGAAAGAGCATCCTGCAGAGGAGACAACTGAAAGCAACAGGTGTCTAGTGCAATATATAAAGAAACAAGCAAGCACCTTCCAAAGAAAATGCCCTGAGAGCTTCAGGGCATTCAATGCACTCTTCTGGCTCTGCAGGCACTAAGCATGCATGTAATGCACAAACATACACGCAAAGAAAACATGCATATAATAAAATAAATCAAAATTAAAACGACAAAAAGAAACAATACTTTTGTAAGAAAGTATGCTGGAGCTGGAATGATGATTCAGCAATTAAGAGCACTTGTTCTCTGACAGGAGCCCAGGTTTAGTTTTCAGCCCCTTCATGTTTCAAAGCCACCCATACTCTAGCGCCATGGGATCTGAAGCCTTCTGTTAACCACCACGGGCACAAAGCACATACACAATGCACATGCAGGAAAACACTTACACAGAAATTTTTTTTAAGTCTTAAGAGCTTATTTATTGAAGACTGGGTACCAACAAGAGGAAAACCACACTCAAAAAAACCCTCTGACTTGGTAAGCCAAATAGTTTACAGGATTACTTCCAGAAGCAAAGTTTACTTACTGGACAGCTCAAAGACAGCTGCACCACTAAAAACCCCATCTACCATGGACCCTCACAAAAGTGGCATCCCTGGAGCTCTCTGCAGGACATAGAGGAAACTCAAATTGGGAAGTCTCCTACTGTTTATATAACCTTGAGGAGCAAGGGACATTTTGAAATCTTACAGGTTTCAGAAACTTCTGAGAGTTAAGTTGCTTCTTTTCTACGTCTTACAAATCCTCTTTCTAGAATGGAAATATTTCATTTAGGATATTGCTACACAACACTACACTCATGTCCAAATCAATAAAAATTTTTAAATAAAAAAAAAAAACAGCCCTGGACAGCAAAAGCCACCATCAACAAAAAGGATATAATTTTTAAAATAAGCAAATTATCCGAAGAGACCGTTCTCAAAAGAAGAAATATAACCATATGAAAAAAAACTGTTCATGCCAGGCATGAAGGTACATGACTTTTTCTTTTAAATTTAATTTACATCGGTATTCTACCTTACCTGTGTGTGGGTGTCAGAGCCTCTGAAACTGGAATTACAGACAGTTGTAAGCTGCCATGTGGGTGCTGGGATTTGAACCTGGGTCCATTGGAAGAACAGCCAGTGTTCTTAACTGCTGAACCATCTCTCTAGCCCCAAAGTACATACCTTTAATCCGAGCTCTCAGGCGGCGGAGGCAGATGTCTCTGAGTTTGAGGTCAGCCTGGTCTACAGAGAGTTCCAGGACAACCAGGGCTTCACAGAGAAATTGTCTCAAAACAAACAAACAAACAAAAAATTGCTCATTAGCAATCATTAGCCAAAAAATACAAATGAGGGGGGTTTAAAGAGATGGCTCATTGGTTAAGAGTACTGGTTGCTCTTCCAAAGGACCCGAGTTTGATTCTCAGAATCCACCTGTCAGCTCACACACAACAGGAACTCCAGTCTCAACTTATCTGACACTACCTTCTGGCCTCCACAGGCAGCGGCATGCACATGGTGAACAAACACACATGCAAGCAAAGCCCGAATACATATTAAAAATAAAGAAATCAAACAAACACAAACAAATACATTCTTTCCTGTTACAAAACTACTGTCAAAAGACTAAATAAATGATAATGAGAAGATAGAAAAAGCCTTATACAGTTTTGGTGGGTATGTAGACTAGTTGGCCATTTAAATACATCAGTGTAGGGGTTCTCAAAAATCACATACAGATTTAGCGCGCACACGCACACATGGACACACAAACTCCCACTTATCCCACTTTTCCAAAGGAAATGAAATCAACATGTTTAAAATGTAAGTCCTCTTATCACGGCATTGTTCACAAAGGCCAGGAAAGAAAGCAATCTAAGTGACTATCCCAGATGAACAGATAAAGAAAATGTGGTACATATACACAAGGAGTATTATTCAGCCAAAATGAATGAAATCGTATCTTTAACAAAAATGGTTGGAACTAGAAGACTTGTTAAATGAAATACAACAAACACAGACAAATATTGATACGTTCTCTCACACATACGAATGCTTTTTTAAAAAGTCCAGAGCAGGGGCGAAATAAGTGATTCAGCAGTTATGAGGATTTACTGTTCTTGTAGAAGTGCTGGGTTCCATTCCCAGTACCCACATGGAGGATCACAACCATCTTTAAGTTCAGTTGTGAGGGAGATCTGATGCCTCTTTTGACTTTCACAGACTCCTGCAGGCTTGCAGTACACATAAATAAACTAAGGTGAACACACACAGATAAATTTAGGTGTACTTATGAGTATGTGTGTTTTGCTTTGATGTATGTATGTATGTATGTATGTATGTGTACCATGTGTATGATAAGTGCACATAGAAAGTGTCAAATTATGGTAGTGATCTGCCAGGTGGGTGTTGGAAATCAAAACTGAGTCTGCTTCAAGAACAAGTGCTCTTACCCTCTGAGCCATCTCTCTAACCCAACAAAAAAATAGTACAATTTTTAAGAAGTCTATCTGAATTTAGAAAAGGTTGCAAGAGAGAAGATGGTAAGGAAAGAGGAAGACTGAACAGTAAGTACCAAAATAGGTAAAAGAACTAGTCTAGTGTACCAAAGCATAGTGAGTGATGACAATAAACTATAACCTCTGACAGACTTCATGAAGAGAAAGGCTCACAGGCTCTAAATATAAGAAAATGATGAAGGGTTCAGGTGCTAAGAGTACTTGCTGCCAAGCCTCATTACCTGAACTCCATCCCTGAAATCCACACAGCAAAACAGAAATGACGCCCAGAAATTGCTCTTGACACCCCAATCATATGCCATTTCACACAGAAATGTAAAAATTTTGTTTTAAAAATTAATAAAAGAAATAACTGGGCAGTGGTGGTGCACACCTTTCATCCCAGCATGCAGGAGGCAGAGGCAGATGATCTCTGTTTTAAGGCCAGCCTCATTTATACAATGAGTTCCAGGACAGCCACACTGTCCTGGATTTACACAGATAAATCTTGTCTTTAAAAAAAAAAAAAATCAAGCAATATTAAAAAAAAAAAAACAGAAAAGAAATGAGACAGAGGTTTGGGGATATAACACAGTATTAGAGTACTTGCCTGGCACATGTTATGAAATCCCAAGCTTGATCCCCAATAGCATTAAAACAAAATACAAAACACAACTAAGGAAATGACAATGTTCAGTATGCTCAGTGTACTTATGCATGTGCTAAAATGGCATTGTGCTCCATAAATAACAAGAGTTACACTTATTCTTGAAACTTTAAAGTGGATTAGAGAGCTTAAAATACAAGCCCATTAACACTACTAAAAAATAAGACAGAAGAAAATCTGGGTGATATTAGCTTTGATAAAAAACATTTTAGATATATTAGAAATATAAACTATGAAAACAAAAATAAATTGGACCTCATAAAGAGTAAAACCTTCTGCTCTATAAAAGACACTGGTTTTTGTTTTGTTTTGTTTTTGTTTTTAAAATATATAAACGCAGGTTTACTGGGAGCAGCTCTTGGCCTCCACGCACGGGTCGTGGCAGTGAGGCAGAGAGACAGACAGAGAGAAGCCTGCAGAGGAAACGCAGAAAAGAAGAGTGAGCCAGAGACACTGTTAAAAGAATGAAAGAGAAGCCAAGACTGTGAAAAATATACAAAAGACACATCTGAAAACAGACTTGTATCTACAGTACACACAAGATGTAGCAGTAAAAAAATCAAACAACTCAGACGCCTAATCAAAAACAGACAGGTGGCAGCCAGGTGAGGTGATACACACAAGTGATCCTAGCACTTGCTTATAATCCCAGCACAGAAGAACCAGGAATTCAAAGCCAGCCTGGACTATAACTGTTTCAAAAAACCAGGGCTGGATATACGGTTCAGCAGAACAGTCTACCATGCACAAGGTCTGGGTTCAGTCCCCAACACTGCAAAAAAATATTAAGAATAAAAGGGATTCTCCTTGATATTTATCCAAATTCACAACTTATATACACACAAATATTTATAGTGGCTTTATTCATAATTGTCCCAAATCACTCATTTGGAAGCAGTGAGTCTTTCAATACAGACTAATAAGACAAACTTACATACCATACATAAAATAAAATACTATTAAATGGGAGAAGTGTAACCAAGCCACAAAAGACAAGCAGACTAAGTGCAAGAAGTCCATTTTCAGAGCCAGATGTGGTAACTCACATACAGGAGAATTGCTTCAAGTGTTAGGCCAGCCTGGGCTACATAGGGAAAGCCTGTGTTAATTTAAAAAAATATGCAAAAGTCAAACCACAATTTTATTTATTTTATTTTATTTTGAGACAGGGTTTCTCTATATAGCCTTGGCTGTCCTGGACTCAGAGCAATCCATCTGCCTCTGCCTCCCCAAGTGCGTGTGCACCACAGCTCCCAGCTTCCGGAACATGTTTAACATCAGTAACAGAAGCCAAAAATAAAATAAAACAACAAAAAATAAAAAATACAAACAAAACAAACAAAAATCCTGTAGTAAATAGTAAGAAGGGATTACTTGGGAATTTTATTTGAGAAGGATATTTTATTTGAGAACTTTATTTTCCTACACATTTTTCTATTAACCTTAAACCACTCTTAATATATATATTATATATATAGCATACTACTAATAAAAAATATAATGGAAGCTGGTGGGATGGCTCAGTGGGTAAAGGTACTTAGTAGCCAAACCTGGCACCCTGAGTTTGATCCCTGGGACCCACATAGTGGAAAGAAAGAACTGACTTCCACAAGATGTCCACAGGAACGCTCTGGCACGCACGTGCCCTCACAAACGCACATATACATAAAATAAATATAACTTAAAATTAAAATAAAATAGCAAGGCATGAAAAGATATGGAGGAACCTTAAAACACATATAAAAGTGAAAGAAGTCATTCTGAAAGGCTGTTTTATATGATTCCAACACTGACATTTTGGAAAAAGCAGTACTATGTAGACAGGAGAAGAACAGCAGCTGCCAGGGGTAAGAAGAGAGAGTGCAGTGGCTAGGCTGAAACAAAAGGTGTTAAAGGCAATGGGAACTATTAGGTATGCTGCCAGGTTGGGGTTAGGTCATTGTAACAGTCATTTGTCAGAATCATAAGATTCACAGTGCAGAGAACTGTGGACTTAAGCTGACAATGCTACACAGGAACAAATTCATCAACACATAGGAACTCTACAACCTGCTCCACTGTGTGCAGCCTAGAGCTGATTTGAAGGATGAAGCAATGAACAAACACTGAAATGATTATAATTCAACTATCACTATTAGATTAAGTAGCTACAGAAACTTGCAAAGGTATTGTTAAAGTTTTTCCTCCTACCTACAACTTATCTATATCTACATCCATTATCGCTTTCAATCTGAAAGCGGTTCCCAACTATACACAGCTGGTTTTTCCAGGCTCTTCCCTGTATTTTATGCCCTGCCTCCCCTCATCTTTCTTTATCTCATTCTGTAAACTTAGTCAAATTGCCCTATCTCCCAAACCTTCCTTTGACTTCAAATTCTTTCTCATCATCCATCTAATCTTCTAGTTTTTTACAGAGTCACTGTACCCCTCCCTCCATTCCTCACCAAACTGCAGTCTTGACTTCAGCTCCTGTTACCCTAAGAGACACACTCTTCAGTGTTGGGGTAATCTTTTGTACACTGTGTAAAGGCTCTATATATTCGACTGTTGACTGCTAAACAGGCAGAGAACTGAGTACTGTCTGGACTTTGGTATTGTTATTCTTATGGATCATCACCTGCCTCATATTTTGAAAACACTCTTCTTCCCTCACATTTTGATTGGCGTAATAAAGATCTGACATGGCCAATATTTATGCAGGAGAGGAAAGGCAAAACTTCCGGGCTGAGAGAGGGTCTCTGGGAAAAGAATCAGATGAGAGGAATTTGCCTGTGTGACATGGGAAGGAGCATATGCTGGCACTGGGTGAAAGAGAGTTAAAGGTCCGTGTGGCACAGTGTAGACCAGGGTTTGTCAAGTTAGAATAGCTGAGAATCTGCCTAGCTATAATGTCTAAGCTTTTATAAATAAGCTTTTATTGGTGGGTTAGAAAGTCCAAGAAAGTCCTGCTATACTCCAGTCACCAGTCTTCCAATTCCAAATCTAGATTATGGTGTTATCTGGAGGTATCCATTCAGCATTCAACACCTCTCTCCCACTCCTTCCTCCTGTAAACTCATTCCCCAGACAACAGTCTCATTAGGTCCCAAGGTATATCTTGTACTCCTTCCTATCTTCAACCTGAATCAGCAACTAAGCAACCAGTTTACTGACATCCCTCACACCTGCATGTCTACCCAGATTCCTCTGGTTCCACATATGTCTAAACCCCACAGGAACTTCAGCATTCATTCCTGACCCTATTCCCCTGGAGTCTTTTCCTAGCTTAAGCACACACCTAAAATTATTTGTTCTGAAATACTCCCTCTCCTAACCCCTCAGAGGTTGGGACTCAGCTCACACATGGAAACCATGACCCAGCCAGGTAGATTTCCTCTCCAGAGATTCAGAAATGGAGATCAAGGCACTAAAGCAAGAAATCATACATTGCTACTGGTTGGCTAGAATGATCAGACCTATATACAGAAACAAAGTCAAGAATGCTGTTCAACCAGACAATGGTGGCACATGCCTTTAATCCCAGCACTGGAGAGGCTGAGGATGACAGATCTCTGTGAATTTGAGTCCAGCATGGTCTGAAAGAGCTCCAGGAAAGCCAGGGCTACAACAGAGAAACTTTGTCTCAGGGGGAAAGAAGAAAGGAGGAGGAAAAAGAAGAAAATCGAAGAAAAGAAAGGAAAAAGACAAGACAAGAAAAGAGAAAAAGAATGCAACTCAAAGAGAATAGCTGAGCAAAACTACTCTCATGGGCTTTTTGTTTGTTTATTTGCTTTTCTGTACTTAGTTTCAGTGGACTTTTGTACTTGCAATCAAATAACTGCTAAGTAGTTTTCAACACACACACATACAGGTGCCAAATAAACTGTGCCATCAGGATGTATCCTGATTTCAGAAACATTGACTCATAGCTGGGGTTGCTACATTCCTATCTGTGATTCCAGCACTTGGAAGGCAAAGGCAGGAGGATTATATGTAAATTTGAGGCAGGCCTGGGCTCACAGTGAGTTCCAGGCCAGCTAGTATTACAGAATAAGGCCCTGTCTCAAATATAACAAAATACAAGTAGAAAATTGTGGAACTGAAGCAGTGGAACCCAGCACACACCTACTTCAAACTTCCCACGCTGTCCCTTCAAACTCATCCTACTTCTTCCTACCTTTCTAGACCAAGCCAACCTGACCACTGGTTGCCTAGAATGAAATAAATGAAATAAATGGATAGCACCTATAAACAGAGACTAAGAATGCTGCTTAACATTATTGTTTCTCTATCAGCCTGAGGGAAAATTTAAAAACAAACAAACAAAAGTCAATAATACACCATTCTTTAACTTTTCAAGGTGTAAATTTTATCTCCCCAACAAGAACTATAAACTCATCAAGTCTTGGAATTTTCCAGCATTTAGCCTTTACAGATAATAAACATAAAAATATTCATTTAACTTTAAAAAAGGAAAAGACCTAGTCAATAAAAAAATCCAATTTCACTAAGCTCAAAAAGGGAAGATTTCAAATTATAATTTAAGACATGAAGAAAGTACACCCACTAGAATGGCCAAATTCCAGAAAGTATCAATACTACGTGTTGACAAGGATGTGAGTCAATGGTGCCCTTAGACTCTGCTGGCTATAGAGTAATGGGCACATCAGCTAGGGAAGCAATGTGCACCAGCAGAACACCAGCAGAACACATGTGTAAGGTCTGACTGAGCTCACCAGCAACATATACTAAGAAACATGTAATAAGCACCCATGAAAAACAGAATGGGTTAACTATGTTGTACTTATGACCTAGACAAACAAGGACACTGTGATGGAAGAATCTATCAAAGACAACACCTAGCGGAATAAGGAAGGCAAAAGGCTCACCAAGCTGCACCCACTTCATCTGACCTCATTTGTACCAAGTTCAACAACAGTTAAAACTGACCTGTGGTAATACAGGTCAGAAAAGCACTCACCTTCAGTAAGAACAACTATGGCTAGGAATGTCAGGAACATTCTTTATCAGAAGTATGGAGTTAATCCCAGCACTCAAGGAGGCAGAGGCAGGTGGATCTGAGTTCAAGGCCAGCCTGGTCTGCAAATCCAGCCTGGTCTGCAAATTAGATCTGTGCCTAAGCTACAGATCAAATGTCTCAAAAAAAAAAAACAAAACAACAACAACAAAAAAAAAAGGAGTAAGGAGATACTTAGATTTGGATGTGTCCAGATAAAATCCTTTGAGCTGAGGCTGGAGCAGTGGCCCAGCAGCCTTGCTCTTGCACACTCAATAATTAAAAAAAAAAAAAATTGACAAAAGAATTTACATTAAAGGGCTGGGAAGATGACTGCGCAGTTAAAATCACTTACTGCTCTGGCAGAGGACCTAGGTTTGGTTCCTAGCACCCACATGGCAGCCCACAAATGTCCTTAACTCCAGTTCCAGGACATGCGCAACCCTCTTCTGACCTCTGCAGGAACTAAGCAAGAAAGTGGTGCACATACACATCCGCAGGCATGTACGTGATCATACACATATTTTTTTGATAAAACTTTAACAATCTGCCTAAAAGAAAAAATTTCTTTTCACTGAATTCTAGGGATCCTGTGGGGATTCCGGACTCGGCCTAGAACATCACAGCCGACTGCCCTCCTCCCTCAGACCGCCCCAAAATGCCGGGCAGAGTCGATTCCATCTTCACCAGGAGAACGCTGGCTAGGAAGACCTGGTCCTACCTGGCCCCTCCCACTTCACGAGACTCTCCCTTAGGCTGCTCTAAAGGACAGGGCCCTCGGCGCTTGTGAAGAGCGGGTTGATAGGGAAGTTGATAGCTGGTGGAGAGCACTTTGTTAAAGGACGGGGGTCCGCCCAGCTGGGGAGCTAACCGTGTAAACGCCCTAGCCACAGACTGCCGGTGCACGTGTCTGTCCAGGTCAGAACTGCGGCCCCCGGGCAGGCGCGGCGAGGTCGCGCTCGATGACCCGGCCGCTCGGTCCGCAGCTCGACAGCGCTCCACAGGCGCCTCCTCGCAGACCTGTCAGGACTGCACCCCAGCCGCGCCCGGCCGGGGCTCGCTCAGCAGCGGACCGCCCAGCAGCACGGCCGGGGAGCTGACAGGCCGGCGTCCGCCGCAGGCCCGGGTTCGGTTAACACCTCGGGCCGCCCCGCCTCACCTTCCTGCTCGCGCCCCCAAGGGACACCTTGGGCCTCGTCTTGAAGTCGCCTTCGAAGCTGAACATCTTCGCCGCCTATCCCATCTGCGCGACCCGGCAGGCGGCGGAGCGGCCGGGGGCGGGCCCGGCGGGCTGGGCGGGGCCCGGCAGGGTCGCGGCCTCGCTGTCCCGCGCCGCCCCGCCTGCGGCTCTGCGCTCTCCGCCCAGCACGCGGGAGCGAGCGCGGCGACGCTGGAGGCCGGCCCGTCCACGCTGCCTTATCCACGGCGCGCCGCCGCCGAGCGAAGGGAGCCGCGACTCGCGCCTGCACCGCGCTGCCGTCGAAGCCAAGATGGTGACCGCCCGTACTGCGTGCGCGGACCCGGAAAACGTGCGCGGCCTGGTTATCGACGGCGTGGCGCTCCTCCCGGCAGTCCCTGCGAGCGCCGGCCACGGCCATCGATTGCACGGCGCTCCTCCCGGCAGCCCCCGGGCTTGCCTGCGTGCGCGGCTCCGCGGGGCGCACCACCCTTCCGCGCGTGCGTCGTGCCTCCAACCGAGTCCCCCCCTCCCCGGGACTCCGGCGGGGTCGCGCGCCCTACAGCAGATCGGAATCCCCGCAGAGAAGGCCGTCCCCGCCCTCCAGCTAGGTGTGCGGGAACAGGTTGTTAACGCAGAGAATCTGCCCATGACTCAGACCGAGACGAGTAATTTATGACATATGAACAAAGGTATTCGTTAACACATAAATGTACACCATACACATACAGATACACAAATGCATACCAACACACATAAGTTATACCACACTACACATGTAAAAATAAATAGCTAATATACGCGCACATACGTTTAAGATACCATAGTTCTGTACAAATGCACACAAACACACCAAAGTCAATACCACACACCATACGTGAATATTTAGTGTACATAAATGCACGTCAAATGTATAAATGTATCATAGATGCATATAGAACACACAAACATACCCTAACATATATTCCCGCACTTGTATACATGTCTAATGTATGCGTGCACATGTATAAAAACATCATAGTACATACAGAACACAAAATAATGTATATCCATGTGCTTATATATATGTCTAATATGTTTATGCACATGTGTTAAAAACATCGTAGACTTACCTGTACACAAACATAAATATACACAAAACAATACAGATGAATCCACACCATATACAGCATAAATATACACATGGTATACAAAGCAACATATATGTCATGGACCCATGATATATGCATATACACATAAGTATAAAACAATAAGCATGTATGTATATAGAGTTTGATAAACACATACAAATACATAAATACATACCATGCATATATAAAAAATACATCATATCCATATATTTTCTATATATGTGTAGTATATATATCATATATGTTCTCTGTACATACAAATGTGTGTTATGTGTATTGTATATGATATAAATATACACATACATAAATATATCTCATATACATGT
This sequence comes from Pachyuromys duprasi, assembly GCA_028658305.1. Lineage (NCBI taxonomy): Eukaryota > Metazoa > Chordata > Mammalia > Rodentia > Muridae > Pachyuromys > Pachyuromys duprasi. The sequence continues at coordinate 62,639,545 of CM053763.1, read as the reverse complement.
ATATGATTGAAAATATAACCTTTGGGGGGTCATTGCTTTTTTTCTTTAAAACATTTATATTATGTTTATGATTATTTTGTCTGCATGTGTGTCTGTTCACCACATGTTTGTGTGCCTGGGGCCAGAAGGGAATATTAGATCACTTGGAACTGGAGTTACCATGTAGGTGCTGAGACCTGAACCCAGGTCCTCTGCAACAAGTGCTCTTAACTGATGAGTCATGTCTCCAGCCCACTTTATCTTCTTGTTTTTGAGTAAGGTCTCACTATACAGCCCTAACTGGCCTGGACCTCACAGAGATCCTCTGTCCACTGCCTCCAAGTGCTGGGATTAAAGACGTGTACCACCATGACAGGCTTTCTCTTTATTAATTAGAATATATTATATTTTAGTTTATGGGATAGAGCACGTGCCATGATAAGCATGTGGAGGTCAGAGTACAGTGTTGATTCTCCTTCCACCATATGAGTACCAGAAATCAAACTTGGGTCATCAAGTAGCCAGTACTTTTACCTTTCACCTGATGAATCATTTCACCAGTGTGTGTGTGTGTGTGTGTGCGTGTGCGTGTACACACACGTGTGCATACATGAAAGTCAGATCAACTTGCAAAGAGTGTGTTCTCTACTTCTACCATGTGGATTCAAGAGATTGAGCTCAGTCATCGGCTTGACGGAAAGCACCTTTACTACTGAACCATCTTGCCAGCCTCAAGCTGCCATTAAGTATGTTGTTATCTTGTTTGTGGTGATATCATGGGATTTGGCTTCAAAACAATCAGTAGTACACATTAAATTCAGACCTCTCCCCTTGTCCATCATTTCAGGTACCTACAATCAGTTATGGTTCAAAAATATTAAATGGAAAATTCCAGGTATAAACAACTCAAATTTTTAATTGTGCGCTCTTCTAAATAATGGGATGAAATCTTACTGTTCCTCCTATAACCTAAATGATAATCTTTTAAAAAATATTTTTATTTTTGTATATGAGAGCTTTTAGCTGCATGTACAGGTGCATGACAGAACAGAGCATCAGATCCCAGTATAGATGGTTGTGAGCCACCATGTGGTTGCCGGGGATTGAACTCAGGACCTCTGGAAGAGCAGCCAGTGTCTTAACCCCTGAGCCATCTCTCCAGCCCCCTAAATGATACTCTTAACTGACATTCACATTTGTATTTGCTGTCCTCCCATTAGACACTTAGTAGGCATCTTTGTTATCATGTCAGTTTCCATAGTATCTTAGTGCTTGTGAAGTTGTCAAGTGCCTCCTTCAAGGGAAAAGGAGCAAGCCTATCAAGTATGTGTGGGAAAACACTGTACATGTAAGGTTCAGTACTATCCAAGCTTTTAGAGTCCCACTGAGGAGCTGAGGACATAGCATCGTGAATTCAGGAACCGAAGCATGAGTAGTTATTATACATAAATTGTACATAAAGCAACCAATGACTATATGAATGCAGTATCACCCTAATCTGGATATTGAGCCATGCTGATTTAAAATATAATCACAGCCAGAAAATAGATGGAGGATTTCTAAGACACCTATGTACCATTTTTGTGTCCGTGCATGTATACAGGTGTGAGTGAGTTTGTGTGTGTGTGTGTCTAGGTAAGGGGACAACCTTGGCTGTTGTTCCTCAGGTGACTATCCCTTTTATTTTTTGAGAAAGGATCTCCAGTTGGCCTAGAACGAGACTGTCTGGCTAGCAAACCCCATGGCTTCTCCTTACTCTTCTTCCCAGAACTGAGATTACAAACGCATCCCAGTTATGTCCTCATGCTTATGTAGCAGGCAGTATTTTTGAAACTTGCTGTGGATGTGAATAACTCACTCAAAAAAACAAATTTTAAATGCAGCCTAAAGTAATGACATGCAGGAGGTATGTGTATAGAATATGGGGATTGTAGGCATAAAATTATTGTGTAATTCAAATGCTGATTTCTGTATCCCCTATATCTGGTTGCATGCCTTGTTCTGAGACTCTCCTGTCTCGATGTTGTATAAACTCTCCCTGCCAATTGTCCCCTGATATGCCAACAAGGCAGCTTACACCCAGGCATAGTGGTGCACACCTTTAATCCCAGCACTCAGGAGGCAGAGACTGGCAATCTCTGAGTTTGAGGCCAGTCTACATAGTGAATTCCAAGACATCTAGAGCTACATAGAGACCTGTAGGCATTAGTTTTTCAAAAGCTGCTTTATTTGGGGGTTCCTTAAAGTTCATACCTCCCTTCCAAACCTCCAACCCCAGGTAGGGGAAAAAGAAGGTTGGAAGAGTAAGGGGACATAGACCTCTTTACTTCCTCCAGCTGGGTAGGGTCATAGGACTCTTTGTGGGGTGATACCAGTCTCAGTCATCAGGATATCCAGAAGTCCAGGTAACCAGAAAACACAGCGAGAACTCCTCTACCTCTCCAAGCCACTGTGTGTTCTTCCTCTCAATGTCCTCAGAATTCAGTTAACTCCAGCTGGCAAAGACCACACCCCTGCACTAGGAATTATCAGCTGTGGACAAACTAAAATCCCATACTTGGGATTATAACAAAAACATGTTTACATAACATGACTGAGTTTTTTTGTTTTGTTTTGTGTGTGTGTGGCACAATGTTTATTGGGGGAGGGGGCATCAGTCCCTCTTGGCCGCTGCCTTCCTCATAGCTGCCAGCAAGTTGCTCAGCTCCCCCCGCTTCCTCTTGGCGCGGATGTGCGTGCCCACCCTCTTCTTGATGAACTTGAGCGCGTGCTTGTCCTTAGACACCTTGAGCAGCTCCATGGCGCGCCGCTTGTACAGGGCGAAGCCGCACACCTCCCTGATTATGTCTCCCACGAACTTGGTGTGCTTGGTGAGGCGCCCGCAGCGCCGGCTGTGCCTTGACTTGCTGACGTTCTTCGTCACCTTGTGGCCCTTGTTGAGGACCACGGCAATGGGGTAGCGCAGGGCCAAGGCTGCTGCTCTCCGATGGTGGACGAGACAGGAAGCATGACTGAGTTTTTAAAGAAACCAAAACTTCCACTACAGAGACCTTGTCCCAAAATAAAATAAAACAAAATAGGGACCTATCACAGAGCCAAAGTCCCAGCTTTTATGGTGTATGGAAGTCAAGTGAGAGTGTGATTTGAACAAGAGATGCCTCTCAGAGACCAGACATTTGAACACTTGATTGTTTTGCCTGCATGTATGTCTATGTTAAACAACTGGCTGGCAAGCACCAGTTGTGCACCCAGTTGGTAGCACTGTTTAAGGAATTTTAGGAGGTGGGATATGATCAGTGGGAGGGCCCCCAGACAGGGAACACAAGGGGCTCCTAGAAGTTAGAGGCAAAAAGCCAGGTTTACTGTGCAGCCTCCAAAGACCACGCTATAGCCATGTAGTCTGAGGTCTGGAAGACTTCTGGCTTCCAGAATGGTGATATCATAAAAGCATGTTATTTAAATAGCTCAGTTTGTGGTTACTTGTTCACATGGATATCATCCTCTTGATCATGTGAGTATATCAGTAGGGAGGGCTTTGAAAATATATACCCTCACCATACTTCTGCTTCTCTCTGCCTTCTGTCTGAGTTTAGAAATGTGATTTCTCAGCTTCCTGCTTTTCCTACCCTGCTCACTGCTTGATGCAATGTCTCCCCACCATGATAGAATCCATGTTCAGAGAGACACTGTCTTAGAAAATAAGGTAGAGTGCAATAGTAGACACTAGATGTTGACCTCTGACCTCTACATATGCATACAAAGGCAAGCACAACCACTCTCTTTGTATTTTTGGTTTTTTTGTTTTTTGTTTTTTGTTTTTTTTCAAGACAGTGTTTCACTGTGTAGCCTTGGCTCTCCTGGAACTCTCTCTATAGATCAGGTTGGCCTAGAACTCACAGAGATCCACCCATCTCTGCCTCCCAAGAAGTACAACCACTCTTATTCATACACATACTTGTGAACAAATAACCACAAACTTAGCTGTCTAGATAACACACTTTTATGCCATCACCTTTCTGGAGACCAGAAGTCTTGCAGAGCTCAGACTGCATGGCTCTAGTGTGGCCTCTGGAGGCTGTATGGTAATTCAGGTTTTTTGTTGTTATTTTTTGTCTGTTTATTTGCCTCCAACATCTAGGAGCCTTCTGTGCTTCCTGCCCTGGGGCCCTCCCATTGATCATATCCCTCTGGTCATAGTGTCTGTCTTCTGGTTTATTTCCTTTACTGAATTTTCTGCTTTCTTCCTGTGAGGGCTCTATGATTATTTGGGGTTTCCGAAGATAGTTCAGGGACATCACTCCCCCCTCCGCCCACCACGACTCTCAATTCTAGGCATTGGGATGTAGATAGAGCTCTTTACAGCACCTTTATTGTGTGTAAAGTATTATCTCTATAGGAGTCTCCTGTTTTAAATGAGATATTCCTTCCTTTCCTCAAAACATTTTTTTGTACCACAGGTGGAGCTGGAGAGATGGTTCAGTGATTGAGAGCACTGGCTGCTCTTCCAGAGGATCGAGCTTTGGTATATACCACAGATAACCTTTGATAAAGTACCTAGAAATATACTGTACTAATTGTAATGTCCTCTTTGAATTCTATCCTATCCATATGGCTCTGTCATAACTTATCACAAACATTTCTGATTGCTGGATGCGCTCATTTGTATCTTTATTGCAGCTCCTGCTATAAGAACATTTCTACACATGAGTATGAGTTATGTCTGCAGGAGGGATAATTGATGTGTCTCAGGCGGAACATGACAGGGTCTCAGCATCATTGTCAAGAAGTACAGCCAAAGCCTCAGGGGATATCATTCTACTACCCTTGTGAGGATGGCTGTTATCTGGGGTGGGGTGGGGGAAACTGCATGCAGAGCAGAGTATGGTAGCATATGCCTTTAATTCCAGCACTCAGGATGCGGTGGCAAGAAGAGCATAGTGAGAATTCCAGCTCTTGAAAAGTAGACACAGGCAGATTGTTAGGAAACAGTTTTCTGGATCCAGCCATCTCAGGAACAAGCTCCATCTTACTGGCAGGGTCAAAACTGAGTTCATATTCCCAGGCCCCGGAACCCAACTCCTACCCTGCTTCTTCAGGTGTTTTTGTGTTTCTCTGTTAGCCAGTAAAGGATGTCAAGAGGGAAGTTGCCATTATGTGTTATCTAAAGTAAGGCACACAGGCTGTAATTTATTGCTTGTTTTGACTTAAGGCTTGCCCACTCCTTTGTTCCCCTATCACTCTAAATTCTGGACCAAAATCTAAGAGAGGATGTGACTGCAGAGAGCTGAGTCAAGGGTCCTGAAACCAGGTGACCTGGAAAGGCCCAGTCACTCATGTTTACTTCCTTTCACAACCCCTTGTGTTAAAATATGATTGGTCAATACAACAGCCCACCCTGCTCCAGATTCCATCCTTTAAAAATGTACAATCTCCCTGATATTCAGATCCTGAACTGGCCACCTCCCTGTGCGCACAGAAAATAAAGCTTATATTTTAAGCTTCTGTGTCTGAAATGAGTTTTCTCAGCTTCCATACCGAATCAAACAAGATCACAGTAAACTGGAGGCCAGTTTGGTCTACATAGCAAGTTCCAGTCCAGCCACAGTTATATCAAGAGACTGATCTCAAATAAAATTGTATACATATTTATAAAAATACATTATAAAAAGATAAATAAAAAATTACCAGATGACTCAACTAGCCCGTTTTAGAAATGACCCCTCATAGAAATAGCTGCACTTGGTACTAGAGATGGCTCAGGGGTTAAGTGCATTTGCTGCCCTTCTGGGGTACCTAAATTCAGTTTCCAGCATCTACATGAGGCAGCTCTCAAGACTTTGTAATTCCAGTGTCAGGGGATTTGATGTCCTCTTCTGGCCTCCAAGAGTACCTGTATGCATGTGTACACACGTATACACATAAATAAAAAACAAAATGTTTTTGAAAAGAAATATGCAGCACTTTACAGTGTTTGTCACAGCACTTTACAGTGCATGGAACAATTTAAATACCCATCAATACATGAGTGAATTAAGATACTATTCAACCTCTCGCTTGTATGTTTTTCAAGACAGGGTTTCTCTGTATAGCCCAGGCTGTCCTGGAATTGGCTCTCAATCTGACTAGGCTAAATGCAATCTCAGAGATTCTCCTGCCTCTGCCTCCTGAGTACAGAGATTAAAGGTATGTGCCACCACTGCCCAGCGGTATTCAACCTTTTAAAAAGAGAAGATCCTGCAACGTGAGGGAACCTATAAGACACCACATGAAGTAAGCCAGACACAGAAAGAGAAATACTGCATGCACTACTCACTGCATTGAATCAGCTGCCTCTTAGAGGAGTTCCTTTTGCTCCTCTAGATGGATGTCATAGAAAGCCAAGGAGAAGCTCTTCAAACACTCGTCTCTGGGAGCTTTCATTTCCTCTGGTGTCTAACAGTAGAGAACAGTGGCCATAGGTAGGCAGAAGCAGCAGCAAGTGGAGCCCTCTGCTGGCCTCAAGTATGGGACTCTTGACTAGAGGTGGGAGACTGAGACCCTTAGTCTGAAAACTTGACAGTTTTCTTGGATCTTTTTGGCAACTGAGTCTACAAGTTGTCTTTTCCTTCCGGCCTTCTTCTGGATAGCTCTGGCTACTGTCCAACTGTTAAGCTGCTCCCTTAGCTGACAGCTACAACTTAGTGGCTGCTGTTGGTATGATTGAACATACCCTCCTCAGCACTCGGGAGGCTGGGTACCAGCCAAGACTCCCACTGCTGCTGAGGAACAAGGTAGCCAGGGTTATCAGGATCACTCAGGCACAGGCAGCCATGCTGGACCACCACCAGCTGGGTTCAGACTCCCTTGCAGCACTGGGCCTGGGCCCACAGGTGGTGCCAAGCAGGTTCAAGCTTATGTGGTGAGGTCCTTGGTCACACCTTCAGGGCCTTCAACCTCCATGTCATTGTGGAGTTCACATTTTATTAGCTGTCACCATGGTCTTTGCCACCTCAGCTTTCTGCTGTCCCTTTCCTTACTTCCAGCTCAGCCCATACTACTGAAAGTCCATAAGAAAAGAACACCGGAGAAAAGCCCTCATTGGAGCTGGTGTGCAAAACAATGTGAAGTGGCATAAGAGAGTGTCTCCCAACTAATTCATGAATGAGCATAATTGTCTGCTTCTATAGAATGTTTGTACCAATCGTAGCCTTGCCCCTTGGCACCAATAGCAGCAATTCCTCTTGCTCTTCCTCTGGGGAAGTGCATCCTCTCAGGCTACAGTGGAAATGGTTCACTGAGGCTTATGGTTGTAAATCTTAACACCACCTGTCTCCAACAGCCTTGGCGGAGGCTGGGCCTTCAGAAGCCAGGCCAAACTTTGTACACTTGTCCTGGGGTGTCTGCTGAGTCTTCAAAATGGCTGGTCTTGAATTGGCTCTCTCCTTCCAGGGATGGAACTCAGGTTGTCAGGCTTGGCAGCAAGTGCCTTTACCAGCTGACCCACTTTACCATCCCCAAGTCTTAAGAATCTACCCTCCAAAATGGAATGCTTCAGTTTAGAAGTTTCTGAGTTTACAGAACCCCCCTTCTCCAGGGTGCAATGTTTCAACTCTGAAGAAATTGCTACACCATAGTCACTTAAGTTGTGCCCTGTCCATTAGACCTGTCGAAGTTACACAATGAGATCAGCCATTATGGTGGTTTGAATGAAAATGGCCTCATGTTTGAATGCTTGGTCTCAAGTGTGTGGAACTGTTTGGGAAGGATTAGTAAATCTGGCCTTTTTAGAAGAGCCGTGCCACTGGGGATAGCTTTGAGATCTCAAAAGATCCATGTCATTTCCTGTGGCCATTCTGCCTCCTACTTGTAGATCTAAATGTGAGCTTTAGGCTGCCGCTCCAGCCATCTTCTTCCATGCCTTCCTCATTCAACCCTCATAAACCTTACCTTTTGGAATCTTAAACCCAATTAAACCCTCTTTTATAAGTTTTCTTGGTCATAGTGTTTTGTTTTGGTTTTTTGAGACAGGGTTTCTCTTTGTAACAACCCTGGCTGTCCTGAACTTGCTTTGTAGACTAGGTTGACCTCAAACTCACAGAGATCCACAAGCTTCTGCCTCCCTGAGCACTGGGATTAAAGGCATCCACCCCCATGCCTGCTGATCATAGTCCTTTTATCACAGCAATAGAAAGTAACTAATACATAAGTTGATGCTCCAAATGGGATACTGCTGTGACAGACCTCACCATGTGAGGTGTTTATTTTTGTTTTGATGAATGTGGAAGACTTTTGAGACTTTGTACTAGGAAAGAGGTTGAGCTTACTGGGCCATCTCAGTAAGAACTTGTAAGATGAAAGTCCTGAGAGTTAAGTGGACTGTGGAGGCCCAGAGCAAGGACTTCAGAGAGAAGCAAGAACTTTCAAGCTACAGGACTAGAGCCCATTCATGGGATATTTTGGCAAATAATCTGGCTCCCTTCTTGCCATGTCCTAAGAATTTTCCAGAGGCTAAAATGAAAAATAATAGACCAATTTCTTTAGTGGAGAAAGTTTCAAGACAGCTTAATCTTGACTCTGTTGCATGGTTGCTAGTGATCACTCTTGCACAGGTCTGCAATGAAAAAAGCAAGGGGGTGCCAAAAAGAAAGGGGCTTAACAGATGGTACAGTGATTAAGAGCATTGGTTACTCTTCCAGAGACCCAGGGTTGGATCCTCAGGACTCCCAGGATAGCTCACAACCATCTGTAACTCCAGTTCTAGGAGATACAGTGCCCTCTTCTGGCTTCTGTGGGTGCTGCATGTATGTAGTACACAGGCTTTCACAAGGAAAACATCCACACACAAAATAAGAAAAAAGAAAATGTTTTTTGCTTTTTTTTTTTAAGAAGTACAAAATGTGCAGGTTGAAGAGTAAAAGAATACTAGGAAATTGGATGTTGGAGCTAAAGCCTTCGCTGAAAGAGATCCTGAGATTAAGGTAAGGCCTGATCTACTTTGGAATAAAGAGAAGGGTATCCTCAGGGTAAGATCCCAGCCAACTAAGCTTCCAACTTGTAAAATGGAAAAGACTAGGGAATTTTCTGCTCGTGAAAACAACAAAAACCCAAAGCTGTACAAATATGATTCAAAGATGCCAGGTTCACCCAAGCTGGTGGTTGAACTTGGCAGTATCATCCATGTAGTTCTGGCTCTAGAGTCATGAAAAATACACAAGTAAAGGTATTGTGGAATCTTCCTTGGTGGTTAAGATTGCTCCTGAGGTCAGTCCCTTGCACAAACGCCCCTAGAGAGCGAGAAGCCCTGAGAGGCCATTGTATGAATTGGATTGTATTGGAGATGCCAAGATGTTGTTCAGAGCCATGGAATATCTGCCAAAGAGAACTGCAAACAAGGAGTGAAACCAGCCCAAGAGCCCAAGAGCCTAAGAGAGAGAAGTGTGTTATAGTCAGCAAAGCTGGAAGGGAAGAGCCATTTAATCTCATTGAAATCAGATGTGGGGCTACAGATTTGGAATTTGCCCTGATGAACTTAATATCCCTTTGTTTGTTTGTTTGCTTGTTTGTTTGTGTGTGTGTGTGTGTGTGTGTGTTTGCCTCTTGGAAATGCCACCACCACCTGGATACCCTGCTAGGTCTTAATCTTGCTTTGGTCCAGTATTTACCTCAATATGCCCACATTTCTTCCTTTTGAAATTATACAGTCTGTGCCATTGTATGTTGGAAGTATGTAATTTGCTTTTTTATTTTACTTGGGTTTATAGTTAGGAAGAGACATTAGACTTTTAAACAGTGTTGAGACTGAAAGACTATGGGGACTCTTGAAGTTAGACTAAATGTATTTTGCATTATGCTATGGCCATAAGCCTAAGGAATGGAATGTGATGGTTTGAAATAAGAATGGCTCCCATAGGCTCACATATTTAAATGGTTGATCTGCAGTTGATAAGTACTGTTTGGGAAGGATTAGGATGGCCAGCATGGTAGAGAAGAATGGCAGTAGGCACTCATGGTGAGCTGAGAGCTCACATCTTAAACTGCAGCCAGGAAGCAGAAAGAGACCTGTCAATTTGAGAATGTTGCATTAGCTTTGAAACCTTAAAGTCAGTCCTCAGTGACATACTTCTTCCAGCAAGGCCATGCCTCCTAAGCTTAACCAAACAGCACCACCAACTGGAGACCAAGTATACAAATGCTTGAGTGAATATGGGAGACTCCCATTCAAACTACTCCATCTACTGATACTGTTTTTTATGCATTTTCTTCAACATCATTTTAATAATCTGAAGAGACCAGCCAATTAAGAGTGTTCCCATTCCATCTGTGGGAACAGACAGCCAGCGAACAAGTGACCCATACTGCCTTGCCAGCTTTGGGCTGCAGGACCAACAAGGAGCAACCATTGCATCAAATTCTGGGAAGATGTGCACAGGCTTCCACTCAATGTCACCTAGAAATAATTAAGTACTGGGGTATATAAACAAAGCAGGGAATCAAAGGCCCTGCAGGAGCTTGCTAGGGTTCACTAATACTATACAGCTGCTCACTTGTTTTTCCCTAAAGGCAAACCTAGGAGGTAAATAGGACTGACACATTTTACAAACAAAGAACCAAAGATCAGAAAGAGACTTAAGCAAGCGGCTTCCTAGCTGGGAGGCACTGCACTCAGGACTAGAACCAGTTCCTCTGTAACTCCAGAGCCTGGCATTTCCCTCAAGATACATCTCTGTGACTCCATCAGAAACCTGGATTCAATTTCTAGCAATGGAGATGAGGCTTTGCCTCAAAGATGCCCATAAAACTTTTTTTTTGTTTACTCTGGGGGCGGGGTGCTATAAAACATACTGATTGTCTTTAGACAATATTGAAAATGGCACTCCACTTAAGTACTTTCTGATAGTTAAACATCGGGTGGCAGAGTCTGCCAAAGAATGAGGACATTTTATTTAAAATTACACTGGCGTAAGACCATCAAAGTATCCTTAACATTTTCATTAAATTGAGATACAGAAGAGTTAGGGCAGTAAATCTCTTCTGATACAAGGAGTACATGTAAGAGCCAAAGCTAGAGGCAGCAGTGGGGGCTAATATAGCCACTAGCTGCTGAAATCTAGAAATATCCAAGACTTTGGGGAAAGTGTTTTGTGTGTGTCCAGGCCTTGTGGTAGGCTGATGGTGACTGAGCAAGGTCTCAGTGGCTCAGGCCTCCTGAGGCCTGCCTAGCCTGCTTTCTTACATTACCACAATTCCAACACCACTCACAATGGACTGAGTCCTTCTCCATCAACACTAATTAAGAAAATGCCTTACAGGCTTGTGTATTTACAGACCAATCTGGAGGCATTTGCCCAATTGAGGTTCCTTCCTCTCAGATGATTGTAGGTTGTGTCAAGTTGACATAAAACTAGCCAGTACAGGGGTCGAGCCTCAGGCACCAGCTGTGACTACATCAGGTGTCCTTGAGACTGCCTTTTTGAGTGTTACACAAGATGATAACCTGTTCCTAGTTTATTAAAGATTCCAGTTTAATGCTTGACAGTTTATAGGTATGGTTAAATCCTAGGGATGTGAATCTTGTGGGCATTTAAAATATTTCCCAAAATTCTTTAACACTCTTAAAGATGAGGCCCAATGCTTTCCTGAAATAGGGATTCAACTTAGGAGCCTGTATCTAAGGAGCAGAAGAACCACAGATTCAAAAGCACTTGTTCAAGGCTGTGCAGGTTACAGGATCTGTGTGTTTCTTCTCTGGGTGGCTTGCCCTGAAGAATGTGCAGCACCAGGTAACGAGAACCTGAAAGGCAGCAGGTGATTCTAGGGATTGTGTGATAGGAAACTATCAGGACCCACTAAGTCAAGTTTAGGTATAGAGTCTCCCAAATTATGGATGCTTGGAGTCATAACAGCCTATCTGGTCTTCACATGAGCCTGCAATGAGGCCAGATGACTTTCCATGGCAGCTAACTGCTGGATGGGCACAGGAACTCCAGTTGCCTGGACTTGTGGCCTCTATCACCTTCACACAGGCAACCACTCTCCACACAGAGACAAAAACATTGTGGTCTGGGAGCCACTGAATGCTTTGGCTAGAAGCAGCACACCAAGCTTTTGCTTGCCGACTTTTGCTAAAGCTGGTTTCACAGCCCCTAGAATCACACAACCACCAGAAGTTAAGGAAGTAAAGCCATCTGAGGCCTGGGAGGTGAGAGCAGAAGCACCCCACTGCAGACCCCCAAACAGGTGCATAAGCACCCACCGCGAATGCTGAGCCACAGGCTGGCTGCTTTACCAGGGAAGATAAACCCTAGCTAACAGGACCAACACCCTAGAAACGTCTCAGCTAAAAGGAAGGGATACTAAAGGTATTCATGCTGCCAAATGCCATTAATAAACTAACCGAAAAGCCAGGGCCAGGATTGATTTTTTTCAAACTTATAATGAAATACTTCAGACACCCAAATGATTAAAAAAATAAATTATGAAGTTCCAGTGTGCCATTTCCCAATGTGAAAATAAAGCATTGACTTCTCTGGCTGCATCTGACTCCCTTTCCTGAAGAGGCATCAGGCTATTCTGTCTATCACTTCCAGCATGAGGACCAATCAGGAGACACCAACTGGACTTGTATAATTGGTATTCTCATTTGGGTTTTGAATTTTAAAATACTGAATTAGAACATTCGTCATCATTTGGATAGAACTTCACAGCTTAAAAAATTACTTGCTAAATACTTTCCCTCTTACTTTCTCATTCAATCCCTGTAACAATCTAATGAAACATTATGGTTAAGCCGTGAGACTTATAACACAAAACCAAGTCTCAACCCCAGCTGTCCTCAAACATTTTCTTTCCATTCCCTAACTCTCATTTTCTTCTTCCTAAGCAACTATTGTTTATGTACTAGGACCAACTTTATTATTTATTAATTTCACTTTGATCATATGGTGAAATTAAAGTTCTTTACCAGGGCTAGGGCAGGGGCTCAGTTAATACAGTGTTTATCTACCATGCACAAAGCCCTGGACTCTAATCCCAGAACCATGCAGATGGTAAAGATGCATGCCTGTAATTCCATCTCTCAGAAGTGGATGCAAAAGGATCAGAAGTTCAAGGTCATCCTATACTATAGAATGAGTATAAGGCCAGCCTGGGCTTCATGAGACTTTGTCTGAGAGAGACATTAGGGAGGAAGGGATAGAGAGAAAAAAATCCTTTATCCGTACAAACAGTAGTTTTCTTTCTCTCCTTCACAAAATAAGGATTTTGTGAGTCTACACAAGACACAATTTCGTCCTCAAAGTAGCCACGGGAAGCTGTCCAGTCTGACACTTCCATGCAGAACTTCATCTCTACTGGCAAGTGGTTTAGGTTCTCCAGTAAGACACTTGGACTTGTCCCTGTGGGCAGCACTCAGGGAAAATCAAGGGAATCACTTCAAAGGGGATACCAACCAAAATCAGGTCAGGTAGTAATGAGCAACGGGGCTTCCGTGCTCCTCCTAGGAAGGTAGATCTCAACATGGAAGGCAAGACCCCCGTGGAGGCTGCATATCAGATGTTTACATTACAGTTCATAACAGTAGCAAAATTACAGTTATGAAGTTGTATCAAAAATTTTTATGGTAGGGGGGGTCACCACAACATAAGGAACTGTATTAAAGGATTGCAACATTATTAAGGTTGAGAACCACTATCCCAGGAGCTCAGTTATGCTGGAGAAATCCTAGCCACCCACAAGGATTACCCATCAGCGGGGTGGATGGCCTTTCTGATGACCACATTGCTGAGTTTGAGAGGCTCCAGCTGAAGCTGAAGGAGCAGTGATCAGCCAGCCCTAAGAGTCTACTCAAGTTCTAGTTTCTTTATGCCACTAACTTGTGGGGTTGAGCCTTACAGCAGAGAGAGACCTAAACCACAAAGGGATTTAGAACTCCAGTAGGAGAGATTGACAGAAGGGCTGCACTCTCTGTTCCCCCTGTTCTTATTTGCTCCTCACACTTGTAACATGGCAGCTGTGCTTCTGGGCCTCACGTACACATTCAGGAAGGGAAGAGGTGAGGACATTCCCCCCTGCTAGAAGGTCCAGGTATGTCTTCTGTGCAGTGCCCATATCCTCCTGGCGTCTGTTCTCTTCCTATGGTATCCTGAGCCCATTGCAAACCAGTCTCAGTAGCTGGGAAAGGACACATACTATACTCTTGGCTAGGGCTCAGCCAATCATAAAAAACGAGGGAACCCTTGCGGTAGAGGATAGGTTGATTCCTTCATAACTCCCCAGTTGGACAGTGAGGCACAGACAGGAGGGCCTGGACACAGCATCATTGTCCACAAGATCACATTAAAAGGGAGAATTCCTCTATGGTCCCTATTGATTTGCTATTGTAAAGGACAGTTTTACGTAAATAGAAAGTTCCTTATAAACTCCTGGTACTTAAAGGCACCTTGCAATTATAAAAGGAAAATAATTTGCAAATTGAAAATAAAGCAAACTACCAAACTGTTACAATATTCAAATTAGCAATATTCATGTTCTATGATATGCTGATCTGGCTAAAGTAAGGTTGATGCTCATACAGCAAGAGGCACCATCTGCCAACAGACAGCCTCTCTCGGCTCAGTGCCTTGATTACAGCTTTTGCCTTCAGCTTCAGGTTTCCCTTAATTTTCAAATGGATAAGTGCAATCTTTCTTGGGGTGACCCAAAGAGGCTAAGGTGCCAGTTCCTCATGAAGTTGTCCTTGAACAGCCCAGGGAGCTGGGTATACCTGGAAAAGCTGTACATCCAACGAGAAAATGGAAATGAGACCAAGACAGGTGGAGTGCCGTCCCAGTGATGTTCCAGAATAAACACCACTCTTGCTTTGAAGCTAGCCTCAAACTGGGCTCAAGTGACCTGGGGCAACAGGCACAGCGTCACAGCTGGCTGCATGTTGGCCATTTTTAAAGTGTGGCTCAGTAGCGTTACCTATGGTCACCTTGCTGTGCCCCCGTCCCCATCACACATCTCTGGGACAGTTGTCTTTTCCCACACTGTAATCCTACCTGCCAAACATTAACTCTCCCCAGTCTCCCTTCCACCAGGGACAGAAACTTGCAGTCTTTGAACTTGAGCACTCTGGGTATCCTACGGATGTATGATTACCCAGAGCTTGAGCGTTGCTCCACTTTATTGTAGTAGCTAACATTTCATATCTAGCTGCCTTACTTCCCTCGTCATGTGTCCAAGATTAGCCTGTGTGGTCGCCTGTTCACATTCCCCTTCCATCTTCACACCAAATCATTTCACCGTACATGGGCATACCACACTGCCTGTCCACTCATCTGTTGACACACACTTGAGTTACTTCCTTCCATGTTTTCATTATTGTGAGCGGTGCTGGACACCAGGGGGAAAGCATCCGCTGGAGCTTTGCCTCTCAGTTCTTCAAACAGGGATACTCTGACTTCTTCCTTTCCTATTTGTACCCATTTTGTTTCTTTTTCTTGTCTTATTGCTCTAGCTAATATTTCAAGTACTAAATTGGGTAAGAATGACAGAGTGGGCACTCTTATCTCATTTGTAGTTGTAGAAGAAATGTTTTCAGTCTCCTCTTATTTAGTATAATGTTGGCTATGGGTTTGAACATAAAGCCTTTACTATGTTGAGGTATATTCTTTCTCTTTAGAGGTTATTCAGGGATTTTTACCATGAAGAGATGTTGAGTTTGGTCAAAGGCCTTTTCTGCATCTATGAGATGATCATGTGATTTCTGTCACATGCCTGTTGTATTACGTGTTTTGATTCATGTTGAATCAACCCTGCATTCCTAGGATGAAAACAACTTGGTCATGGTCTTAATGTGTTCTTAAATTCTATTCTCAAATACTTTGTTGAAGATTTTTTTCATTTATGTTTGTCAGGAAAAGACATCACTTAATTTATTAATATTATTTTTATTTTCTAACCAAGGATCATTCATGAAGATAACCTAGAACCCCTACACAGATGTAGCCCATGGCAGCTCAGTATCCAAGTGGGTTCCCTAGTAATGGGAACAGGGACTGTCTCTGACATGAACTCAGTGGCTGGCTCTTTGATCACCTCCCCCTGATGAGTGGGGCAGCCTTATCAGGCCACAGAGGAAAACAATGCAGCCAGTCCTGATGAGACCTGATAGGCTAGGGTCAGATAGAAGGGAAGGAGGACCTCACCTATCAATGGACTTGGGGAGGGATATGGAAGGAGAAGAGGGGGTGAGGGGGGATTGGGAGGGGATAAGGCAGAGGGATACAGCAGGGATACAAAGTGAATAAATTGTAATAAATAAAATTAAATTTAAAAGATTATCTTTACTTAAAAATTTTTTTGTTGTTGTTTTTGAGACAGGGCTTCACTATGCAGCCTTGGCTGTCCTGGTATTCACTATGTAGATCGGGCTAGCCTCAGACTTATAGATATCTGCTTGCCTTTGCCTACTGAGTGCTGAGATTAAAGGCAATGTCCTGCTATACTCAACAATAGTCTGTCTGTCTGTCTTCCTTCCTTCCTTCCTTCCTTCCTTCCTTCCTTCCTTCCTTCCTTTCTTTCTTTCTTTCTTTCTTTCTTTCTTTCTTTCTTTCTTTCTTTCTTTCTTTCTTTCTTTCTTTCTTTCTTTCTTTCTTTCTTCCCTCCCTCTGTGTGTGTGTGGGGTGTGTGAGAGAGAAAACAGTGCCCTCAGAGGCCCAAAGAGGGCATTGGATCCACTAGAGCTGGAAATACAGGGGCTTGTGAGCTCCCTGACATTGATGCTGGGACCCAATTCAAGTTCTCTAAAAGAGCAGTACGTTCTCTCAACTTCAGAGCTGTTTCCCTAGCCCCACTGTCCAGCAATTTTGAGACATCATTTTTAACTATAGCAACACGATGTTCTAATGACCTATTTTTAAAGAGACCAGGTCCTTTGTCCTTGAGTGCATGTTGTACTGGTGACAGATGTGAGAAGTCACTGGGATAAAGTTCAGGTTCCATTTTGGCTGCTACTAGAGTAGTATCATCTGCCTGGTAGACTAATCATCCGGAGATCCTGTTGGCTATTACCATGAAGATAAGGAGAGATTCTGGTTCATGATTCTAGTGGATTCCTTGTTTGTTTACTAATGAAACAGTGTTGCAGAGGTACATTCCTCAGTGTAGGGTCTAATTTATACAAGACAAGTTAGGCTTCCTTCGTATTAGTTCTTGGCTGGTTCCACATACCAGTTTTGAGATACCAGGCTGTTTCCTGAGCATCCTTAATGCTTCCAAAGTATGAGTGGAGTATTTGGGGTTCAAAATGGGGCAGATGGGGTAAACTGACTCCCAGTCACTGTGAGAGAACATGCTGAAAAGGTCAGCCATTAGGACTACAGCTAAGATCACCAGCCCCACCCCACTTACAGAGGGATGCACGTGGCAAGACAGCAGCCCATGACAAGATATGATCTGTGGTCTATGAAGAACCACAATCTGTCCCCCAATCAAGAGCAAGTTTCAAAGCATGAACTGATAAAGTCAAGGAATTTTATACTATTACTCAGGCTCAATAAAGAAGACATTCTGACAGATGTAGTAGTGCACATTTGTGACTAGAGCATGCCAGAGACCAAGGCAGAAGAACTGTGAGTCTGAAGCCAACCTGAATAAGAGCTTCAGAGTGAGACCCTCTCTCTGTCCCAAAAGAAGAAAAAAAAATCTGACGTACACTTCTGATCTCAAAACTCAGGAGGCAGAAGCAGGTGGATATCTGAGTTGAAGGGCCAGCCTAGTCTACAGAGAAAATTCTAGGACAGCCAGGGATACACAGATAAACTGTTCCCACCCCCCTTCCCCCATAAAAAAGTGAAAAAGAGAATTCTTCCTCAAGACCAGAATAGTGCAAATCTCCATTCCCCCCTAAGTGACTATCCTTGGAGGCACTGCCCCGAAGTCCTGGACAGAAGCACCCTCTCTTCTCCTTATCTGCTCCTTCTCTGATTTTACTTTATTGATACATGATAATGTCCATGTTGATAGAAATTCCCCAGAGCTTTTCCCATGCTTCCTTGTATAATGAGCCCTCAATGATCAATCCTTGACTCTTTAAGATTGTTGTCCAGGGAGATGTGAGACTGTAGCCCAGGAGCTTCTGAGAGCTGCTTTTTATGTAAGGGCCTTAAAAGATGAAAGGCTGTGGCCTGCTGACACATATTTTTGTAGTTTTGCATTTTGTATTTTTAAATTGGCTCTCACTATGTATCCCAGACTGGCCTCAAACTCCTCCTGCCTTAGCCTTCTGAGAACCACCATGTTCAGCTTGGTGAGATATTTGTAGGTCCCTATAATTGTATCAGCAACATCTATCTGTAGCCAACCTGCTAGAGACAAGAAGTGCTGAGAAAAGCTGGAGAATTGGCTACCAATGCATAACCTTAAGAGAGGCATGTACGTTTTAAAGATATGAAAGAAGAAATGAATCTTGAAAGAAGATGAAGACACCTATAACAGTCATCATTGGGCCTAAGTCCTCCTGAGTTTCAAGATAATGTCACTGACCCTAAAAAGAAATTCATTTTCAGGAATTATTTTTAAAAGCTTGAGCCTTTCCAGCAGTCTTGAAACATAAATCATGCATTTCACGAAGACCCATAAAACACTCAGCCTGTAGATGAGATGGGATCAAGACAGTTCAATCTGCAGCTTAGCCCTGAGATGGGCTTCAGTGGGATCCTGATTCCCAGAGAAGAGATTTTCAAAGCACATAGCAGCCCAGCTGTCACTGTCTCCACTCACTGGGTTGGTGCCGTGGGCCTCTCTCCATCCTAGTGGAGCCCACTGTCTGCTGGAGCAGGTCTCGTTCCGACGGGCACCACAGGCAGTTTCTTCAGAGCCAGCCTCCAACAACTCAGTTGTTCACAGGAGCAGCCTTACTTGAGAGGCTTTCATGTTGTTCTGACCAAGCTGGCATGACCTAGGGCTGGTCATGATTCCCCACAGTCTAAGCTCCATGTCACAGCCCATATGAGTTCCCAGAATAGCAGCCTGCTATACCTGAAGGGACCCATATGGAGCTGGAGATCTGGAACCTTCTAAGTGACACCAACCTTCAAAATGACAGCTGAAACAACTTCCCAAATTAGAATAAGCTGGGCACTAAAGTACGTGCCTGTAATTCCAGATCTTGGCGGGGTAGAGGCAGGAGGACCAGGAGTTGAAGGTAATCCTCAACTCCGTATTGAGTTGAGGCCACCCTGAATGACCTCCATAGGACTCTGTCTCAAAATACAAAAAAACAAAAAAACAAAACAACAAAAAAAAAAACAAATGAGAAAATAGAGACAGCAATTAGGAGCTTTTGCTGCTCGTTAAGAGGACCAGAGTTTGGTTTATAGCACCCATGTTGGGTGGCTCACAACTGCCTATAACAACAGCTCCAGGGATCCAAAAGCCCTTTTTCTGGTTTCTGAGGGCACTGCACACACACACACACACACATACACAAGCACACACACATACAAAATATCTCAAAAATCAGAGCAAAATAAGTTTTAACGCTTTGGCTTAGAGTCTAAACCAAAGTTCTCCAAAATTATTTACATTACGATTTATACCAGTAACAAAATGAGAGTCATGAAGTAGCAACAAAAATAATCTAATGGCTGAGAGGTCACCACAGCATGAGGAACTGTTGTTAAATGGTCCCAGCATTAGGAAGGTTGAGAACCACTGGCTAGATGAAGGCAAGTGGCCATGTGGCACATACATGAAGGTTAGTGTTAGTTGGAAAGCAAGTGTCTACAAAGCTCAGGCCCAAGGCGTCCTTGGGACCTCCATGTCATGTTGCTGCTAATGTTGGCCTAGAGTTAGGTGACAGGTAGGGACCATCTAGGTTCCCCCCACCACCACCACCAATCCCCATGGGCAGCAATGTTTCCTAAGGAGAGAGGGGTTTGGTCCTCAGCTCCAGACACTTAGCGCAGGACTTTCCAGCATGTTACACTTTGCTGTACAAAGCAGGAGATCAGACCCTCTGGGAGCTAAGACTGAAATAGTCCACTTTGACTTAATTGATGTAAATTCTTTCTTAAATGTTTTCAGATTTGGTTAATTTTCTGTATATAAGTGTTTGCCTGTGTGTATATATCTGTATCATATGTTTTCCTGCTGCCCAAGAAGGCTAGAAGAGGGTATCATATTCCCTGGAACTGGGGAATTACAGAGGAGCCACTAAGTGGATGCTGGGAACCAAACCTGTGTCCTCTGCAAGAGCAGCCAGGTGCTCTTACCTGCCTAAACATCTCCTCAGTCCCTTAATATAAATTCTTTTAGTCCATGTTCCTCTTATGTTCCCTGGGGAGAAGCATACTATCCTCATGGCTGTGAGTCCTGACATCATACAGCACCACAGACCTGGATCAATGAAGTTTGGCATCTGCTAATCCCTTCCTGCCCTGGACTGTCGTCTGAACCCAGGAGTCAACTCCCAGCCCCTTTGCAGGTACAGCACACTACCTCCATGGTTGCCTCTGGCCACCACTGCTTGGGTCCTCTTGCCCTGTGGTTCTAAGGAGAGGAGAGAGCAGGCTGGCTGGTCAGGGAACCCTGTTCTGCTTAATATGTCCTCCTGGCCCCTAACAGGAACAGTATCTAAGGGTGGTGAGCTATGCAGCCCCTAGGAATCCAGTAGCCCAATGGGGAGCTAATTCCTGCGTCAAAACTGATGAATCCAAATGACTACCACTGGCACAGGCAGGAGAAAAAGGCCAAAATCATTAAATAAGTTTGTTTTAGTTCTGGAGAGATGACTTAGAGGTCAAGAGCTTTTGTAGTTCTTACTGAGGAACCCAACACCCGTTTCAGGGTGACTCACAATCATTTGTAACATCAGTTTGACCCTTTTTTGGGCACCTGGGGCACTGCATAGATGTGGCACACAGACAAACATGCAGGTAAAAGTACCCATACACATAAAGTTTTAAAAAAACTTTTAGGAAAAAACCCCTCTATTCTAAAATTAATCTCAACATTCAGGCATTCTTTCTCAGACTTCCAGAGGCCGGATACTGGTACACACAGCCCTGTAGCCAAACTTTATCTGCATCCACGAGGGTGCTTCAGAGTCTGGAGACATCTGTACTTTACCTAACGCCTCTGACTGTCTGGAACAAGATGATCGAATGACCCTTCCTTGGTTGGACTTTGGGCATCCTCCTTTAGATGAAATAAATCAGACTCCTTAATGAACAAAGGCCTCCGTGATTGCCAAAGCCATGAATTAGTTTGTGCTCTACCTGCGGGATCACAAAAGTACAGTCGTTACAATTAATGGGTCCAATCTTAAACGCAAGGGCCTCTGCATCAGGTGCTAACACAGTCCATTCTGGCATCCTTATCGCTCTTTAATGATAATTGATGTACCTGGGAGGATGTCAGCTGCATCACTTCCCACAGGTGCTTGCCCCTCCTGCTTCCCGTCCTGCCGGCCATCCAGGATGACAAGCAACGTGGTTTTGATGAAATCCAAATTTATTAGGGTTATTAAAAGTCATTAATTATTTGGCACCCTCTGGATTTCATTTGCTTCATTCTTAATGAAAATTGACAGCTTTATATTTTTTAGGTGTAAAAAGTTGAATTTAGCTTTAAATACTTCCTGTACTAGCTGCAGGGCTTGGGACTCCCCTATCTTTCCCAAGTTTTTGTTCTGACCTTGCTTTGCTCCCCAAGTATTGATTAGAAACAAGTTCTGTTTCAGGCAAACAGGTCATTTGTCTTCCCCTAAACCCCCCTCCAGAGCCCCTGTAGAGACTCCCTACCAAACTCAAGGACAGTGATCTGAGTTCAGAATGGAAGCTTTGGAGGGGGCAGGCTCTACAGAAAAGACAGGGCTAGAGACCAGGAGCCTCTGCATCCTGAAATGAACCCCATGATTTCTTCTTCTCCCACAGGTGGGGAAGGCCTGTGTGGTCATTTGGGCTCAGCCAGAGGAAGAAGCCTCGTGTGTGGCCCTTTCAGCCAGGCTTGGCAAGTAACGGTGTGCGTGTTCTTACGAGGGGGCCTGGCTGAACACTTCTCCTCCAAACAGAAAACAGTAGGCTGGGGACCCCACTCCCCTCCAGAACCGGAGTGGGACAGGACTTCAATGGCGGCCCTTTCCAGAGGACTGGTTTTCGGCTCTGCAAGCCTATCCTAGCACAAAGAAGCCACGCACTCTCTGTGCTCTTCGCGGTGTGTTCTGGGAAGAGAGTAGTAATTGAAGCTGTCCAACACTGGTAGGACGGCATGCCGACCTCCAGGAACGGTTTCTGTGAGGTTCACCTGATGTCTGGACGAGGCCAGCAGAGCTCTGCCAGGCTCCGCTGTGCTTGCTTCTCACTTAGGCACAAAGTTTAGGCACGGCACAAATTATGGGAAGGATGTCGCTACATCCGTCATCCTCCCTCAGGAGCAGTGGCAATTTGGAGAGTTTTAGCACTCTGAAGGTCAGGATTAAGAACCGAGTAATTAATTACCACTGATTTAGAGATAACGTTGTGCCAATTAATCAATTGCTCAATGTGAAGAATTGACAATTAATTGACGGTTTTGTTCCAGCCTGGCAGCTCTTTCGAAGTTCCACTAAGAATGAGATGAGAGCTCTAAATGGAAAGGTTATGAGGGTATCTCCCAAGCTTAAAGTGGAAAAAATAAAATAAAATAAAATTAATAAGTAAAGTGAGCCATTCACAAAACAGCAACTTGGGACACACCTGCCTCATGGCCTTGACTTAGAGCAAATCAGTTCCACTGAGTGGTCAAGCTTACATACGGTGGCAATGAAGACAGGCTCTTAATGACTGACCAGCACATGCTTATTTTATCCTTTAAGCAACACTGGTTCTCTTTACAAATACCCCAGGTATTGTGAACCCCCTCATCTTCCAGAGAGTAAGGTTGCTCAGAGGAGTAGCTAAAATAGTGTTAGCAGTTAGGTCTTTTCTGAAAGAGTCAAAGCAGGTCTCTCCATCCCTTCTGAACAATACTGAGTGTATTCACTGCTCTAAGGGCCAAATCCAATGTCACAAAGGCTACAGCCAGCTGTTGGGCTAAGATGCATTGTTCCCTCTGATCCCCCAAGTGGGGCAAAGTGGAAAGGCCAACCTTGGGAGGAAGAGCCACAAGACTCAGCCAGGATATGAGCAAGAGACAAAGCCATCAGTCTAGAATACCAGCAGATACCTTGAATCTCAGCAGAGGGCAAAAGGCATTCCAGAAGCCTTTGAGATGGGGTGAGCGGGGAAAAGCTTAAAGTATGGCGAAAATCTTGGCTGGTCATCCAACCTTTAGAATCACTTCTGTCATTGATGCCTCTGTTTCCAACTTGTTCAGAATCATCGTGACTTCTATGTCCCTGACCTCAGCTCTGCTGGATGCCTCTCTGTTCCCAGCCTCTCTGGTCCTGCCTTCTTGGCCCACTCACCTCTGTTCTTCTTCCATGCTGAATAAGAAAGGTGTTAGAGCACAACACTGAAACTCAGAAGGCTTTCCACAGGACCCTTCCAGAAGAAATGGCAGTCAATAAGGCCCTAATACCACACTGGGCTCGCTATTATCATTGCAGATGACTTTTCCGCAGTCATTGAGAGATAGTTAGGGAAGGTGCATTCCCCCACTGCCATCTCAATAAAACCAGGAGGGAAAGGGAACCAAAGAGGAAGTCTAAGTGCCCTGTAACTAACAAAATTCCTCCAGTCTTCAGCGACTTCTCTCTGGCCCTAAATGAATCTTGCCACCTGGCTCCAGCAGCCAATTTCTCTCAGAGACATTCTCTTTTTGAAGTCTTGCTCATTTCCTCTGATTAGTGCAAAAACCCGGCCAAGTTCCTGCCGGAGGATAGACGAGGAGGAAAACCAAAGAAGACACTAGAGCTCCTGTCACGGTGGGCACAGCCCCGGAAAGGCACCCACTGTCCCTCTCTGGGGTCTATTCTTACCCAGGTCCTCAGCCACCAGGCTTTGCCTCTGTGAGTTCCCTGGGAGGGCAGAGAGGGCTGAGCTTCTCTTGCCTCCGGTGGGACCAAAAGCAGAGGCTGGTGTAGGAACCTACAGGAGAGGCTGGAGAAGAGGTCACATCCAGCCAAGCTGAGGTCATCAGTGGGAGGGAAGCTCAGCACGCGGCGGTCAGGACCAGAGATGTTGATGCATCTGTGGGGGAAGCTGACCACCTGAGAAAGGAATGCAAAGAAGCACTGGCTAGGACTGTGGCTCTGAGCAATCCTTGGTCCTCTCCAGACTCCTGGGGTAACCACTGGGCACAGAGTCTGAAGATCTGCTGCCCCTGGTGAGGGAAATCTATGCATCTATAAGGATGAAGCCTCCTACAAGGTATGGAAAGCTGGGAGACTCTCCTCATGTCACAAGAAGTCCAGGGCAGGTGACCTAGACAAGTGCAGCATCTCAAAAGTATGCCAGAGATACAGGCCTTTCCCATCTCTGTCACTTCCTAATGCAAGGATATTTCCGGTGTCAGGCTGGCAGAACTTTCCAGACTTCATGCCCATATTCTGATCTCGTCTTGCTGGCTTGAACTGGCTCATGGGAACCTGACCTTCTCAGAAGTCATCCCTGTGCTGTGGGCATTCGTTTTCCTGAACTGAGTCACACAACAGCCTCCCAGACATCATGCTCATCCCATTGGACACACAGAGTCACATGACCGCTTGAATTTTTCCCACTGGTCAGAATGTTGTCATTTCTTACACCTTGGCTACCATCTCTACAGGTGAGCTTAGAGAGCACCGGTGTGAGATTTGGCCATTTTCTAATTAAAACACAAGGCCTAGGCCTTTGGAGCAAAATGCAATGTAAGACTCTAGTAAAAGTGACTGGATAGAAAAGGAGGACCAACATGACATGAGCTTTGTCATCCCAGGCAGGGAAGTACCTCAGGCCTGCTCATGAGGAAGGGTGACCTGGAAATCATGATTCTCCACAGGGACACTTGGTTTCTAGATCAAAATGTTCTTCAAGTAAATTGCAGATGGAGACCGTTGCATCATTTCTCTTAATTAGGAAACCAAATTTATTTCAGAGCTAGGAGTCCAAAAGTGAAATCTGTCGTTATGAGTTCTCAGCGCAGTCTCCAAGTCAGACAAGGGGTAGAGGCTGCAGAGGACTTCCCTTCCCCCTTCTGAGGGTGCTCAAGCTACCTGGCGGTAGACAGCCCAGCATCCCATTCTAAGAAGCCCAGCAGCATCTCTGAGCCCTTGCAGTTGCAGCCTGGCAATAAAGTAGCTCTTCAAATGCTGCTGGAGCCTGTCCATAAGGAGGAGATAATGAAAAGGACTGCCCAAATGGGCAAGGATAATACAGTTAATGCATTACTGCTTTTATTATTTTATCATCTTTCATTAATTGCTGGCAGCATGCCTGCAGGAGTTGGTTGTATGGAAAGGGCTTTTAGTTAAATGTCTAAGTGAAACGACCACTTAGAACCTGGGAACAAGGTTGAACCAAGGTTCACTCGACTTCAGTAAATCTTGTCTAAAGGGGTACGGGGAGGTAAGAAAGGGCTTTATTAGGGGACAACCAAGCCCTGTAAGGTTTAGACACCACAAGCTGTTCAGAACCCATGGTCTCAAAAACAAGAAGCACAAAAACTATTCAAAATTTTAAAAGCCTCCTCTGTCTGTGTATCTCACTGTGTGACCTTGAACAGGTGACTTGCAGCCTCAGCTTAGGTCTCTTCCCTGCGTCTGACTCAGCAAACACTTTTCCTGGCCCCAAGCTAATTACCTGTCGATTTAAGGGTCACAGCTCATTGTTAATAGATGGAGGAGGGGTGTGAACAGGCTGCAAGCTGCTGGGGACAGCGCCAGGCCCTTGGGTCCCACTCGGTCCTCCACGGTGCCTCAAGCTGCCCTTCGCTTTGCTTTCCATCCCTTCTGTAGATTACACAGCTACACAGTCTCTTGGAACGAAGTAGGCACAATGTGGTGTAGATGTTCTGGCCTTTTGTGACCCAATAGCTGGCTCCCCACATTGGCCTACCAAGAATACAGAGAATATGTGACCTAACTCAGTACTTCACACCAGCTAGCCACATTTTTCCAAGCCATCCAATTCATTCGCAGCTAATTGGCACCTACTATGCCCACGGTGTGCAAGTGGACAGCAAAGGGCACCCTGCAAGAATTGACTTTCTTCTTCTGCCATGTAAGTTTCCTCACCCTCTACCCCATCAAACAGTGGCAGGAAGCATCCCTAGCCACTGAGCCATCTTGCCATCTCTCCCCCCTCCCCCCATTTTTAATTTTAAAAGGAACTGCCAAGCATGAAGAGGCAAAAGAAGGAAAATTGAGAGTTAGAGGCCAGCCTGGGCTATGTAGCAAGAACAAATCTCAAAACAAAAATAACAAAATAAAAACCACAAAGAATTAAAAACAAAACAAGAAAAGTTAAAGGAACACCAAGCTTATTTTACCATAGCTGTGCTGACTCACATTCTCACCAGCAACCTCTGAGTGATTTTATTTCTTTGTATTCTCAATCATTTTTGCCACTATTGCAGGTTTAAAAAAAAGCCTATTCTAATAAGTGATCATCTCTAATTAGCAAAGATAATGTCCATATGCAGCTATAGTTCAGAAAGCATGGTCTGGAAACACATATCCGTGGGCAGTTGTATCCCTTCTCTACCTTCAGAGCCCTCTACAAGGACGGAAGACTTCCTCTGGAGAAACTGACTAAAGGCAGTCTCCCCTCACACACACACCCTTGGGGGAGGACACACACACAGAAAGAAGAAATCGAAAGAGGAGTTTTCAGAATACAGGCAGCCATAAGCTGTGCTACCCCACCCCTACCCCATCCCAGCCAGCACTTGGGGAGGAGGTGGAGGTGTCTGAGTATCTTTGTATTCAGGAGCTCTCACACCCTAAACCCAGTTTATCACCTGATCACACACAGCGGGTGGCAGAAGCAGAAGAGGCCACCTTGCACACATTGTCTAGTACTGTGCAATAAATAGGTCACTTCAAAGTGTACTCATAGAAAAGTAAGGGTCCATCTCCTTTCTCCTTCATACTGTGTCATGGGAGCTTTGCCTGGGGCTCCAGGATCAGCTTCTGTAACAACTCCCTTGCAGGGCTGGGTACAGTTCCCGGCGGTTAACCGGGGCCTCTGCTGCTCTCTTCAGGGACCTCTCAGTCAGCTAGCCCCGGGCTTCCTCACAGCATGATGCTGAGACTGGTAACAGGAACTCCAGGGAGTAGAAACCACTACACCTTAAGAAAGCACCTTAAGAAAGGAATGGTCTGTTTTGCTTCACAGTGTGGAAGGCTGTAGGAGCAGCTCTCGGCTGTGCTGGCAGGGCATGAGGCTGCTTGCTCAGTCAGAACAGGTCAGGAAACAAAGCACGTAAATGCTGGCCCTAAGGCTTAAGGAAACTCTGCATGGAGGACTTAACTCCTTCACAGACCCCTCAGAGACCACTGTGGGGGCCAATTTGCTCTGAGGCTTTTGAGGTTAGTGCTGTCTTTGATTGTTCCTCAGGAAAGAGTCCACCTTCCACCTCCATGTACGTATGCAGGGGTGAACATATGCATTTGTATGCACTTGTTTGTGTGTATGTATGCATGTGGAAGACAGAAAAAAAACTCATGTGTCCTCAGGTTCTGTCCACCTTTTTCTAGAGGGTAGAGGATAATGTCTCTCACTGACCTGGAACTGGCTGAGTAGTTTGGCTGGCTGGCTGGCTGACCCATGAGTCCCAGGGCCTATCTGTCTCTCTAGCACTAGAATAATGTGTTGCATATAGCCACACCAGGGTTTAAAGCAAGCAGACAGACAGACAGACAAAAAAACCCAAACAAAACTGGGTTCTGTGGCTTGAACCCTCATGCTTGCAAGCCAAGCAAGCACTTTACCAACTGAACTGTCTTCCCAGACCCTCCACGCCAGGTATTTGATCCTGAATCAGTATCACCAAAGTACTCCCCATTCTCATAGCTTTGCTGACATGTGAGCAGTCTATAGCCAGCCAGCCGTGTCCTTTATGCAAGCCACAGAGGTGAAGTCCAGAACAACCCATTTCAAGGACCCTAAACAGGACTGAAACTGCACAAGAGCCTGGAGGTAAGAGTCAGTGCTGATGCCAGACCCCAAGTCAAGAAATGCAGCATTGCTGGATCTTGACCCAGAAACCCAGGCGGTGATATTCTGAAGTACCCAATGTTTGAAGCTGGAAACTGGGACAGGCTCATTTGTGTGTA
Organism: Pachyuromys duprasi; assembly: GCA_028658305.1. Taxonomy (NCBI): domain Eukaryota; kingdom Metazoa; phylum Chordata; class Mammalia; order Rodentia; family Muridae; genus Pachyuromys; species Pachyuromys duprasi. The sequence continues at coordinate 62,611,368 of CM053763.1, read as the reverse complement.
GGGCGCTGATTGCCAACAGTTAATCACCAAGGGTAAGTGAAAGAAATCATTCCTGCTCATTTGCAAATGGAAATCAAATGAGGACTGAGGCGAGCACCAGCACTTTCATTTCCAAATGCAGGTTTGCTGACCTTGGGTTGCCTGGCAGGCACAACTGAGTCCAAACTTCTGCTTTGGGCACATCTGGGAAAGCTCAGGATGTTCTCAACATCACTGCTCATCTCAGGGGCAGATCTATTTAGTCCAGAAAGTCTGGACCATTTTCAGATGCTATGAATTCGTGTGCGCACACAAATATTCATGTCTTCCTTCTTTATTGCTCTGTGGAGACACACTTCACCTTGCTTGAAGGGCCCCAGCAAATCACAGTGAAACTCTTCCAAGAGCCAAGCAACACACTTGTAACCCACCCCCCTTGTTGAAATGCAAACCCCAAGAAAGTTTGGTTGCTAAAATGCTCATATACTAGAGGAATTGATGGGGGGGGGGCTCCTCCCTCCATCCCCAATTGTGGGATGTTTTCCATTTACAGGGCAGTTTGTTAATATTGCATTTTATGCCTTCAAAGGGGTGCACACTGAGTCCTGGAGTAATAGCCCTGTGTATGCAGTGTGTAATGGATTTCACTCCTCACTGTGGGATTCATTACCATGATTTATGGCTGTTTTAATGTACACAGCCTTCTCAAACAACTTAGAGTTGATTGTTCTGGTACTAGACTTGGATCCAAGATTGCTTGGGAGCAGGGCCATTGTGCAAAAAAAGTTATTGTTGTCTTTGAGGTAAACAACCTTGGACCATTTGACATGAATGATGACCAGTCACATACTCATGCCCAGAGCCATCAGGAATCTGTTCAGGCTTGAGTGGCCCAGTACCACCCGGCCTAGGGCTGTGCACCCTGAGCAGCTTCCTTGCATTCAGTAGTTGTCACAGTGTATTGGCAAGTGATGGGAGGGCTGCGGCACAGCCACCGTCATCACTGAGGATAGTCACAGGGTTGCTCAGGGCACCGAAATAAGCTTTGTGCTGTTAGAACTCTGTCAGCTGAGCTACACTCATAAGCCCTATAGCACTGGTTTAAAGATTTCTAACTTAATTAAGAATGGTTTAGTGTATTGTCACAGTACATGGCCATAATGTCTCCCTAAACCAAATTTACCTTCAGGGAAGGTCTTTCTCAGAAGACAGAAAGGATGAATGAGGAAAGATAGGGACAGGCTGCAGAGGCCCCATTTGCTTTATGTAAATAGGGCCAGGGCTGTCTCTGTGGGCTTTGGCAGGATAGGACTGGTTTCTAGCCCAGAAGGCTCCAAAAGGTGCAGAGGGGCTTCAGGGCTCAGTAAAGGGAAAGAAACTCTGTGAAAGTCACTTCCAGAAGTGAGGACCACCGTGATATCCTCAGTCCAAAGGCTTCAGACCATCGTGTCCAAGAGGTGACCCAATAAAACCTTTCCAGAAACAAGTGACCACCGGATCCAGAGGGCAGGGCCCAGCACTGGGACCTCTCCTTCCTCAGAAAACTGAGCTCAGAGCTGGGTAGAGTGGAGCAAGCCTCTGATTGCAGCACTCAGGAGGCTGAGGCAGGGTGATTGCCTGCAAGCTTAAGGTCAGCCTGGTCTCCACAGTGAGTCCCAGACTAACCAGGGCTACATAGGAAAAATCTGTCTCAAAAACAGCAAACAGGAGGCTGGTAATGCCTCAGTGGTTAAAGGAACCTGCTGTGCAGCCTTGACGACCTGGGTTCAATTCCTAAAACCCACGTAAAGGTGGAAGGAGAGAACTGACTTTACAAAGTTGTTCTCTAACTTCCACACACACACAATTAAAAATAAATCTTAAAAAATGTTTTCTTAGTGAATACTTCACAAGCCATACAACTCATGGTGGAAAGTATGGTGTTTTTCGTTGGTGGCTTTTAGCATATTCACACTTATGCAATAACTTTGAACACTTTTACCCCAAGGAGACCCCGAAGGCCTATTGGCAGTTCACCTTCCCCACCCATTCTGCCAATACACTCATTCCTATCCCAGCCCCATGCAAACAGAGTCTGTTTTATGTCTCAAGATTTGCTTTTGGGGGGCATTTCCCACAACTGGAATCATGTACCACATGGTCTTTTGTGACTAGTGTCTTCTGCTTAGTGTAATGCTCTCAAGGGTCCTGTGTATATTGTCCTTTCACAACTGCGTGGATAGACCACACTTTGTTCTGTGTGCCACACGACTTGAGAACATTCTCTAAGGAGGCCTTTCAGTTGCTGGGCATTTGGGCTACTTCCACTCGCAGGGTGTTTGTGCATATTTGTGTATGAATTTCATGTTGCTCAGGAGTGGGCTGCCTGGGTCATATAGTATATTTAACTTTTTGAGAAAATGACAAACCAGTGGCATGGGGCTGTACATTTAACATCCCCACGCCATTGTGCAAGGGGCCTGAGCAGCTTTCTGATCTGAACTGGCAGGGAAGGAGTAGTGTATGGAGTGGCTCTGACTTGCATTTTGCCATGGACTCCAGAGCCATGGACTGCTTTTTCTGTTTAGAACTGTGCTGTAGGCAAAGTGGGGATTCTTGATTATAATGACAAAACAGAGTGCAAACATAAAACTTTAGCCTGTTAAAATGACCGCTAAGGAAAACTAGAAGATAAAGAGGTGGGATGTAAAAAGAAAACACATCAAAGTTCTCCTTTCTCCTTGAGGAGGCAACAAGAGAATGAAATGTGTCCATTTGAGCAACAGGAAACAAAGGGAGGTGCGAGGGGGCATCTGCAGGCCTCAAGTTCATGCTGAAATAGTTTTTTGGGAGGGGGAGCATATTGCCAGTACATATTGCTTCTATAGATTCACCACAGCATAAGTTATATGCAATACATTTTGTGTGTGTGTGACAGGGTTTCTCTGTGTAGTTTTGGCTGTCCTAGACTGGCTTTGTAGACCAGGCTGACTCACAGAGAACCACCTGCCTCTGCCTCCCAGAGTGTTGGGATTATAGGCATGCACCACCACACTCAGTTTATATAATACATTTTATATGTTATGTACTTTATTTTACATTTGAGAAAAATATCACTAGAAAACCATGCTGGTATCAAATTTTCTATATAGACCAAGCTGACCTCAAACTCACAACAATCCTCGTGCTTTATTATGCCTCAGCTTTACTATGTATTTACATTACCTCATATTACTTACAACTTCATTGGTAAAGCCATCGGCTGTTAAGAGTAGAGTGGAGGAGGGAAATTTTCATTTCACTAAAAATGTACACAACTCACTACTGTGTATTGAACCACTGTATTCATATGCCAACCTGTAGCATGCAAATGGAACTCTCTGTCTTTCTGTCTGCCTGTCTGTCTCTGTCTGTCTGTCTGTCTGTCTGTCTGTCTGTCTGTCTGTCTGTCTGTCTGTCTGTCTCTCTCTCTCTCTCTCTCTCTCTCTCTGTGTGTGTGTGTGTGTGTGTGTGGTAAAGAAACCTAACAGAATATGTAAGAGTCAGATGGGGAGAGTACAGGTTGGGTGTAGGGACGATCTTGGCTTATTATAAGTCACAAAACTTCTTACATAACTTGCTCATAGTTTTGGTTTCCTGTTTGTTTATTTCTGTTGTGTTGAGACCAGACATTGCTCTATAGCTTAGGTTAACCTGACACTTGTGATCTTCCTGCCTCAGCCTCCCAAGTGCTGTAGTATGACTACAACACCTTGCTCTACAACAGCTTGCTTGTCCACTTTGTGTGTGAACATACATGTGTAAGGATGAAGACACTGAGTGTCTTCCTCTATCCTCCACGCTTTCTGTTTTGAGAGAGGCTCTCTTAATGAAGCTGGAACTCATCAACTGCTAGGCTAGCTGGCCAGCAAGCCAGGAATCTTCCTATCATTCTTAGATTACAGGCATGCCACCTGTACTTGGTTTTTTTATATGGGTGCAGGGGACCAAACTCAGGTTCTTCTGCTTTTGTGGCAAGTACTTTACCAACTGGTCCATCTTCTCGTCTTCATTTTTAAATACAAATCAATTCTACATTCATAAAAATAACCACACACATACAAGAAAAGGAAATTTCCCTTGTTTTTTTTATTTGCTGCCACGGTTTCTTTTTGAACGTTCTTTCCACTGTCTCTCAGCAGATGATTACAATGTCCTCTAAAGTGCCATCTTACTGTGCAGCAGTGGAATTCTATCCATGCCCCCTAGCCTTTCTTTTCCTTTTTTGGGGGGTAGGGTGGGGTGGGGTACAGTTTGGGACAGGGTTTCTTTGTGTTGCCTTGGCTGTCATGGACTCCCTTTGTAGACCAGGCTGGCCTTGAACTCACAGAGATCCCCCTGCTTCTGTTTCCCTGAGTGCTGAGATTAAAGGCATGTGCCACCACGCCCAGCTATCCCCTGACCTTTCTGAGCATGACAGCGATTGCTCGGAATATGTCAGTAAGAGTGGCCCAGGCTGGGGCTGAGGGGAGAGTCACAGAGCATGCAGGCGCCAGTCAAGGACACTGCCTGACTGTTCAGCTAGGAGTGGTACGATGAGTGGGTGAGCCAAGCAAACCCTAGGAATGTTTAGCAGTCTCACAGTGGTAAAGGCACTCTTACCACACCAGAAAGTCCAGGAGTGACGAAAGAAAAAAAACTGATACATTTTGATTAAATAAAAGCATAACATTTTGCAAAGAAAATGCTCAAATCAAGCCAATAGACCAGAAACAAATTGAAAATGGATATCCATAACATATACAGAATGCTGAAAGCTAATCTTCTCAATTTGCAAAGAGCTCCTAAAAATCAATAGGAAAATACCCAATAATCCAAGAGAAAAATCGAGCCAAGGACATAAATAGATGAGTCTGAGGAAAAGAAATACCAATGAGCTTTTGTTTTTGTTTTGCTCTCCTTTCAGGCAGAGTCTTGCTACATAACATTAGCTAGCCTGGAACTTGCTATCAAGTACAGACTGGCCTCTAACTTGTGGCAATCCTCCTGCCTCTGCCACCCAAGTTTTGTAATTAGGATTACATGTGTGTGCCACCATGCGAGCTTTCAAATAGTATATACTTAAGAAAAGAACCCTCTGATTCCCAAACCCACCCTCCTCTAGTCCACCTGAGAAATCTATTCTATTTTCTGAAAGGCAGATCCTTTCCGCCCCTCTGAAGCCCTCCTTGTTACTAGCCTTTCTGGGTTTGTGGACTGTAGCATCATTATCCTTTACTTTACAGCTCACATCCACTTGTAAGTGACTACACACCATGCTTGTCTTTCTGGGTTTGGGTTACCTCAGTCAGGATGATGCCCCCTCCCCCAGTTCCATCTATTTGCCAGCAAATTTCGTGTCATTGTTCTTTTTTTATTATTTTATATTAATCACAGGCTATATACTTTATATCCCAGCCATAGCTCCCTCTCTCATTCCCTCCCAATCCCCTCATCTCCCTCCCTTATCTCCTCCCTGCCCCTTTCCAAGTCCACTGATAGGGAGGTTCTCTTCCCCTTCCATCTAACCCTAGCTTATGAGGTCTCTTCAGGACTGGCTGCAATGTCCTCTTCTGTGGCCTAGCAAGGCTGCTTCTCCCTAGAGGGGGCGGAGGGAGGGTCAAAGAGCCAGCCATTGAGTTCATGTCAGAAATAGTCCCAGTTCCCCTTATTAGGGTACCCAGTTAGATACTGAGCTACCATGGGCCACATCCGAGCAGGGGTTCTAGGTTATATCCATACATGGTCCTTGGTTGGAGAAACAGTCTCATAAAAGACCCCTGTGCCCTGATCTATTTGGTCTTTGTGGAGCTCCTGTCCTCTCCAGGTCTCACTAACTTCCCCTTCTTTCATATGATTCCCTTCACTCTACCGAAGGTTTGGTTGTGAGTTTTAATATCTGCTTTGATACATTGCTAGGTAGAGTCTTTCAGAGGCCCTCTGTAGTAGGCTCCTGTCCTGTTACTTGTTTTCTCCTACATTCAATGTCCATCCCATTGTTCTATCTAAGTGAGGATTGATCACCTTACCCCAGGTCCTCTTTCTTGTTTATCTTCTTTAGGTGTATATAATTCAGTATGTTTATCCTATCTTATAGGTCTATATAAGTGACTATATGCCATGTGTGTCTTTCTGCTTCTGGGATACCTCACTCAGGATGATCATTTCCAAGTCCCACCATTTGCCTGCAAATTTCATGATTTCCTCGTTTTTAATTGCTGAGTAG
>CM053763.1:62590766-62605066 GCA_028658305.1 Pachyuromys duprasi | reverse complement strand
ATCCTCTACAGAGAGTTCTCTGTTTAGCTCCATACCCCATTTTTTTAATTGGATTACTTGATTTGTTGCTTTTTAACTTCTTGAGTTCTTTATATATACTGGACATTAGCCCTCTGTCAGATGTAATAGGGTAGGTGAAGATCCTTTCCCAGTCTGTAGGCTGTCATTTTGTTTTGATGACAGTGTCTTTTGCTTTACAGAAGCTTTTCAGTTTCATGAGGTCCCATTTATTGATTGTTGCTCTTAGAGCCTGTGCTGTTGGTGTTCTGTTCAGGAAGTAGTCTCCTGTGCCAATGAGTTCTAGGGTCCTCCCCACTTTTTCTTCTAACCAATTTAATGTGTCTGGTTTTATGTTGAGATCTTTGATCCACTTGGACTTTAGTTTTGTACAGGGTGATAAATATGGATCTCTTGCATTTTTCTGCATATAGACACCCAGTTGGACCAGCACCACATGTCATTGTTCTTAACAGCTGAGTAATACTCCATTGTGTAAACATACCACATTTTCTTTAACCATTCTTTGGTCGAGGGACATTATGCATAAGTCTGTTATGAACATAGTTGAGCAAGTGTCCTTGTGGTAAGGTGAAGCGTCTTTTGGGTGTATGCCCAGTAGTAGTATAGCTGGGTCTTGAGGTAGATCAATTCCTAAATTTCTGAGAAACCACAATAACAATTTCCAAAGTGTTTGTACACGTTTACACTCTCACCAGCAGTGGAGGAGGGTTTCTGCCTTCCTCTGCCTCCTGAGTGCTGGGATTAAAGGCATGCACCACCACCACTGGCTCCTCACTTGTGTTTTAAATCCTAATCATTCTGACAGGTGTAAAATGAAATATCAAAGTCATTTTGATTTGCATTTCCCTGATAGCTAAGGATGTTGAACATTTCTTTAAGTGTTTATCAGCTATTTGAGATTTCTCTGTTGAGAATTCTCTGTTTAGGTCTGTATCTCATTTTTAATTGAATTATTTGGTTTGTTGGTATCTAGTTTCTTGAGTTCTTTATATATTTTTGATATTAGCCCCTATCAGATGTAGAGTTGGTGAAAATCCTTTCCCATTCTGTGGGCTGCTGTTTTATCCTGTTGATGATGTCCTTTTTCTTACAGAAGCTTTTCAGTTTCATGAAGTCCCATTTATTAACTGTTGATTGTAGTGCCTATGCTATTGGTGCTCTGTTTATGAGGTTGTCGTTCGTGCCAGTGTATTCAAGGCTACTCCCTACTCTCTGTTCTATGAGGTTCGGTGTATGTGGTTTTATGTTGAGGTCTTTGATCCACTTGGGCTTGAATTATGCAGGGTGATAGGTTGTGGGGACAGAGAAATGACTGGAATTGAAGGGTATTTTAGGGGCAAGGTAGAAACCCAATGCAGTGGAAACTCCATAGGATCTACAAGAGTAACCCTAACAAAGACCCTCCTAGTAGTGGGGAACACAGAGCCTGAACCGGCCATCTTCTGTAACCAGGGAAGGCCTCACTGGAAGGACTGGGACTAGAGCGTAGCATAATGGCCAACAGAGAGACCAGAGAGATTTCATCCAGCAACTGATAGGAGCATATGCAGCACCCCATAGCCAAACATTAGACAGAGCTTGGAGAGTCCTGTGGGAGGGGAGGAAGGGTCAGAGGAACCGTAGAGGTCAGGGACAAAGCATGAGAAAATGGCCCACAGAATCAACTTACCAGGACTCATAGGGGCTCACAGAGATCAGGGAAACTGTAGGGGTCTGACCTAGGTCCTCTGCATGTATGTTATTGCTGAGTAGTTTTTCGTTCTTGTGGGATTCCTAATAGTGGGAGTGGGGGCTCGGACTCAGGGGCTTGTTTGTGGGATCCTATTCCTCCTACTGTGTTGCTTCTTCCAACCTTGATGTAATAGTATGTACCTGGTCTCATTGTATCTTGTTATGCTGTGTTTGATTCATGTCCCTGGGAAGCTTGCTCTTGTCTGGAGTGAGGTGGGAGGTGGGGAAGGTTGGATCTCGGTTAGCAAGAAGGTGGAGAGGAGATACTGGGAGGGAAGGGAGAGAAGTAGCCCTGGTTCCAACCCTGGGCATCTTTGAAACTATGTCTTGACATTCTTTCTGTAGCTAACTATATCAAGTATGAACTCATAACCAGAAGAGAATGCTGAGCTAATTTCTCTCTTCCCTTGTGAAACAAGAGACCAAGAATTATCAACTAACAAAGATTCTTGAATGTAAGGTCAAATATGCTGAGACAGAGTCTAAGCAGAGGTTAGTCAATGTGTATACTAGTTTACACACTTATGTGGGTCTGTGGTGTCCTTGGGTGTGTATGAATGTATGTGTATGCAGACCTGGGCTATCCCTCTATGAAGGGTGCAGGAATAGCTGATGGGGGCAAAGCCACACAAACACCCATGCAAACACATGTAAGCATAGGACAAAATTGGAAGAAGTCTTGTCTTCCATAGCTCAGTGTGTCTGGGACACACATAGCTTACCTCTGTTTGGCTTTTGTCTGCAGTGTCTGCCAAGTGGCCAGATATTCCTTCAGCGAGCCTGTGCAACCCAAGCAGGCCTGAGGCGCGCTGTGTTCCTTCTATCTGGAAAGCCCTTATTAAGAGACACCTTCTGCCAGGTGGTGGTGGCACAGCCCTTTAATCCCAGTACTCAAGAAGCAGAGGCAGGTGGATCTCTGTCATTTGAAGGCCAGCCTAGTTTACAGAGTGAGCTCCAGATCAGCCAGGCTACACAAAGAAACCCTGTCTTGAAAAACAAACAAACAAACAAACAAAAAAGATACATTCTACACGGAAGCACAACTTCAGGGCAAGGGGTTTGTCGCTGACCCTACCCCTCTTCTCCTCCCCCTGCGCACATAGGATGGGTATAGGATGAAAGACTGCACAGGGCCACAAGGCCTCAGAGCATTCCCCTCACCATTAGATCCTCACCAAGTACATGAGTACAGCCAGGTTGGATAAAGACGCTCATCTCAGCCAAAGGCAAGGCACACCCCTGTGTGCAGCCCTCCAGCTGAGCACCTGATGCAACCACTAATGCAGGCCTTGCCCCCATCAGCCATTCCTGCACCCTTCACAAGAGGCATAGCCCATGTCTGCCAGACTAACCAGGGGATCCTAAGTCCTTTGTTGCCACTTTCCGCTTGTGAATAGACACCTCTATTACCACAGGGTGACACTATGATACATCTGAACTGCAGCTGACATGTATTAATCAACTGGACACTGTGATAAACAGCTCTGCCTGACACATTGTCAGTGTAAGCTCTGATGGTTTATAGCTCACTGCCTTGATGGAGGGAATTCGAAAGACGAGGAGAAAGGCAAGCCAATACCAACACATGCTGGACAAGGTCCATCAGCCTCTAACATTCCACACAGCAGTCAGTGTACCTAGACAAGACCAGGGGTCTGGGTAAAGAAGGTTTGCTACTAACTAAATTCTACCAGGCCTCTGAGATATGAGAACAGGAAACATTGTCTCTGTAAGAGGAGCTCCCCATTTCATAAGAGATGATATGCATTTCAGGTTATATCCCCTAAATATCACAGGCTAGAGTCCTAATGACCCCATGGGCTTATGCATTTAAAAATGAGATTTTGAAATGTAATCAAATTAAGATGAAGCCATTAGGATGGTCCCAAATCCAGTGTGAAGTGACCTTACAGAAAGAAATTGAACACACAAACAGGCACACACAAGCATAGGGATGCCATGTGAACAGACAAGTAGAGATTGGATGATGTGTCTACAAAATAAGGACCACCAAGAATTGCCAGGAACCAGGAGAAGCCAAGAGGGGCTGACAGCTCAGCCTTGCTCACAGCCCTCCCAGGGAACTAGTGCTCAGGACTCATTGACCTTGACTCCCAGCCTCTAGAACAAGAGCATACATTGAAGATGATTAAGCTGACCAATGGCATGCTTTGTTACAGGATTCCTAGGAAGTCAATAATACAATGAGCATCATAAGTCACTGTGGAAGACTGGCTCCCTGACCCCATGAGTAATATAGCCAACACCAGATCCAAAGACACAAGTCAAAGGTGTAAATATGCCCCTTTTCAGTTCGTTTAATCACAAGGTAAAAATAAGAAAAGTTTATTGAACAATTGCTATAACTGAGTCTTCACTCTTCCCCAGTAATTTGCCAGAATGGACTTTTCTTTTTCAAAACAAGGTCTTATATAGTCCATGCTAGCCCCAAACTCACTCTGTGTCACAGAGTGGCCTTGAACTTCTGACCCTCCAGCTTTCACCTCCCCCGTACTGGTATTACAGGTGTGTACCGCCATTCCTGGTTGATGCGGCGCCTGGATGGAACCAGGGCTGTGTTCATATTACACAAGTGGTCTATCAACTGAGCCACGTTCCTTAGCACCCTGACTTGAGGTTCTAGTTGAGGAATATTTTTGTTCCATGATTCTGGTGTCAGGATGAAGGGGTCCTTCCAGAAAGGTACAGAGTGGCTGGCTGCTGTGTGCTGCAGCTGAGCAGGGACAGTGACTCTGTGACCTAGTTAAGGACTACGGCAAATCCAAAGATGCAAGCACATGACTGCATCAGTGAAGGGGGTGGCCCGTGCCACTACTGACTAATGGTTTGTTTGGGGCCAGGAAACTGTCTTCCCGTGAGAAAATATATTATTCTATAATTTCCTTAAAATATTAAAAGCAGAGTTCCGCTGCAAGAGCCCAACCTGCATGTATTGGCACTGTCTGCAGGACATAGCTGAAGGGCTTTGGGAAGCAGAGCCTGGTCTGGCTCTTGACTTTGGAAGGCTGTCTGGGATGAGGGGTTTTTCTGTTCCTTGAACATACTCAGTCTCAACTACAAAAGAACTTGGAAGGAATTATGCTCTGGTGGGCAGACATATGTGTGTAGACAGAAACAAGTCCCTTAAAATCCTGGGCCCCACACAGTGATGTATTGGGGAAAGCTTGATGAAGACCTCAGTGTGACAATGCATAGGACACCGGGGTCTTCTTTAGCAAGGCTTTTAGTCTGGATACTAGAGATCATCAAGGAGACTACGGATAAAATTCAGGAGTTCAGGCTGGGGAGATGGCTCAGTACTAGCTGCTCTCCAGAAGAGAGGTTCAATTCCCAGCACCCATATAACAGTTCATAACCATCTTTGCTCTCAGTTCTAGGAGATCTGGATAGAAATATTACAGTTGGCTATGGGACTGACCCCATGTATCTGGAAGAGGGAGGGAATCTCAGGCTCCAGAAAGATAAGGAAGTTGGGGTGAAAATCATATCAGACATTAAGATTATTGCACTTAGCAATAATAGTACCCAGGCAATGAGGGGATAGAGAGGGCAGGGACTTGAAATCAGGATCATAAAAGCTACTGTTTCCCATCAAATCAGCACTATGTCATTTTGCCTTTTGTTTAAAATGAAAAAGAAACTCTCTTTCACTATTTGCAGTCTCAGTAATTAGTTATTACAGAGGAATGGTCTTGTTTCTCACAGCCACAAAAAAAAGTCCGAGTTGTCTGTGGCACTAACCTCAGCTTCCAATCTGGGCTGGAGAGCTCATCATCAGAACATGCTACCAGGACAGCAGAATGCAGGTGGAGGAATTAAAACAGGGTTGTCTTAGTCATGTTCCTTTGCTGGGAAGAGACACCATGACCATGGCAACTCTTCTAAAGGGGAGCATTTTAATCGAGTCTGGCTTGCGGTTCAGAGGATTAGTCCATTGTCATCACAGCAGAGAGCATGGGGACATGCAAGCAGACATGGTGCTGGAGAAGGAGCTGAGAGTTCTACTTCTAGATCCTCAGGCAGTAGGAAGGAGAGAAAGACACTAGGTCTGGCTTGAGCTTTTGAAACCCCAAAGCCCATACATTTCCTCCAATAATGCCAGACCTGCTCCAACAGGGCCACACTAATCCCTCTCAAGTAGCACCATTCCCTAATGACCGAGCATGCAAATCTCTGAGCCTCTTGGGGGGCATTCTCATTGAAACCACCACAGAGGGCTTGGCAGTAGAGTACCAACTTCATGCACAAGGCCCTGGGTCCAATCTCCTGTTTTGCCTCTCTCCAAAAATCGGGATTCTAGGTGGTGGCTCCTCAGGTGACAGTAGAACTAGTAAGTGACAGAAACGTGGCAAAGCCTCACTCCTATTCTCAAAGCAAATAGGACTATCGGGAGGTGAGTCTGTCAGATGTCAGAGGCAGCTGGAGCCACTGAGATCCCCAGACCCTTGCTGGAGAGGCATCTCCCAAGTTCTGGCTTTTCCACTCATCCTGTGATCTTCTCCCTGTACCCTGTCAGAAAGCAACTCCTGAGGAGCCTGTAGGACTCAGCTGGTTAGGGACTAGAGCATAGAGGAAAGGGTGTGGCCAGGACCCAGGGCAGCAAGCCCACCTAAGGGCCTCAGCCCTCCTCTACGGCCTTGCCCTCCATGGGTGCTGTCCTGATCCACACACTCACAGCCTCACCATTGCAACAGTTCAGGAACTAAATTTAATGTGTCAATAACATGTCAGCACAATGACCACCTGACACAGGACCGCTTTCTCGGGGACAGGACCAGGAGGCTCTGCTGCGGCTGCACTGGCCAGGCCTAGCAGGGCCCTGTAAAAGCAGGGTGGAGCCCACAGGCGGAGGGCTACAAACTCAGAACCCCAGCTCTTCAGTTTGTACCTCTGGAGCTGGCCGCCCCCTTCCTGCTTATCGCATCCATAATGGCAGGTCATGTTGGGCTACAGACACCACTGGGAGACACAAAATGAAATAATGGAACCCTCATATTGATTCATTCATCAGCAGCCAAGCTGGTCTAGAAAATACAGTAAATATGGGTGGTGTCTGCATGAGCTAAAACAATCACTGGCTTCTTAGCTCTTGGCACCAGGAGCAGGGCTGGGATTGACGCCTGGGATTCCCTCTAATCTTATCTATTTTACAAGCCAGCCCATCTTCCCACTTCTTTGTAAGAATTGCAGTTCTACATCAATTACATTTCAATTAGCATTGCAGATCTTCCTTTCCTCACCACTAGCAGGCTACACACATACTGAATGTCAATATTTCCTCTCGTTTTATTATGTTAATCACACCAGGAGTGGGGAGAGAAAGGGTTGCTGGGTTCCTGCTGGAGTCTGAGCTGTCCACTCTACTCAGATGCACCATTTACAAGCAGCTTTTTCCCTGGGGCAGGCGCTTCCCACATCCACAAACATGCAAAGCTAATGGGCTGGAGTAAAGAATGTGTCTACTGAAGTGAACTCCTCCTCATCAGGCGTCGGAATATTGAGAAGCCATACAACTCCTCATCTGTGTATCTATCAGCTGCCGTTCCACCGTGCAGCCAGCAGATGCAGAAGTGACGAAAGCCGGAAGAAGTGAAGTCAGACTCAGGTCTAGGAACTGAGCACCGCTGGTGTCCTGTGCTCGATCCTGTGGCTCTGTCCTGTGTGGATGCCAAGGCTGACATTCTACAATCATGATAATGGACATCCCACAAAGAACAAATAACATGTATTTAATATCTCTGTCCTCTGCCAGCAAGAAGAGGCAGACAGTCCCTGCTTAAGGAGAACTTCTGTACAAGCAAAGTCCGTGACACAAAAATGTGCAGGTTTTCGAGGTAGTGCCCTGGGGCAAAGCGCCTGCTCCAGAGTAGTGGGTTCAGCAAGTGGGTCTGCACAGAGGGTAGGCTTGCTAGTGCAGCTCTTCAGGGCAGCTCTTCAGAAGGCATCTGTAATTCACACTGCTCTGATAGGAAGAGACAGGCCTTTGCTCACCTGCTCCAGGGCTTCTACCAGCCATTCCTCCCAACTGTGGGTAAGCCCAGGACAGGCCCAGGACCTGGATACCCTCCTGGCCCAGTAGCCTACTGATGATTTTCTCTTCTAAGACACTGTCACCCTGTCTTCCCTGTTGGATGAGTTTTTGGTCCTTCACAGAAGCCTAAACCTGTTCCTGTTCCATGTCTGTCCAATTCCTCCCATCCATTCCTGTCCCTCTTCCACTCACCTGAACATTTCTCCTCATCTCCTGTTCCTCCTCCAGTCTCCTGTCCTCCCCCCTCATTTAACTACACAAATCTTCATGTCTTAAAGCTTGCTCAGATAAGAACTTAAATTCTACCTTTTCCCACCCTCCCTTGCATGGTTCTCTACATAACGCATATTAAATTCATCTCATCACCACACTGAAACTCCGTGATGGTGGTGCTATGGGTGAGATTGTAGCCTCAAAAAAAAAATGCTGACGACTTTGCGGTGACACCTTAACATGTGACCTCGTTTGGAACTAGGATTGCTGCACAAGCAATTAGCACTGGAACCTGGCCTACACAGAGAAACCTGCCCAGGCCAGGTAGGAGAGGAGAAGAAGGAATTCATATGCTTGAGAATGGGGCGTGGCTCAGTGGTATAGCACTACCAATGGGGCGGGGCCAAGCCTAGGACAAACAAGGAAGGGAAAGAAGGGAGGGAAGAAAGGAGAGAAAGAAGAGACTGAAAACGAGGGGGGAGTGAGGGACAGAGAAAAAGAGGGTCCTTATATTTCTAGGGGTCATTGTGGGAACTTGTCTGCTTAGTGCTTAGTGCAGTAGTTTTGTTTGCTGTTTGTTTATTTTCAGACTATCTTATTGACCCTCTGCCGAATGATTGGAGATTAAGGTCTCGACATCTTTGGGGTGTTAGGGCTTTATTCTGCCTACCACACTCATCCATTCTAATAGAAACACTGACTCCTTTCCTCAACCCATGTCCCTTCCAGGGTATGGGCATGGCCAGGGCCTCTGCTCTCCAGAGAAGATGGCAGCCTGGGCAGGAGAAATAACTGCAGAGGAAGCTCTCACAGAATTGAGAGAATCTTCTGACAGACCAGACAGAAAACCAAAGAGGTGCCAAAACTTAGTTTGAGGTTTCAGCAGGAGCGGTGGAAGGATGGAACCATAGTTTCCTAAGGCAGAAGAAAGGCATGTTTGGAGGAAGAGGAGGTCAGGCTCCAAGCCTGGACCTGTTGAACTACAGGTTCTAGGAGGAGACGGTAATCTAAACCCAGGGAAAGACGCAAATGCTGAAGTTATCTGTGTGGGGTAGCATTTACACACTTGAGACCTGATGAAATACTCTTGACACTGGAAAGAGATTTGAGATGTCCAGTCCCAGAAACAGGAAGTGAGAGGTTGGCAAAGAAGGCAGAGGAGGAGAAGCAAGGAAAGTCAGAGAAAAACCTGAGAAAATCTGAAATCCAAGACATAAGTAACCCACAGCATCCATTGCTAGATGCAAACTAAGAATTAATTGGCTATTGGCAACACCACAGGTTCTGAGCATAGGGAGAGGAAGTCCAGGGTCATGAAAGGTCAGGGCTAAGTGGAATGGGTCCACAGACTATGGAAGACTGCCACCAGAAGGAGGAGAACCTAGAGGGAAAACTTAGCTTCCGAATTCCAAAACACTCCAAAGTGCAGAGTTCAAGACAGAGTGAGGCTGGCATGGGGTAAACATCCGACAGTAGGGTAAGCCTTGCTGCTTGGTCAATGTGCCTCAACAGTTACCAAGACATGCCAATGCCAAGGAGATGGTCTGCTCCAAACAGACGCGAGAACAACTGGATATCCACGGAAAAAAGAAAGACAGCCTCTTTCTCATGTTGTCTTTATTTTTGGTTGTGAGCTTAGTCTTTAGTAGCTGAGCCAACTCTCCAGCCCTTGTGCTGTTGTTCTTTCTTTTTTTAAATGTAGGCTGGGGTTAGAGAGATGGCTCAGAGGCTAAGAACACTGGCTGTTCTTCCAAACATCCTAAGTTCAATTCCCAGCGACCACATGATGGCTCACAACCATCTATAGTGAGATCTGGTGCTATCTTCTGGTATGCAAGCACATATGCAAGCAGAACACTGGATGGATGGATAGATAGATAGATAGATAGATGGATGGATGGATGGACGGACGGACGGACGGACGGACGGACGGACGGACGGACGGACGGACGGACGGACGGACGGACGGACGGACGGACGGACAGACAGACAGACAGACAGACAGACAGACAGACAGACAGACAGACAGACAGATAGATAGATAGATAGATAGATAGATAGATAGATAGATAGATAGATAGATAGATGCAGGCTAAAAGAACCCAGGTTTAGTTCCCAGAATCAACAATGGCACCTTACAATCATCTTCAACTTCTCTTCTGGCCTTCACAGGCACCAGGTATGCATGTGGTACACAGACAAAATACATTCAGGCAAAATACTCATACACATAAAATTTAAAAAAAAAACATAACTTAAAAAAGATAAATAGGGGCACCCAGATGACCTCCACCTGCCAGAGGCCCTTGAGACATTAAAATGAGCAAGCAAGTAGTACAGAGATGGAAGAGAAAGAGAAGCATTTGTGCAATGAAGAGACGATGAACTGAAGACAAAGGGTATTGAGGAACAGCCTGATGTGAAGAGCCTTGCACTACCAGAAGCCGCAACAATGGCCAGGAGCAGCAGGGTCTGTGCCAATGTACATGGCTCATGTTACCACCAAAGGCCATGTGGACATCCCTGTGTGTGCTGGGGCCATGTTGGGGTCAGAAGGCTGCACAGAGGTGAGGTAGGTATGGCCCCACCCCTTGAAGGGCCTGCAGCACACAGGAGAGCATCTTGACAGGGTTGTGCTGGAGAGCCATGGTGACCAACTCAGCTACACCCAGGCTCAGATCCAGGGCTTTGAGGTGACCTGCCCCAACATCCACCCCATCTATGAACTGCTGGAGGGCGTCACGGAGCCCCATCCTTTAGAACGAAAGCCACAGGATTTCAGCGACATGGGGCAACAACAGGATATCTGAGAGGAGTCCTGGTGAGGGTTCAGTACTGACAGTGCAGCAGAAGCCAGGGGCCTCAAACCAGATCAGTGACTCACTGCAACAAATATTTGCAAGAAAAGCTGTTTGGGCAAAACCACATACTGTGTGACACACCATGACACACTGAAGCTAACACGGTGAGATTTTTGTTTTGTTTAGGGGAGGGGCTTGTAAGGGTGGAGGGTAGATACGGAGGGATAAGTGGGACTGGAATGCATGATGTGAAATTCACAAAAAATAAAAATAAAAGTTTTTTTTAAAGATAAATAACATGGCAAAACTGGGGAAAGGATATGAGTAAGAATATCTTCATAGAACACATACAGGGGGTCTAACTGTTGAAAGAACGCATGGCGTCACCAGTGCTCAAAGTAAAGCCACACTGAGCTACTGCACCACACCCACTGGGCTACCTGTGATACTGAAGACACATAATGGGTGCTGCGTGGGTGTGGCAGGTGACTTCAGAAAACATGCTTGCAGTTTCTCAGAGTTAATGCTAGGTGTGGTGGCACACCCCTTTGATCCCACCCCTCAGGAGGCAGAGGCAGTCAGATCTCTGTGGGTTTAAGGCCAGCCTGGTCTACATAGCAAGTTTCAGGCCAGAGCTACATAGTGAGATCCGGTCTCAAAAACCAGCGACAAAAATGTCAGAGTCGGGTCAGTAAGACAGCTGGTATAGTGTTCGCTGCTACATACTCCAGGTGTGTGGAGCCTGAGTTCCCAAGGATGCCCCCTTTCTCTACTCCTCTCCCTGCAGGAACGTGTGCCGCTGGGTATGGCTGTATCTGGAGATCTCAACTCCTCATCATCTTATGCAGGAAATACTTTACCCATCAGCCATCTCCTCAGCTTACTCTTCCTTCCTTCCTTCCTTCCTTCCTTCCTTCCTTCCTTCCTTCCTTCCTTCCTTCCTTCCTTTCTCTTCCTTTTAAGATAGGGTCATACTATGTAGTCCTGTCTGGCCTAGAACTGGCTATGTAGATCAGCCTAGTTTTGAACTCACAGATCTGTCTGCTTCTGCCTCCTAAGTGATAGGATTAATAACATGAGCTACACCTGGCCTGCTAGGATTTTCTTTAGAAGTAAAACTATGTATAAATTATTGTGGACAATTATGCCTTGATTAAAGCTAATGGGGGGAAAGAGGCAAAGGAACGTTGTCTAAGAGAAAATATAAACACCAGCCATATACAATGTGTTCCACACCTTTAGTAGCTGAAGGAGAAAACGTGAAGTTCCACCTTCATTCACCAGATAGATGGGTGAAGATTCTCTTAAAGGCCTTGCTGGCTTTTGGTGAGGGCTCCAGTAGGCAGGCACACTCACTAATCAGCTTGCCTCTGCTCCATGCTAGAAGTGAAGCGATATCTGACATTATACATGACCCAAGGCTGTGGGCAGATGGACCCTCCTTCTCAGAGCTTCCAAATCTACACATGGCCGACGACAGGCACACCCATAGTAAGCATGAGTCTCCAGGTAGTGCCAACCTGGACGTGCTGGAGCCTGCTCTGATCCTTCGCTATGGAAGCCCTTTTATAAGATAACAAAGATGTTCTTCCCTTGCTTATTCCTAAAGTGAGTCTGTGGGCCACCTAATCATAGTCTTCTAAGAAGCTCTAACTCCTGAGTCAGGAAGCCAGAATCTGGAAATTTGACTTGAGCCAGGAGTCATGCTGGAAATCATCTCCAGTCACCCTCTCTGTAACCATCAGTGGGTGTGATGAAACTCTGTGAACATCAGCAAGATTGACCCTCACAAGGAAGATGATTGACAGGTGGGCTGCAAGGGTACATTTGCCTCAGGGAAAGGATGGCCCAAGTTTAAGTTGACCTGGCCTTAAGACCAGGTTCCTACTCAGCCACAATGCCTCAAGAAGAAAATGAGTCCTCCAAAAGAATGACCAGCCTTCGTGGAGGAGCCAGTACTGCCCTAGGAGTGGGCTTAAGGGACATTGGACACTGGTAGAGACCACAGCTCTTCCATACTGTCCCAGATAGCTACCAGGACAAAACTGAGCCCCAGGTGGGACATAGACAATTTGGAAATATAGCTATCAGTCTTGGATAATGTAGAAGTGACTAAAGACACTCACAGATATTGATCAATACATGGGTGGCCTTTCTACAGATTGGGTTTTGTTTTGTTTTGTTTTGTTGAGACAGAGTTTCTCTGTGTGTAGCTCTGACTACACAGTCATTTTGTAGATCAGGCTAGCCTCAAACTCACAGAGATCCGCCTGCCTCTGCCTCCCAAGTGCTGGGATTAAAAGTGTGTACCACCACCATCCATCCTTCTCATGAAGTAGAGGGAGCTACAAATACAATGTTCCTCTTACACTTCTGTTGAAATTGCCAATTAAATTTGTACTCAGAGAGGAACAGATCTTCAAAGGGCAGGAAAGAAGCATCTAGTACCAGGGTGCCAGGCAACTTGGGTGAAGCAGCTGAGCAGCAGCTCCTGACTTACTCTTGACCCCAAGTCATAGTGTTCTGGGGAAAGATACCTACCATCTATGAGTTGGCTCCTAGATGCTGCCTGAGACCAGCTTTTCTCTTGTCCTGCCAACTTTGACCCTTTCTATTTCAGCTCCCTGTGAATTGTTGCTTGTCACATACTTCAATGGGCTTCAGTGAGGATCAGAGAGGAGGGGAACAACCAGCTGCAAAAGTCAATCAAGAAGGAGGACTCCAGCTAAGATGCTTAATCCCCATTCAGAAAGGCAAAGAGGATGGACATCAGAAGAGGGATAAAACAGGGAACAGGATAGGAGCCTACCACAGAGGGACTCTGAAAGGTTCTACCTTGCAGGGTATCAACGCAGACTTATAGCCAAACTTGGGGCAGAGTGCAGGGAATCTTATGAAAGAAAGGGGAGATAGTAAGGCCTGAAGAGGGCAGGAGCTCCACAAGGAGAGCAACAGAACCAAAAAATCTGGGCACAGGGGCCTTTTCTGAGACTGATACTCCAACCAAGGCCCATGCATGGAGATAACCTAGAACCCCTGCACAGATGTAGCCCATGGCAGTTCAGGGTCCAAGTGGGTCCCCTAGTGAGGGGAACAGGGGCTGTCTCTGACATGAACCGATTGGCCTGCTTTTTTTTTTTTTGTTATCAATCACAGGTTAGGTACTTTGCATCCCATGCCCAGCCCGTCCACTCCCTCCCACCCTCCCCAACCCTCCCTCATCTCCTCCCTGCCTACTCCAAGTCCACCAGCGGGGGAGGACCTCCTCCCCTTCCATCCAACCCCAGCTCATCCTGTCTCCTCAGGGCTGGCTGCAATGTCGTCCACTGGGATCCAGCCAGTGTGTCACTCCCCGGCTTGTATGGGGGAGGGTCAAAGTGAGTATATACCATATGTTTCTTTCTGCTTTTGAGAAACCTCACTTAGGATGATCGTTTCCAGGTCCCACCATTTACCTGCGAATTTCATGATTTCCTCCTTTT
>CM053763.1:62539669-62590266 GCA_028658305.1 Pachyuromys duprasi | reverse complement strand
TGGTGGGTGTAAGGTGAAATCTCAGAGTCGTTTTGATTTGCATCTCCCTGATGGCTAAGGACGTTGAGCATTTCTTTAAGTGTTTTTCTGCCATTCTATAATCCTCTACGGTCAGTTCTCTTTTTAGTTCCATACCCCATTTTTTAATTGGATTACTTGGTTTCTTGCTTTTTAACTTCTTGAGTTCTTTATATATACTGGATATTAGCCCTCTGTCAGAAGTAGGATTGGTAATGATCCTTTCCTAATCTGTAGGCTGTCGTTCGGATGACAGTGGCCTGCTCTTTAATCACCTCCCCCTGAGGGGGGAGCAGCCTTACCAGGCCACAGGGGAAGACAATGCAGCCACTCCTGATGAGGCCTGATAGATTAAGATCAGAAGGAAGGGGAAGACCTCTCCTATCAGTGGACTGGGGGAGGGGCATGGGTGGAGAGGGGGGAGAGAAGGTGGGATTGGGAGGGGAGGAGGGAGGGAGCTACAGGTGGGTTACAAAGTGAATAAACTGTAATTAATAAAAATAAAAAGATTTTTTTTCCTAAATGTACAAAGATGTATGGGCGTATGTGAACTGAATCACTTGATTTTAAACAAATAGAGAAAAAAATAGATAAATTCTAGTCAAAAAACAACAACAACAACAAAATAAAGTCATTGGTGACCACATCGACCTCTGCATGCTTTGCTGGGGCTCACTCCAAGACAGGAAGACTGAGGAGACACCTAAAGTGGTGCGTGGACACCCATACTCCATCCTGCGATGTGGATGAAGAGGTTCCAGCCATGGGGTGTATTCTCTCACACCTGGAGCTCTGTTACCCAGAATCCCTGTGAGAACCCCATTCAGAGTCTAGCCTGTTTATCCTTGGGCTCTACAATGAGAAGCCCAAAATATCAGTTTGAAAAATGATGCATGGGGCTGGAGAGATGGCTCAGTGGTTAAGAGCTCTGGCTACTCTTCCAGAGGACACTAGTTCAATTCCCAGCACCCACATGTCGGCTCACAGCTGTATGTAACCTGTTCCAGGGGATTCAACACCCTCACACAGGCACACAGGCAGGCAAGACACCAATGTACTTACAATAAAAAATAAATCTTAAAAAATAAGAAAGAAAAATAATGTGTTCATCTCCAGAACATAGTGAAAACTGGGAAGCTCAAATAACAAGTATTAATTTTCTCATTCAAATGAAATAGATAGTATACACATTAGAAAATGCCATAATGAAATTTTTTCTAGAAAATGACTGTACACTAATAGAAAGGCCATTCTCTCACACTCCAGAGGATAGAGCCCAATGCCCTGGTGTGGGCAGGGTCACCTCTCCCGGGCTTTCAACAGCTCTTGGCTTGTGGCAGCGTCAGGCCTGTCCACACAGGACATTCCCTCGGATGCACTTCTGTCTCTGTTTATAAGGTCACTGTTCATACTGGATTGAGAGCACCATAATGACCCCTTCTTCATACAGTGGTCATCTGTGAGGACCCACCTTTTCTCCAAACAAGATCTGAGGTCCTGGGGATTCAGACTTCAACACATGAGTTTAGAGAATGCAGCTCTGTCTCCGAGCCAGGAGAAAGCAGGCTCCTCCAAAGGGACAAAATGCAGAGCTTTGCAAGAAATCCGTGGCAGGACACATTCCAGGACCACTGTTCGCAGGATGACTACAAAAATGAACTGAAATTAGAACACCCTACAGAGAGACTATCCATGTCACAGGATGCCCAGATTGAGCCACTAAGCAGCATGGTGGAAACAGGACAGATTTACATCACTGTGGCTTTGATGGGTTCACTATCAGAACGGAGGCAATTGATGAAATAAACAGCTTCAGGAGAGCTCAGTATTAAACTGTCATTTTGTCAATAAAACGTCATTTCATCAATATAATGTCCGTGTGCCTGAATGCT
The DNA here is from genome assembly GCA_028658305.1 of Pachyuromys duprasi. Classification (NCBI taxonomy): domain Eukaryota; kingdom Metazoa; phylum Chordata; class Mammalia; order Rodentia; family Muridae; genus Pachyuromys; species Pachyuromys duprasi. The sequence goes on along the minus strand of CM053763.1, from coordinate 62,588,356 downwards.
TCTGCATAGTTAATTCTGCTGATGCATTAGGGAATGTTCTACACAATATTAATCAAAAAAGCAGTGTCAGTAGAATGGCAATATATAAACCCAGATATAAAGATTACAAACCTCTCTGAAAACAGTATTCCCACAAGACACTTATATCTGTATGTTTTTTTCATAATGCTGCAATTTGAAAAAATTAGTCAATGAAAAGCAATTAGAGTAATATAGAGAAATCCCCTGGGAAATTAATTTCTTCAAAACATTGTTTGATAAATTGCACTTAGTTTGGAAAATCTTCTGAAGACAGAAACGGCCACGTCTCTGGTTCCTCTGGATGGTTCTACTCCCTGGAACCTGGAACCTGACAGAACTCCAGGTCCTTGAATGCAACCTGAAGCTGCAGGACTCTGGACATCTCTGTGCAGTTTGGGTTGTTTAAGGATCTCCTGATCTCCCACCTACTAGCAGGAAAGTAACTCTTTGCATCTGGCCAAAGCCCCTGATCCTTCACTGTGGGCCAAGGTACTGCTTCGTACTCTTTCTCCAGCCTGGGACTCTCAGCACTCTCCCCTCTCACTCCTGGCCTTACTCATTCCCTGTTCCAGCCCTTATCTCCAGTCCTTAGTCTCCCCTGAAGCCCTCTGGGACCCGAATTCCCATTCTCAAAGGGACCACAGTATACAGAGAACTTGTAGTCCTCACCTGGGATCAACATGGACAAAGGACTAGAGAAAGACAACAATGACAACAGAAACATACTCACCATCTTCCCATGGGATTTGTAGTTTGGGTTACCTTGTCCTGAGCAGGTTCTGCTAAAGATTGGACCCACCAGACCTTGAACCCAGCACGACTGGGCCAGAAACCCCACCTGCCCAGCAGGACCTGGGGCTTTGCTGATGCTCAGACCCACATGGAGCCATGGGCCTCACCTACTCCATTTTGCTATTGCTGCCCAGATTGACCCTAAGGAGGCAGTCTTGACTCCAGACCCAGTGAAAATGGCAGAGATGTGGATTCCTGGGACTAACACAGACTTTGACATGGGACACTCTGCTCCTCCAGCAAGGGCTTTTCCCATTGTGCACTCTGGGTAGAAGGGTTAAGGTGAGTACCAACTATTCATGGAAACAGTAAGGCTTTATGGTGGTTGGGAATGTGCTTTGGGAATGTGCTTGGCAGTCCAGCATTTGCCTAGCACTTGAACCTGGATTCACCCCCAGGTAGCCTAATGACTAACTTACAAAAGCTGCCAGTTTGATAAAGGCTCAGCCCCCTGATCTAGGTTCTGCTACCTTCTCTCCTCTGCGGCTGACCTCATCCCTGCATGGACAGAAGACCTACCCTGTTGTGATGGTTTGAATAAGAATGGCTCTCATTGGCTCTTATATTTGAATACTTAGTCATAGAGTGGCACTATCTGAGAGAGATTAGGAAGTGTGACCCTTCTGGAGGACGTGTGTTACTGAGGGGGGCTTTGAGGTTTCTCTTGCTTCTCTCCCTCCATGCCCCCCACCTGCCTGCAAATCAAGATGCAACTGTAAGCAAGCAAGCCCCAATTTAAATGCTTTCTTTTTTCTTATGACACATCTGTAAGTGCTGCCTTTAAAATCAGAGACACATGGCTGTCGTTCCTGCTCTGCCTTACTCCATCTTTACAGTCCCAGACAAAGACCCTTTCCAAGCCCCTTCATTCTATGGGACTGCCATGTGGTGCCCTGCTTCTGTCGCTACATGGCTATTGTGATTCGATAATTTTTCTTCTTTTCTTTCTTATTTCCTTCCTTCTTTTTTTCTTTCTTCCTTTTTTTTGAGACAGGGTTTCTCTGTGTAGCCTTGGCTGTCCTGTACTCTCTTTGTAGAGTAGGATGGCCTCGAATTCACAGAGATCTGCCTGCCTCTGCCTCCCCAAGTGCTGAGATTACAGGCGCACACCAATGTGCCCAGCTGATTAGATAATTCTTTAGCTTGGACCAAGAGAGCATCATTGAAAGAGTCCAATCCTCTGGGTCTGGCAGAGCAGTCATCTGAATTGCTCAACCACTCACTTACTTGCTCAAGACCTGGCAGGGGCCAATCTGGAAGAGCCAGCAGGATACAGCCACAGCCAGAGAGGCTGAGGTCGAAAACTCCCAAAAGCCAAGAAATGTGAGCAGAATTCAACAGACCTGTGTGCCCTGTTCAGGACACCTGTGTCTCAAGCACACCCTCATCTACAGGTACAAGATAGGCACATGGAGCCATCTCTCAGTCCATTTATTAAATATTTTTTTCCACATGGGAGGTTTATTAGGGGAAGGGGAGGGAAGGGGGAAGGGAACGGAGAAAGGGGTTGCAGAGACTGTCTCTGGACGAGGCAGGAGAGAAAAAGAGCTAAATATTTTTATTTTTAACAATAAAATAACAGTTTTAGTGGACCATTTTGTTTTCTCATGAAAATGTTCAGAAACGACACTTGACACACTTAACTCCAAAGGGCAAAGCAACACCGGTGGAGATCACCTGACACAGTCTTTTAAAACCTCTTTAGCTGGCAAGACAGATATTATTAGCTCTGTATATCACTAAGAGGCCCACGCTGGAATCTAACAGTCCTTATTAATTTAATTATCAAACCAAATTTGCCATCATTACAATCTCTTTGAAAAGAAAAATTGTATTATCAATATATTTCCCATCAAGTATTCCTAGGAGCTTACAATTATCTGTAGATATATTCACGCTCGAAAAGAGGTCCTGTGTGTTAAATATTTTATTTCCATCTGATAGCATTTATCATCTAAAAATGCTTTATAACAGTTTGGAAAAGACAATATCTTTTAAGCTCTAGGCCATCAGTTAAAAGGAAGGTAATTTTGATATATTTAAGTCATGTGGTAATTTTTATGCATATTTTTGACTGGGTTGGAGCCAAGCAAGTGTTTTCCCTCGGTGGTGATATAATTATGAAAGATTCACTAACTAAAAATAAGTGGGGCTTGGACATCATTTAGGATGACGAAAAGGCGACAGTGACGCCGATGTCGAGAACATTAATAAAATGTGTCCTAAATTGCTCTTTAACTAAATCAATAACCTCACTCAGGGCTTAGATCTCAGAGGGCAGCTGCGGGGAAGGGACAGCAGTGCCCTGCAGACCATCTCAACATGGTAAAAGCTAATTGAGACCTTCATCCCCTCTCTTTGATACAGACCTAAGCTAAGTCCTCAGAGTTTTGGATCAGAACCATATGGTCTGTGCTCAGCTCAAAGGATCTCTGTCCCATAGACCAAAGAGAATGCCATTTGCTTGGTAAATTGTTTAAACATAATGCACATTTTAAATAGATTGATATGCAGCTTTTAGATTTATATGTCAGTGCTTCTCGGTGCATGGCTTAAGGCATAGTGGTATGCTACTTTAACCCCAGAACTTGGGAGGCAAAGGCAAGTGGACTCCATGAGTTTGAGGCCAGCTTGGTCTACATAGTGAGTTCTAGGACAGCCAGGGCTACATAACAAGATGCTGTTGAAGAAGAAGAGGAGGAGGAAGAGGAGGAGGAGGAGGAGAAGGAAACCAAGTAAATAAACTACAGAAAAATTATTACAGATAAATCTATTGCAATTTACTTTATTTATTTATTTTACTTTTTATGTAAGAGTATGTTGCCTACATGGTGCCCGCAAAGGCCAGAGGAGGACATTGGATTCCCTGGAACTGGAGATACAGATGGTTGCAAGCCACCACTTAGGTGCTGGGAACCAGACCGGGTCCTCAGGAAGAGCAGCTCTAAAACACTGAGCCACCTCTCAGGACTTACAGTGGATTTATAGTGAGCACAAAAGTAGAAAGAGTATAAATTCAAATAGCAGATTTTTTGCTTAAAAAAACACTAAAATAATATACAAATTCAAAAGACAAAATAAAGGTGATAACCAGTTAAGCGTTAGATATCGGGAAGACCTTCTGGACTGCATGATACAAGAATGATATTCTGGTGCTGGCAAGATGGCTCAGCAGATAAAAGTGCTTATTGCCACACTTGCTACCCTGAGTTCAGTCCCTGGGTTCCATGTGAAGGAGGAGGATAATTGAGTCCTACGAGTTGTCCTCTGACTCCACACATATGTTTCATCCCCCCCACAATAAACAAACAAACAAACAAATGCATATATACATAAGGTGTTTAAGAAAAGCATGCTGAGGAGCTGGAGAGATGGCTGCTCTTCCAGAGGACCTGAGTTCAATTCCCAGCACCCACATGGCAGCTCTGTAACCCCTGTCTGTAACTCCTGTTTCAGGGGATCCGATAGCCTCACACAGATATACATGCAGTTAAAACACTAACGTAGGTGGGAGAGTGGGACCAGAAGGAGAGGAGGAAGGGAACTGTGATTGGGATGAAAAATGAAGAAATGAATCAGTTTATTAAAAGAACAAAACACCAGTGTATATAAAATAAATAAATATATAATAACTTAAATACATGTACAGACACACACACATACACACATATATATATACACATATATACATGTGTGTATATATATATGTGTGTGTGTGTATATACATACATACATATATATATATATATATATATATATATATATATATACATACATACTCAGATTTGGGTATGTCATTTTTTTAGCTGGGCATGGTGGTGCACACTTTTAATCCCAGCACTTGGGAGGCAGAGGCATGTGGATCTCTGTGAGTTCAAAGGTCAGCCTGGTCTACAAATCGAGTCTAGGACAGCCAGGACTGTTATACAGAGAAACTCTATTGTGAAAAAGCAGAAAGAGAGAGAAAAAGACACACAGAGAGAGGAATGCTGTACCATTCTACTTTGTGGAAGATCAGGTGCTATTCATTAGGAGCTCTCACACTAGCCCCCAAGGACAGGCACTCTCTTCCTCTCAGAACCACCAAAGCCTATCCTCTGTCCAAAACACTAAAACAAAGAAAGGCATTCTTGTGATAGAGATAAATTTGACTTTTACAAATCCCTGTGAAAGCCAGGCATGGTGGTACATGTCCTGTAATCCCAGCACTCTGGGAGGCAGAGGCAGGTGGATCGATGTGAGTTTAAGGCTAGACTGATCTATAAAGTAAGTCCAGGACAGCAAAAGCTACACAGAGAAACCCTGTCTTGGAAAAACTAAAACAAAAGAAAACCGTTTTGGGCTGGAGAGATGGCTCAGCAGTTAAAAGCACTGTTTGCTCTTCTAGAGGTCCTGAGTTCAATTCCCAGCAACCACCTGGTGGCTCACAAATTCCCTGTGAAGTGATTATAGTCCCAGTACTTGGGTAGCTGAAACTGGAGAATTGCTCCAAGTTCAAGGCTAGCCTGAGCTACATAATGAGTTGCAGGCCAGCTTGGGCTACAGATTAAAATCTTGTCTCAAAAACAAAACAACCCATCTAGAGACGCCCTAATTGCTGAGTGGTGGTGGCACCTGCCTCTAATCTCAGCACCTGAGAGGCAGGCAGGCTTCTGTGAGTTGGAGGCCAGCCTGTTCTACAGAGTGAGTTCCAGGACAGCCAGAGTTGTTACACAGAGAAACCTTGTCTTGAAAAGCCAAAAAACAAAACAAAACAAAAACAAGAAAAAATAATTCCTTGCAAAATTTTACCAAGAGAGTTTAGAGGTCAATAAAAGGTAGGGTCTCAATAGGAACCAGAATGAACATCTGGTTTATTCTGTGGCCAAAGGGATGCCTAACACACAAAGTTCACCCTCAAGAACCTTGTCAAACTCACACATATACAAACACACACGCACACTCACACACCTCATCTCCTGGTATTATACATATGTTTACAGCTTTGTGTTAGGCAGCATTCAAAGGTATCCGTGGCTACAAGTGGGACGTGCCTCTACAGCAGCCAAAAAGAAAAAAAAAATCATCAAACGGTCCACAAAGAGCCCCTGGGCTGTTTGCCAAGTCCTTAGTTCTGTACACATTCTGGAATTTTGAATCCTAGAACCTAAAGCCCAAAGCCCAAAGAGCAGTCAACTGTGTGGCCAAGATAATCACCTTCCTGGGCTCCCTAGAGGACCCTCGACTCTTGGTTTTCCAAGGCCTAGCAGTGAGAGGCAAGGTCGAGCTGGCCTGATTTAGGATATCATTAGCTGTTTATACAGTACCAAAGTAGCCCATGACGTATGAAAGATGACTTTCCGATCTCAGGGAATAAATCAGGTCCTGCTAGTGATTCCACTTAATACTTAGCTTTAGCCAGTAAAATATTACACCTGCTATTACTCAGGGCAAACACAGCCCCTTCCATTTGTTTATTGAGGAAACCATTTATTTGAGGACATTTAATTGCAATAGTGAAGCCTGACTTGGGGGTTAATCCCAGTTTATCGATGCAATTAAAAGCAGTGTGTGCTGTGTCTCATATTTATTATCTAGAGGTAGAATGTTGACACAAGCCGGTGTCGAGATGGGTGTGCTTGAGAATATCCTCGCTGTGCGAGGTGTAAGGTAGGGTTGCTGTCATACAAACACCAACTACTGCTCAGCTCTATGTCAGCGTTTGCATAGTCTAATTGGGGAAAGACTTCTAATTTGATTTTACTTGGAGCAGTATGAGTTCAAATTGTTATATAGATCCAGTGCTGTTTGGTTTCTTGTCAATGATTCATGGGATTTTAATGCCGGTGGGCAAACACTCTCTTCATCACCAGCTTGGCAGCATTCATAGTCACCTTGCCCTGAATCTCACCTCCTGCCTCTTCCCTGATTGCTGGGTCCAGGTCTTGTATTGCCACCTCTCATCTAAGTCAGTTTCTAGGTATCCACCCCTCAGGGCCTGTCTCCTTCAATGCACACTTCCCTGTGTGCTGTGAGAAGGGGCTGGAAAGGCTGCCCTAGCTGAGATCATGACACTCAACTAGAGAAGGCAACCGAAATGTATCCTTGGAGTGGGGTGAGTAGGTCAGGGGGTAGGTGTCCGTGCTGTCCAAGCACTAGGACCTGAGTTTAGATCCTGGTACTCCCCAAAAGAACACAACAAGAACTTGGGCGTGGCTGTCACACCTGTAAACCCAGCTCTGGGGAACAAAGATAGGAAGAGCTTGGGGCTTACTGTCCACCAGCCCAGCGCCAAGTACAGTGAGAGAGCCTAGGGTGACAGGGACAGCTTATGTCCTCCTCTGGCTTTTGCTCAGGCACAGAAAGGTGTAATTGCAAACATGGATATACACTGCATTCACACAAAAAATAAGTTTTTAAAAATGTCTTCTTGAGGGCTGGAGAGATGGCTCAGTGGTTAAGAGCACTGACTGCTCTTCCAGAGGATCTGAGTTCAATTCCCAGCACCCACATGGCAGCTCACAAGTGTCTGTAACTCCTGTTCCAGGGGATCTGACATCCTCACATAGACATACATGTGGTCAAAAACACCAATGTACATAAAATAAAAGTAAACAAATAAATTTTTTAAATGTCTTCTTGGGATTGGAGAGTTGGCTTAGCAGTTAAAAGCACTGGCTATCCTCATAAAAGGCGGAGGTTCAGTTCCCAGCCCCCACATGACAGTTTGTAGTCTTCTATAACTTCATTCCCAGGGATATTATGCCTTCTTTAGCTTTTCTCCCATATATGTGTGTGTCCATATATGTATATATAGTTCATATATATTCATGTTCACATATATTTATTCATATGTTCATATATACATATATAGGCAAAACACTAGTATGCATAAGGTAAAAATTTTAATTAAAATAAATTTTCTCCTTTAGGAAGCATCTTGAACTTACTTTAGATATCCAGAGCTGCTCTGGGCATGCGCTGGTGCACACCTTTAAACCCAGCACTCAGGAAGCAGAGGTAGGCGGATCTCTGTGAGTTTGAAGCCAACCTGCTCTACAAAGCAAGTTCCAGGACAGCCAGGGCTGTTACACAGAGAAATTCTGCCCCCCCCCAAAAAAAAAGAAGAAGAAGAAGAAGAAAGAGAGAGAGAAAAAAAATACACTAAAAGTCAAGAGTCATTTAGATCATAACCAAACCTTCAGCAGAGTTCAGGGAATCATATGAAAGAAGGGGGAGTTAGTAAGACCTGGAGAGGACAAGAGCTCCATAAAGACCAAATACATCAGGGCACAGGGGTCTTTTAGGAGACTGTTTCTCCAACCAAGGACCATGTATGGATATAACCTAGAACCCCTGCTCGGATATAGCCCATGGTAGCTCAGTAGCCAACTGGGTACCCTAGTAAGGAGACCAGGGACTATTTCTGACATGAACTCAATGGCTGGCTCTTCGACCCTGCCCCACCCCCCCCCGAGGGAGGAGCAGCCTTGCTAGGCCACAGAAGAGGACATTGCAGCCAGTCCTGAAGAGACCTGATAAGCTAGGGTCAGATGAAGGGGAGGAGGTCCTCCCCAATCAGTGAACTTGGAAAGGGGCAGGGGGGAGAAGAGGGAGGAATGGGGGATTGGGAGGGAATGAGGGAGGGGGCTATGGCTGCGATACAAAGTACATAACCTGTGATTAATATAAAAAAATAAAAATAAAATAAATAAAAATAATATCTTTGAAATCAAATGTGAATATAGATACACAGAAGTGTACATGGGTTTTAAAGCACATGTCAAGTTTACAGTTGCTGATGTATTGAATAAATAAAACTGTCGCTGATAAAAAAAAATAAAATTCTAAAAAAAAAAAAGAGTCATTTAGACAGCTTAGTGGTTAAAGCCTCTTGCCACTTAAGTCTGAGGATCTGAGTTCAAGTCTCGGAATCTACATGGTAGAAGGAGAGAACCAACTCCTACAAGTTGTCCTTTAACCTCTGCACAAGCAGTGGTATGTGTATACCCTGCACACACACTGCTCACCATACACACACACTCTCTCTCTCTTACACACATACACATATGCCACCATACACACACTCTCACACACACACATCACATTACACACATACTGCACACATTACACACATACTACACACACAAAATGTAACAACAATTTAAAATTAGCAGCATTTCTACATACAATCATGGATTATCTGAAAAGGCAATTAAAGCAATCCCATTTTTACTGGTATCAGAGAGAAAGAAAGAAAGAAAGAAAGAAAGAAAGAAAGAAAGAAAGAAAGAAAGAAAGAAAGAAAGAAAGAAAGAGAGAAAGAAGAAAAAAGAAGATAGATAGGCATAGTGGCACACATCTTTGATCTCAGCACCGGGGAGACAGAGGCAGGTGTATTTCTGTGAATTCCAGGACAACCAAGAATACATAGACCCTGTCTCAAAACAAAACAAAACAAAAACCAACCAACCAACCAAACACACAAACAAACAAACAAAAAACAGAAGATGAAGAAAAATGAAGAAAAGAAGGGAAGGGAAGAAAGGAGGAGGAAGAAGAAGCTTGTACATAAATTCAACAGAGGTGAAGGGTTGCATACCTTGAACTCTGTTAACCACTGTTGAAAGAAATCAAAGAAGGCCACAAACAATAAAGCAAAGATCATAGAGAGAAGGGCCAAATTCATGGGTCTGAATTTACACTGAAAAATGTCTTACTGGCTAGAAAGATCTGCAGATACCATAAAAATCCTTAGCAGAATTCCAGGGATGGGTTTCATGGAAGAAAAAAAGAAAAGTTAACTGCACGCAGTGGCTCATGCTTGTAATTTCAGATGCTAGGAGTTTCAGGAAGAAAGAATGTCATGATTTCTAGACTAGCCCAGATTATGTAGTGAATTTCAGTCCATCTGGATTTACAGAATGGGAGCTTGTCTCAAAAAATAAACATATAGGGACTGGGGAGATAGCTCACTGGTTAGGCACATTTGTTGCTCTTGTTGAGAACCTGGATTCAGTTCACAGAACCCACATGGTGATAAGCAATCACCCATAACTCCAGTTCCAGGCTAGCCTACACCAATTTCTAGCCTCTGCAGGCACCAGACATGCATGCAGTTAGCACCCATACATAGATATAGGCAAAATACTCATTCACATAAAAAATAAAGTAAGTAAACCTAAAACATTTTAAACAAACAAACAAAAAAGTCACAGAAAAACAAAACGAAGGAAGAAAAGAAGCCTGAAATTCCTATGTAACTACAACAAACCTTAAGTAACCAAAGAAAAAGGAGGCATCACACTTTGATTTCAAGTTACATTAGAAAGCTACAGTAATCAAAACAGTATGTTACCATCTACAAATAGACTTGAAGACCAATGGAACAGAATCAAGGACCCAGAAATAAACTCACGTGTTTATTCTTAACTAGTATCTGATAAGAGTATCTGACAGGACTTGGAAAGGGCAGTGTTGAAACTGGGTATCTCTGAGCAGAAGAGTGAAACAGGGTCCTTAGCATCAACAACCCACAAAAATTAATTTCAAATGGATTAAAAACTTAAATATAAGACACGTAGCTATAAAATTCTTGAAGAACACCTTCTCTGTCTTTTCCTCCTCTTTGTCCTTCACTTTTTAAAAAAATTTAGTTTACGCCAGGTGGCCAGTGCTGGCCTTTGATCCCAGCACTTAGGAGGCAGAGGCAGGCAGCTCTCTGAGTTTGAGGCCAGCCTGTTCTACAAAGTGAGTTCCAGGACAGCTAAGGCTACACAGAGGAACCCTGCCTTGAAAAAACCAAAAATAAAAATAAAAATTTGTTTATGTGTATGAATGTTTGTCTGCAAGTATATGTATGTACCACATGTATGCCTCACCCCAATGGAGGCCAGCAGAGGATGTTGGAACCCCTACAACTAGAGTTACAGACAGTTGTGAGCTGCCGTGTGAGTGCTGGGAATCGAATCCAGGTCATCTGGAAGAGCAGCCAATTCTCCAAGCTGTTGAGCCATCTTTTCTTGAAACCAGTCTTGAAAATGCTTTTTGTTTTAATGTGTTTATCTATAAGTATAGGTGGCTTCAAAGATGGCTAGTTAAGAGCACTGACTGATCTTCCAGAGGATCCACATTTGGATCCTAGCAACTGCATGGCAGCTTAAAACTGCTGTAACTGCAGTCCCAGGGCACCTGCTACCCTCTTCTGGCCTCTAAGGTCAGCAGGCATACATGCAGTACACATACATATAGGCACAACACTTATACACACAAAAATGTTTAATCAATCTTTAAAAATAAAAGTATGAACAACAAATATAAAAATAGACAAATGGGATTGTATCAAATTAGAGAGAATCTACAAGCAAAGGAAACACCACAATAAAAAGGTCACTGCACAATAGTGGAAACATCTATGGATAGACAGAGGGCCTGCAGACACCTTCCCTCAGCAAACACAGATGGCCAACAAGAACAGAAAAACATGCTCAGCCTCTCAGCCTCCCAAATCTTCAAGGAGACACAGGTCAAAAGCACCTTCTAGAAAGGCCATTATCAGAAAAACAGGAGACCAGTGTTGAAAAGGATGCGGAGAAGAGATAATCCATGCACACTGCCATGGTGTGTAAACTACTACTAGAATGATAAATGTTGCAGGAAGATTCCTCAAAAATGTAGGAATAGAGTTGCCATATGATCCAGCAGCATTGCTTACGGGCGTATCCCAAAGGAATCAAGCCAGCATCTTAGAGTGGCCTCTGCACCCCTGTTTCCATTGTAAAATGATTCAAAACAGCCACAACCCAACAACCTCATCAGCAGATGGGCAAAGCGTGCTCACTGCTGAATATTATTCAGCCACAAATAGAAAGAAATCCATCTTACCCTTGATCCGAAATGGATAAAGCTTAAAGATGTCTTGTAAGTTGCACAGAGGAAAATTCACCCACAGAATCTAGCCTGAGAGTGGGACACTGTTTAGACTGCAGGATCCTGGTCTGAGGATACAGACTTCTAATTCAACAGAAAGCATGAATTCCAGAGTGCAGTGTGACTACTGCAGTTACTCAAGCACAATCTGCTTGGCAGTTCTTAAGAACGATGATCCCAAATGTTCTCAGTGCATGTATGTATCCACACACACTTGACGTTTTATAGTTTATATACACATTAAACTATAGTGCTATTGCAATTTTTGTGGGTTTGTCATTCATTCCTTTAAAAACTCCATTTTTCTCTATTGATTATCATCTCCATTCTCTTGGTTACTTTTCTGTAATCTGCATTTTGGAATTCACATTTGAATAGTTAATTGTATTTATGTTTAATACCTGCCTTTCAGGAGTTGCATCCAATGACTGTCCTCCTTCTAGGTCTCCTTCTGGCCTCCTCCCCCTGCCTGCTCATCCTCTTTCCCCACTCACCTGGCTCCCCATTTCCGCAGTCTTCACTGATTTTCACATGATCGGCTGTCCACACTCCTCCCACGTGCCTGGTGCAGTGGGGTGCCCCAGCCTCCTCCACTCCAGCCTCCCACCACTTGGTGCCATAAAGTGTTGTGAACACTCCAGGGACTGAGCTGTGACTTCTTTTTTTCTTTTTTTAATAAAGGAGGAGGGTGAATTCTCTCTGTTTGCCTACAACCGTTATTTCATTAAGGGTGGCATGGTGAGTTTTAAATCCCATTTCTGCAGCTGTGTCTTTCTCCCCCAGCCCAAGCCCCTGAATGCTGGGATTATAGGTGTGTGCTAGCATGTCTTTGTAAACCCAGGGGTGAACACTTTGTGTTCTTGTGTCATGCAGGTATGCAAACAGTCTGTCCACTGAGCTACACCTAGCCAGACCTGCAAAGACTGAGGCGGCTGGAGTTGCTCTTCAGGTGTCAAGCTACAGGGTCAGGGGTCACACACCTCCCTGGTGCAAGTCTCTCCTCAGTACCCAGCTACTGCAGGACCTGGACCAAGAGCATGACCTGAGATCAAAACAGACTGGGTCCAACCTCTGGCTGTGCTATTCCCTAGATGTCCAATTTGGGGAAAAAATCGCCTGTAAAGTGGGGCTGAGGTCACATGCAGCAGTCACACTCTGTCTGCTTCTCAGCTAGGGCTGTGGAGATGCCTCAGCAGTTCAGAGGACAGCAGCTCATAACAGTGGCTCATAATCATCAGTTTCAGGAGATCCAAAGACCTTCTGATGTACATACAAATGTGTGGGCAAAGCACTCAAAGATAGACAAAATAAGTTGCTAAAAAATTAAAAATAATATTTTTTTCCAGACAGGGTTTCTTTGTGTAGCCTTGGCTGTCCTGAAACTAGCTCTGTAGATCAGACTGGACTTTAACTCATAGAGATCTACCTATCTCTGCCTTCCAAGTACTGGGACTAAAAGCATGTGCCGCCGCCACCATCTGGCTTAAAAATAAATTTAAAAAGGACTCTGAGCTGCTTTAAACCACCTCTTGCTTATGAGCTTCTGCTACATTTTGTTGTTGTTTTTGTTTGTTTGCTTGCTTGTTTTTTTAAGATGGGGTTTCTCTGTGTAGTCTTGGCTATCCCAGACTTGCTTTGTAGACCAGGTTGGCCATGGACTCACAGAGATCCTCATGCTTCTGCCTCCCCAAGGGCTGGGATCACAGGCATGCGCCTCAGGGCCAGGCATCTGTTGTATTTTAAAAACCACAAATGAAACTGCTTTCCTTAAATTTGATTATTTTATGGTTGTCAAAATGGCTCTGGAGATGGCAAAATGAAAATTTCATCATGATGAAATTGAAACCTAAAGATATAAAACCGGTTGGCAAGTTAAGTGATGTGAAAGACAGGGAGACCAGCACCGCGTCCTGATACAGTCTGGGAGGAGTTTCTGTGACACACCCCACCATCAATGAACACCGGGCTCTGTGTTTGCTCCTTCCAGAAGCATTTTTACCTTTCTCATCCTATCCCTCGCTTTGTTCCCCCATTCTCTCTCTCTCTCTCTCTCTCTCTCTCTCTCTCTCTCTCTCTCTCTCTCTCTCTCACACACACACACACACACACACACACACTTGTTCTTCTCCAAAAGGCTATTTATAGTCCTCCAGCACAGAAATGGTTTTCTTACAACCAAGCTGGTCACACAAAGGACCTCAAAGGTTCTTTCTAGCTTAGATCATGTTAAACAGCCCAGCTGTGGACAAGTGAGAGGGGCCAGTGAGGAGTTGTGGATGAACAGCCAGAGGCAGGAAGGAGGTTCTGCCCTACTCTGGCAAATGAGCTACAGCAAACAGCTTGTCTCAGGCAGCTGCTCTATCATGTTCAGACTGAACATCCATGTGAGTAGGTCCCTTTGCTTGGCCCAGCTCTGGTCCAGGGTGGAAGAGGAATTGGCAGATATCTGCAGATGTGGGTCAGCTCGGGCTCTGGAGCTGCTCAACTTATTATTCCCTTTAGCTCCTCAGTGTACAGTCACTGAGAGTACCGGAGAAGTGATGCTAAGTAAAGGGAACGTCCCCAGTGGGTGGATGGTGGATTAAAGGGATGTTTGCAAGTCGACTTCTGTGAAGGATCTGTTCTCATCCTGTCAGGCACTAAAGTCATAAGTTTCCCTCTCCAGGGGACCTGAAGTCCACCTTCTCTTTAAAATGAAGCCATGCTGGTTGGAGACTCAAAGCAGATGCAGAGACTCAGGGAACAGAACGTAGGGAGTCAATGGAAGAACGGGACTATAAAAGGACCCAGAGGGGCACAAGAGCCCCACAAGGAGACCAACAAAACAAAATATATTTATTTATGAGCTTCGGCTCATAATATATAAGATATAATATATAAATTATATAATTTGTAATTATATTATGTATAAATATATTATTATGTATATAAATAATTTAAAAAAGCAGGGCCCAAGGGGGACTGCAGAGACTGATGCATCAACCAATCAACCAAAGACCATACATAGAGAGGACCTAGACCCCCTGTTCTGATGTAGCCCACAGACAGCTCAGTCTTCATGTGGGTTCCCTAGTAAGGGGAGAAGAGACAGTCTCTGACATGAACTCTGTTGCCTGCTTCTTGATCACTTCTTCCTAGTTGGGCAGCCTCACCAGCCCACAGAGAAAGAGGATCCAGGCAATCCTGATGCAACCTGATAGGCTAGGGTCACAAAGTAGGGGAGGAGGACTTCCTCCACTTCCCCAGTGGACTAGGGGAGAGGGATAGGGGAGGAAGAGGGAGGGAAAGGTGGTACCGGGGAGGAGATGAAGGACAGGGCTACAACTGGGATACAAAGTGAATACACTGTAAATATTAATAATAAAAAGATAAAGAATGAAGCCATGTGGCTATCCTGTGCTGCTGCGTGTGTTGGGGAGGGGGGGAATGTTGATGTCTGGGGTTGGGCAGGGAGCCTTGTCTTGTGAGGGTCCAGGGTCCTACTACTTCTGCAGCAGGGTCTGTGCCTATGATCCATGCTGACTGAAGAGCAAGGAGGCTGCTTTTGCTGTGATTTCAATAACTGCAGATGCACAATTGGGAGGGACGGACAGGGAAGGCTTCTGTGACAACCCTACCCCACCCCCACTCCCACCCCAAAAAAGGTAACAGTGAAGCCACGGAACAGAATTCTTAAATTGTGTGATGGGGTTGCTGAAGGGTAGCTCTCCACAACTGAAGGCTTCTAGGGAAGGTGCCAGAAGGGAAGGACTCAATTCTGTGAAAAGGGCAGACCACTGAGAGTTTAAACATGCTCTGTAAGTATATAGATAACACAGAGCGGACATTGTGTGTGTGTCTTTTCTTTTTTTCTTACTTCTTTTTTTTGAGGGGGGTGTCACAAAGGGAGGAGGACATGGAAGGATTGGGAAGGGATTTTGATAGGGTACCTGATGTGAATTTCCCAGAGAATCAATAAAAATATTATGTGGAAAAATGTGATTGTAGAGAAGTCACCAATAAACAGAGAGAGAGAGAGACTCCTACTGTTTGTGGAAAGAGCACCCAGATGCCTCAGGAAAGAAGTCTAGGCCTGGAGGGTGGTCACTTACCTTCTTTTATCTGTTTTGCCAAGAAGCTTGAAATGTACAGATTTTGAATGGCAAACACCCCAGCCAATCAGCGGGCCCTGTGGCCACCGGCAGAACTAAGGACAGGAGGTCTTCTTGCCTGGCTGTTGTTGAAGAAGAGTGGACACCTCCCTGGAGCCACAGTAGGTCTTGGGGAACATAGACCTTAGAAGGAAGCATGGCCTTTGCAGAGGTGAATCCAGGTGACAGGTCAGGTTGTTTGGGCAGTCATTTCTACCCTAGGAAGAAAGAAGCTTCCTATCCTAGGAAGAAAGAGGCGCAGGTGATTTCCAATTCACAGTAGGCATTTTCCTAACTTCCTCCCCCTCGGGATGTGAAGAGGTTTTTGGGGCCTCTGGTTTAGCAGGCGCCATCTTCCAGAGCCACAGGAGCTAGAGGGAGACCAAAAGGGGACAATGCACCCCATCTCCACACCGAGGGCTTAGGGGGTTAGCAGAAGACCTGCCTCCTAAATTATCCTACTGCCGTGAGCACACTGTGGTATGTGGAGTGCTGAGGAAGCTTCCTTTGAGGTAGGAGGAATCATTAACAGGGAAGACAAATTGTCGGTAGCTGGTGGCTGCACCCCCCCACCCCGCACTATTGAGGGTCTGAGGTGTGTGTGTGCCCCACCTCAGTAAAGGCAAGGGGGCAGGATAGAAAAAAGGGGGGGGATCAAAGCCATATGAGTAGAAGTGATTTGTGATTCCAAGGCAGAGTCAGGAGGATAGGCATAACGTTTGGTGCCAGACTGGGCTATGTAGCCCGGGGTTGCAGGCTAGCTGGGGTTATAGAATGTCGCCCTGTGTAAAGAAAGGACCAAAGAGGGCTCTGGGGAAGGGACCACAACCGGCCAACATCCTCACCTTTCCCCCACTTTGGGGGAACACAGCCCCTCAGGTATTGAACCCTTTGCTGGTTCCTTCTGCAGGTCTGCTTGTCCCAGACCCAATGGGCTGGACCCGTTTAAAACAAAACAAAACAAAAATTTCCAAACAAGGGCCCTGGCAGCTGGTCTTTGGGATTGAACTGTGCACGCAGAAGCAGGGGAGCGCGGAAGGGCTCCGCCCCCCAGAAGGAGACCCGAGGGGGGCAGGTGTTTAAGACAGATGGGGATGAGTAGTTAAAACCCACATTATATAGTTCTGTATAAAACTGAACGCGTTGACCCATATATTCTAACTGAAAACGGACTCAAGTCGCTTAAAATATTGCAACGTCGATAGGACTAATTAATTGGAAATAAGAAACGAAAGAATACAATTAAACGAGAAGAGAATCATTTTCTAATTTAATAGAGGGACATTTATAAAGATCACAAGCTAAAAGGCATCGAATGATTCTATCGACATTCTATTAAATCAGCCCCGCGACCTGCAGGGAGGAGGACTGCCCGCTGCGTCCTGGCCTGGGTCCGCTGCCCACCTCTGCCTGCTGCACCCCAGCGGCTGCGCGGGAGAAGATTCCTCTGCTGCTCGCCAGACCTGGCCTTCGCTCCCACTCCCGGGGCTCTGACCCGCCACTCTGACCGCCCTGGCCCTGAGGGATCCTGTCTCCCTGGCCAGAAGTCCGGGGTTCGCAGATATATTACAACAAAATTACTAATTGGAAAATGAAATTGTCAATAAAGCACCCCCCACACGTGTACTATATCTTTAAATATTGTGATGTTTTATTAGTCCCATTTCCTTACAATAATTTATTGCAATAAAACAGACACTGCAGGTCCCCTTAAATTGTCTTTTCATAATGAATAAATTTAAGCGGGCTAATTAATATATAAACTAGCCCAATTTGTCAAGTTGATTTGTATTTTAGTTAATTGTGAAAGTAATTACCACATGGTCAAATTAACAGCTTTCTGGAAATGACCAAGCCTGAGGTTTTATTTCCTTCCTGGGTGAAGAAAATTCATTTTTCCAAGCTCTTGATGTGATGAATAAAAGTCATAAATCTGGGTGATTGGTGCAGGCAGAGTCTAAATGGCTTCATATTTCATTTTAGGTTTAATAGAAATATTCATGCTCTGTTTTAATGAAATTAAATTGAAGGGGGATGGGGCCCTGGAGGCAGCCCTGGCTGGGGGCTTAAAGGGACAGTGCACATTTTCCTGTCTTAACCCAAGGGCCAGGGCTAGAGGTCACCTCCAAGTCACCTCACAGGACTCAGTCGGATAGCGGGGAGAGGTGAGGGAGGCCTGAGAGCCATGCCCTCCCTGTCCAGCCCGGTCCACCTGCAGCCCTGACTGAGGAGGCGATTCACACCCCGACCAAGAGTGTTCTCACCGGGCTGAAGTTTCCCCTAGTCTTGTTCATCTCCCCGAAACACCAGTCACAAGGGCCTTCCCAGAGCTGGAGCAGAAGTGAGGTGTCGGCATGCTGCTGACAGGCCGCCTTCCACCTGCCTACGGGCTCTGACAGCCTGCTCCACCCAGCCCTTCCTAGTCCTCCCGGGCACACAGGAGAAAAGCGCTCAGAAGCTCAGGTCAGCAGGCTCCTTCTCTGCTTCCACTGCACACATCCCTCCAGGGAATGTCTGAAGACGGCATGGCCCAACTTGAATTACAGAGTACTCTCTTTCCTAACTGGAAAGACATAGTGTAGTGCGCGGCCAGTCTGCTGCAGTCGGGAAAGGAAGGCTCCAGACCGCGCAGTTCTATCTACCATGCTCATTCGAGCGTCCCCTGGCTCCGGGGATGCCTCCTGGACATCCCTCGCTGAGGCGGGTCCTGACCAGCCGGCCCCTGAGCGGTGCTGATCTGTGACTTGTTGATTCCGTTGAACAAATATGACTTTGATGCGTTTCCAGCCAGAGTGGCTAGCTGATGAATTGAGGAAAACTAATCAGCTTTATTGGGAAACAGGTTTAAGGGCGCGGGCGTGTCAATAACGCTCAGCCTGACCCCCTCGTCCATTAGCCAGGCAGGCTGATTAGAGTGAGGAGACCCTCTCGCCGATTGCACCCAAATTGCTTTCATAAACTCACATTATTAGCAGTCGATGTGAGCAGCTAATTTAGAGAAGACATCCAGGCCCGTCACATCGATCATCGGGTTTATGTATCATTATCTCATTTACAGAATGTCGCAGTGTAATCCGTGTTTTTGGCAATAGGCTTGGCCGCGGGCCGGGGCTGCGCATCGCTCCTTTTTAGCTACGCTGCAAGGAACCTCGTCAGCTCCCTACTACTCTCTCCGCACGAGCAGGGAGCCACCTTGCACACACACACAGGCACACACGCGCCCGGGCTGTCCACGCGCGCTCGCTCAGTGCACACACACACATCTGGACACACGCTCCGCTCCGACCAGCTCCCTGCGCGGCCTGTCACCTAGCTGGGATGCTGGTGGGGGGGGGCGCCCTCTCCTGCGAGCCCCCGGTGCGGAGCTCAATCCAGCCCCGACCTCAGAGTCAGACTAGACCTCGAGGCTCGATTCTGGCCCCAGCAGACGGCGAGCGTGGGTGGCAGCGCCGTCGGCCTCTCCCAAGGCCCTGGCCACCCGGTTGCCGGTTGTCCAGGGACCCACAGGCCGGCGAAGGCCCTTCTCCGCCCTCCCTGGCTGGGGCCTGCCCTCTTCCCCGGGCGGCCGCAATCCCAGGAGCAGCCAGATGCGTCTGGGCGTCGTGAGCGGGCCACCTGTTCCGTTGGGTAATTATTTTAATGTAAGGGGGCTAGAGTCGCCACTTCGCGCCTCCCGCAGTGACAGACGGCGGCGGAACTGCACAGCGCTCCCAGCCTTTCAGTGGAATTTCCCAGATGGGCCAAGGGGAGGCCAGGGCGGGTCACCAGGGGCCCTTTAACGAGTTCATTAGCCAAATTATCTTGCCGGCAGCACAGGTCCCCAGAGACTCTAGGGAGGGCCGGGGAGAGGGTAGACCTTTCTCCTTCCCTGCTGGTCTCTGCAAGAACACACAGAGAAAGGACACCCTACCCAACGGGGCCTAGGAACACCAAAAGGCAATCTGGCATCTCTGGCATCAATCTGGCATCTCTGGCAATCTGGCAATCTGGCTGTACTCCACAGGTATGAGCCAGACCAGCAAAGGCCTGGGGCGGGGTTGGGGAGCGGGTGGAGAAAGAATTACAATGATTAGGAAACAAGGAAATTCTAACAGCCAAGGCACTGACTCACATTCTGGACCAAACCTAGTGCAGAACTCAAAGCCAGAGTCCCTGATACTTTATTCTATGCTTCTTAAGCAAAAAACCTGGACATTTTGGAACCTCGGTTCGTCCATCTGTAGAATGGGAGATAGGTGCGTTTCAGGCAATACTTGGGAAGAGCTTCTGGGGTAACCCAGTTGGGTCCTTCTTACACCCGTGGTGGGGGGCTGTGGCAGGGTTGAGGTGAACCTGACGAAGCCGGTGCTGGGGTAGAACTCCCACTGTTACCTGCCGTTTCCCCGACCCCCAGCTCTGAGATGCTGCACGGGAGGGGGCTCGGCATCCCTGCCCCCTCCTCGTCCTCACTCTGCCTCCTGCAGCCTCAGCTTCTGCCACCTCAGCAAGTAGTGAATAGACCAATTAGCCAGGACTTCCTGCCATTATCTGCTGTAGACTTGGGCATTAGCACGCCCTGATTCACCATAATTTCAAGTCAGAACACACTAAAAAATTCACTCACTGAGGCATTAAAATGTTCCCAGGCAACATCTGTGTTTGTGTATCTGGGTTTCTTCCTTCAGTGTCCTGTTCACGCCAGGATCACACAGGCCCGTGGTGACAGGCCAGGCTAGGCACACACTTTCTGTTGCTATTTTGTTTTTGTATTTTTAAAGCATGCATTGTATTGTTTGCCAGTGTTTGTAAACGTTGTTCCTGGGTCCTCAAGATTGCTAGTGCCCAGAAGTATAACCTTCTCCTTTGGCCTGATGAGGTGCAAACAGGTGGCTTAGAAAGGTGTGGGAGACTTTACAGACTAGGCTTTGTTTCCCAAGCTTCACACCGGGAGTAGGGTTATCATAAAGTGCATTGCTCTGCACTTCAAAACATTTTGTTCCTTTCTGTGGCAGGCTTACCAGCCCTGCAGGTGGGGAGTCATGGAGATGGGGACAGGGCTGCGCGGCCACTTGGAGTTTGCTCCTGTTCTTTGTCCTGACAATGGTATGAAGTTCCTACACAATGAATTTGCAGCAAAATGAAACTAGATCTTGGAGCAAAACCACAGGTTTCCCGGGAAGTCATTTCTTCTGCCGGCGCTGCTCTCTGACTGGCCCCTAGCTGATTAAAAGAACTGAGGTGACCCCTCTTAGCCCTGTTTCTCTTTATGACCAATAGCCATGGCTTCTAGGATGTATAAGAGAAATTGAAAATGCTTTTGGCTTCCTGGGTCAGTAAGAACCCAGTGCAGGGCTGAACTTATGCTCTTCTCCATGTTCTAGTGTATACAGAAAGAAAGAAAGAAAGAAAGAAAGAAAGAAAGAAAGAAAGAAAGAAAGAAAGAAAGAAAGAAAGAAAGAGAAAGAAGGGAAGGAGGGAAGGAAGGAAAAAAACACTACTACCACGAACAACAAATTCTTCGTATCTAGAATAAATTTTCAAATATAAAATACCAATATGTTGCTGGGGTTTTTTGAGTTTATATCTCACTGTCTTTCTCCCGCACTCCTTACAGCCCAGGTTTGGACTGGCTTTTGTTTTGTTTTGTTTTTTTACTGTGAGGAATAGAGACAGTGGAGAGAAGCAGCCGGTGGAACTGGATGGCCTGGGGATGGGCTTGGATTCCAGCTGGCTAGGCAGTGTCAGCTTTAAGCTAGGGAGGAAGAGGGTGGAGCATGCTTTCTGAAAAAGGATGGCAAGAAATCCAGGTGTGTGTGGGGGGTGGGGGGGGGATCGGGGAAGGACTGGGCAGTGTCCTTGGCAAGAGCAGTTCACCTCAGGCTGGAACAGTGGGTCTGTGTCTTTAGGTCACCATCTTCGGAGCCACCTTTGCAAACCACCCTTTGAGAGCTGAACTGGGGATGGGGCTATGAGGAGAGGAGTCAGGGAAGAGGTCAGCAGATCAAAGGATAGTGATAAAGGAGTTGATGGTACCTTTGGCCCTCAGGCTCTGCAGGGGCTGTGATGAGTGGGGAGAACTCACCCTACTTCCCTTCTCCTGATCTCACCTTCCCGTGACCCCAGGCTCTCCACTGAAACCTCTATGTCCCCAGGCTGGGGTTATGTCCCCAGAGAAAGCATAAGCACTGATGTCAGCCAGACCTGAAGGAGGTTGGTCTGACTCCTACCAGGTCCAGCACTCACCCTCTCTGCTTGCGCTCTGTCCTGCTGAGCTACTTATACAGCCTGGGAAAATGCCTCCACCTTTACCACCACCACCACCATGGGCTGTGTCCTGCCTCTCAGGCCACACCACATCCTCCAACTTCATTTTCCTGAAGGGATGCCTTAAAATGTTGATATGAAATTGATTGAATTCTCATGGAGTCTCAAGAGGACCTTTCTCCATGAGGCTGGGACAGGGGATTGCCTGTTTCAGTTCTGGAAATAGCCAGACAGGTATGTAGAGGGAACGTACAAGGAAAACCGCCTTCTATCCAGTTTTCCAGCCAAGACTCCAGGCTTTTAGCCTTACTGTCAATGGCTATTGTATACTGTACCTGCCACATTACACAGGAATAGAAGCAAATGAATAACTGAATGGTAAATGCTGGCCTCACTTGTGTGAGCATGGGCATGTGTAAGTTTGTCCTGAGCTCTTGTATAAAATCCAGGTGTAAAAGATGTAAATTATAACATCTTTTTAAAGGTTTTATTTTTATGTTTTAATTATATGTATTTATTTGTGGGTATGCATATGTGAGTGCAGGTACCCAAAGAGGCCATAAGGGAGAGCCTAGTTTCCTGGAGCTGGAGCTGCAGGTGGTTTCGAGTATGAGTAAATGCTGGGAACCCAACTTGGGTCCTCTACAAGAGCAGTGCTCACACTGAAGGTCTAAACTGCAGAACCATCATCTCTCACACACTCCCAACATCTTATTCTTTTGTGGTTGTTTGTATAAATTAACACTTCTCTCTCAGTAACGAGAGAAGGCTCAATTGCAGGCTATAGTCAGTTAACTTACCTAATGCAAGACTCAAAAAAGAGATCCTAGGCTGTCTACCCTGAATGACCTAACCCCGAAAGAGAAAATGACTGGGAGTCAGCTGATTAAAGGCGCACCAGGTCTTTAATCCCAGCCTCCTTTGGGTAGGAGAGTGCTTCCTCCCTGCTCTCCTAGACCCTCATTTGGCCCCTGGGGCTGCTGGAGAAGGTTGCTACCTGGAGACACAGGGCTGGGAACATTGCTGGGACCAGACCTTTGATCTCGCCTGGAGCCCCTAGTAAGCCCCCAGCTCTGTCTTAGGCTGCCCCAAAGCCAGCTGGGCTGGGTCAATAGACACTGGGAACAGGAAGAGACCCAGCATGCTCACTTCACACATTGTAAAACACACAAAGATCCCAGATCCAGATAACTCCCAGTCTCTTTCTCCACTCCCACCTCTCAGGATACAAGTGACTGGGCACCTCCAATGTGAATTCATTTATGCTCAAACAGAAGCAGAATTTATGATCATATTCAAGCCCTTTGACTTTAGAGAGTCTCTTCGGCCCAACCCCCACTTTGCCAGACGAGTGATATCCATCAAGTCCAGCATGCAGCCTCCCCTCCCCTTTACAGAAGGGGCTCTTCATATAGCCCCACTTGGTTCACAGGTGGTGGGGACTAGTGGGGGTTAGGGCCTGGGGAGTTCTCAAACTCCAAACAAAGCAGGCAGGGTTTGAAAGGCATTTAGAGGCTTTGGGAGCACATTCCCTACACATTAGGATGATTTCACTTAAGGAAACCTGTGCCTAAACTCAGTAGACCTAACACTGCAATATCCGCAGAAACAAAACCCTGGTGTTGTGTCAGAGAGGATGCAGGTCCACCGAGCTCCACCTCAGAGAAAAGCTTATCCGAAGTCGTTCTCTTCTTCCTCCTCCGTCTTTTTTTTTTAATTTATTCTGAGACAAGGTTTTTTTTTTTTTTCTTGGTGTAGCTTTGGCTGTTTTCCTGGAACTGGCTCTGTAGATCAGGCTGGCCTCGAACTCACAGAGATCTACCTGCCTCTGCCCCTTGAGTGCTGGGATTAAAGACTTGTGCTCTCTTCCTTCTTGAATAGTTTTTTGGGGACCAACTCTCACCTGGGGAAGCCCCATAGGCCTTAAAGCCACGCTTCTGTAAAGGTGGGGGGTAAGGATTGGAGCGGTTGGGAGAGCCGCCCAGTGCCCTTACTTGCCTGAGTTGGGCTTCCTCCAGAGAAGGGGTAGGGAAGCTCAGTTCTCTTTTTAATACATCTTGTCCACAGAGTAAGGCGAGATGAAGAACTAGGGCAAATACAGATGAGAAGCTTCATGGGCATCACGTGGGACCTGTGTGGCCCCCAAAATCAGACCTGGTCTTAGTTTCTTTGAGTCTGTGCTCCAAAAGACAAAACTCTCCGTGATAAAAAAAACCTCCTTGTAGCATCATAACAGAGATTTAGGAGGATAATTACAGAAAGCAGGTGTTCACAGAACAGACGTGTTCCCTCAACTCACTTAGAGGCTGCATTTCAATCACCCCAGAGAGACTGCACCTAAAGGCAACAGCTATGGAGAAAAGATATTTTTCAGACTAGCAGTTGGCCTTTGGCTTTGTAGCATTTACTCCAAGTTGCTCCTGCTCTGTCCCCGGCTTTCCAGCCAGGACAGTGCATTCAGAACTACCCTGTCATTGGAGAAAAAAAAAAAGTCCCACTGGTCCCAGCAGAATCACGGTGTTAAGTCTTTCCTGAATAAAACCTCTTGAGGAGAAAAGCATAATCCTTATAGTTATCTCAGCACACACACACCCCGCCGCCAAGAAAAAAAAAAAAAAACCTCAAAAAAAAAATACCACCAAAAAAACCCCTCACTTGAAATAGCCTTGCCTGCTACTTTTAAGTTCCCCATTTCCGATCTTTTATTAGCCTCTGGCCTGCTTAGGAAGCCACTGGAACTCCCTCCCACTATCCTACTTTCCTCCCTGTTTGGGGAAGATGCCTGAGGATGTAGCTAAGTGAGAAAGCCCTGTTAGTGGCCGCTTGGTTATCAACCTACTTATTGATTGGTTACACTTTAAAAAAAATCTCTGGAAACGCTTTTACTGTAAATATTTGATGTGTGTGCAGGAGGACGTCTGGACTCACACTCTAACACCTTGCTAGTCGGAAACCCGCTCTTGATTTTCCTGACTGTGGCCGGCAGGAGGAGGCGAGAGCCCCGATTGTGGCTCCCTTAGCCTCGGGGTTGGAGCAGGCAGAGGGTGCAGACTCCCACAGGCTTTTTCCCGGGACACGTCCACAGGCAAGCCTCCGTCAAGAGAACTCTGTCGTCACCTAGGTCCGACTGCTCTCTCTCTACCCTGACAAAGATTTGTGGGTGTCAAACTCTCACTAACACCATATTTATACCAACCGGAATCCTGCAAACAAACATTTGTGGTGCAGGAGACTTGAGTTGATGGGCCGGTAAGAAGGTTTGACCTGCAGAGCGTTGGTGACGCAAACCACCTAGAGATTGAGGGAAGCCAGAGATTCTGGGAAAACGAACTGTCTTCAGTGTGCTATGCTGAAGGTCCGGGTTTGGGACCCTAGTGAGCATCTGGGATGAGGAATCACCTTGTTCCCAAGTGCCGAACAGTCCACAACTCCGGCAAGGGCGCACGAGTCTCCGGAGGAAAATTAGCCGTCGTCCGGCGGAACAAGGTGTCGTAGAAACTCAGGGACACCCACTGGGACCCAGGGTTACCAGCGCCCGCCACCGTCTCAACACCAACCGAGGGACAAGCATGTGATCAGCTCCCTAACTATCCCAACCTGCCTCCTCCCGGCTTCCGCCGCAGCTCACCCTCCGCTGCTTAGGACCTGGGGGCGCAGGGGCGGGGCGGCAGGCTAACTGGACGGTGACAGGTGCGCCCCTCGGCCAATCGCCGGGCAGACACCCCTCCTCGGGGCCCCGCTGAGCGCGCCAATCCCAGACTGCGCTGAGCTTCAAGTGTGCGGAGGGGCGCGGGTCCCCAGCCAGGCGCCAGCGGCCTCAGTGCGGTCGCTAGCGCGCTAGCGGAGCGGAGAGCCGGCCTCCCCAGCCCGTGCCCGCGGGAGCGCTCGCGTGGGAGTTTACACCAGTGAGCGGAGCGCGGTCCCCACAGGGACTGCTGGGAGGAGGCGTCCAGACCATGGTCGCTCTCCACTGAGTTTCCGGCTGCGACTCTGATTATTGGCAAATAATCGCAATAACAATACCGCGAGCCCCGGGGCTGGCCACCGCCACGCTCAGTCTCTGCCAGCCCGTTCGCGACCGCGTCGCCCACCCTTGGCCCTGACCGTCAGCTCCAAGCGAGCCCATGGAAAAATCCAAAAATTTCCGCATCGACGCCCTGCTGGCGGTGGATCCCCCGCGAGCCGCCTCCACGCAGAGCGCGCCTCTGGCCTTGGTCACCTCACTCGCTGCCACGGCGTCCGGCCCCGGGCGAGGCGGCGGCGGTGGCGGCGGGACCAGCAGTGGAGCGAGCCGCAGCTGCAGCCCCGCGTCTTCCGAGGCCCCCGCGGCCCCCGGCGACCGCCTGCGGGCTGAGAGTCCGTCGCCCCCGCGCTTGCTGGCTGCGCACTGCGCGCTGCTGCCGAAGCCTGGGTTCCTGGGCGCCGGAGGAGGCGGCGGCGCGGCGGGTGGGCCGGGCGCTCCCCACCACCACGCGCACCCTGGTGCCGCCGCCGCCGCCGCCGCCGCCGCGGCTGCCGCTGCTGCGGGCGGCCTGGCGCTGGGGCTCCACCCGGGGGGCACGCAGGGCGGCGCGGGCCTCCCCGCGCAGGCGGCTCTCTACGGACACCCCGTGTACAGTTACTCGGCGGCGGCGGCGGCGGCCGCGCTGGCTGGCCAGCACCCGGCGCTTTCCTACTCGTACCCTCAGGTGCAGGGGGCGCACCCTGCTCACCCTGCCGACCCCATCAAATTGGGTGCCGGCACCTTCCAACTGGACCAGTGGCTGCGCGCGTCTACCGCGGGCATGATCCTGCCCAAGATGCCGGACTTCAGCTGTGAGTACCTGCACCCGGCCAGTTCTCATGCGCATCCTCCTCTCCCGCACCCCCTTCCTTTCTGCCCTCGGCTCCCAGCGAGCTATGGGAGCGCAGCGAAGCCCTCACAGCTCATCCCTGGGCCTGTGAGGCCTCGCGTGGGCCGCGCGGCGTGAAAGGAGCAGCGAATTATTAAGATGGCCACGAGCAGGCCTTGCCTTCTCTTTCTCTTAACGGACAGGGGAGGTTGGAGGTGTGAGGCTGAAATATAATGATTAACCTGAAGGCTGGAGAAGGAAGTGCGCGGGAAGGCTAGTCAAAAAAAAAAAAAAAAGCCTCGTATGGAGCAGGTTTTAGGGTGACTGAAACCTGGGACTTATCATGGGGAACATGAACTTGGCCAGGGGTTCCACAATAGGTTACAAAGAAAGAGACACATCACTGGGTCCATAGGTAGCTAAGCTAAAAATGGACTCCTAGAGTCACAGCTTTACAAGGCCAGGGCCCCAGCTCTTTCCTGGTCCTTGTCAGGACCCTTCCTTCTCAGGAGGGCAAGGGGTGTATGTGTTGGAGGCGGGATTGTCCTGCATACAATGTCCAAGAGGTCTGTTCTGAACAGAAGGTAGCAGGGACTCTAAAGAGCAGGTGTCTGCCTGGGAAATCCAGGTGCCCAGCACCTTCAGGAGCTCCTGTCCAAGGTAGGAGCAAAGAGGGTCCAGTCTTCTACATCTTCTCTGCCACCCAGGAGGCCATTTCAGGGGCCGTTTCAGAACTCCCTGGCACATGCAGCATATGTGCAGGGCACCCTAGATCTGACTCCTGCCTGTGCCTCACGTGGGCAGGGGCAAGCTGCCTTTCCATTCAGGATGATCCAAAGACGTATGTGGCTTTCCTCTGTCAGCCGCCCAACATCCAAACAAAGAGACCCCATTGTTTCCGTCTGAGTGGGTTTGTTTAGACTGGGGAGGTACAGGCACTGGAGGGAAAAAAGCGAAAAAAAAAAAAAACGAAAACAGAAGTAAACACTTGCCAGAATTCAGATTCCTCTGTTGGAAGCAGTGGTTGTGACTGAACAGAGAGCGAGGGCCCCCAAGAACTGCAGAAGTAGCAGGCTGGTGTGAGAATCCCGGCCTGCTCGCGTGTTTGCTCACAGCAAGCCAGGCTTTCCCAGCTCAATCCAAGAGAGCCAGCCTCGTTTGTTAGTTGATTTCAACAAAGAGGGAAGGCTCCCATGAACTGCAGTTGGGCTGCAGCTCAGACATTAACGAAATTATTCCTAGCCACTAAGTCCTGGGCAGCATCTGAGCCTGGCCATGGAACTCAGCAAACCCCCTCAGGTGGAAACCTACCCACGAGTGTCTACTCTAGCCGCATTTCCCGGACCTGAGAAGCATAGTGATCCAGAAGGAGGCTGGCTTGTGGTGACCAACAAGCCTCCATGGCTCTGGGTTTCCCACCACTCAAATGCTCTCTGGTGGGGAAAGGATGTTTTCCTGGAGGCCATAATCACTAAAAACCATGCGAGTGGGAAGCTCTTGCCAGCACAGCCAGCCTATGGTGTCTCACAGCCGGTGCGTTAAAACATGGCCAGTTCTACCTTAGGAAAAGGAAAGCAAGCCCCAGACCCCAGTGGACACTGAGGAAAGCAGCAAATGGTGGTGGCCGAATGTGCTCTATTTCTGGAACTTCCCTCTCACCTGGGAAAGCTAGCTTGGTCTCCTTTAATTGGTTGTTTCTAATAGATGGCATTTCCCAGATGATCCTTTCTGAGACAGTGTTTTAATTAGAGTTCTAATGTATTGTCAAGTTGGGAATTCGTAGCCTTGTTTAACTAAAGCAGGGGGCGTGGACCTTCCTATAAAGCAAATTGCCCATCCCTGGGGAGCCTGAGCTCATCCCAGCCAGGGGCTGGCCTCTTTCTTTCCTTTGCTTTCTTTCTTTTATTGTCTAACACTCTTTGGGCTCCTGGGAAATCAAGGGAAGTTTCGTTTTGAGGTCATAAAATTCTCTGTGATGTAACCGTGCGAAATTATGTAAATAAAACTAGACAGATCTCCTGGAACACACAGAAAGCCAGATCCACTCACAGCTCAGCCCTTAATTTGAGTAATGAGAATCATCCGAACAGGCTTCCAGTCCTCAGCCTTTGCCCTCTGCACTAGGAGGGCTTGTCAAGGCAGACGTGGAGACCCCAGATGGATGCTTCTTTAGACTCCAGTTTCTGTCCTTCACCCCCTCCCTCCCCCGCGGTCTGCACGCCCCACACCTCTTTCCTCCCATTCTGCTTTAAGGCTGTGGTGGGACCAGGAGGGTGGCTGCTTCTCCAGCTTGAGAAGGGGGAAGGTCCTCCAAGGAAACAGGGGCTACTTGGTCTCTTGCTGGACAAGCTACCCAAGCCTTCAGACCAACCCTCTTCCTACGAGGGTTCATTCAGGCTCTCTTTGATTGCGACCCTCAAACGGAAAGATTCCCTGTTTGAGACAGTCTATTAGAGACAAGCCCTCCACTTCCACTCAGTGTCTGAGGCGTGGGTCCCCTGCTCCGTGGGGAGTAGGCACTGATGTTGAAGAAGAAGCCCACTTCTGCGGGGTGGGCTCTGGAGGTTGGACCCTGGGAGGACAAGGGCAGCGAAGGGTGGAGGCCGGCAGAAGACAAGCTCACAGAGGCCCCTTGCCCCTTCCGGTCCACAGCCCAGGCGCAGTCGAACCTCCTGGGGAAGTGCCGAAGGCCCCGCACTGCCTTCACCAGCCAGCAGCTGTTGGAGCTGGAACACCAGTTCAAGCTCAACAAGTACCTGTCGCGGCCCAAGCGTTTCGAGGTGGCCACCTCCCTCATGCTCACCGAGACCCAGGTGCGCCTGACACCCCACCCCCGGGGCAGCCTGTCCCACCCCACCCCCCAAACTGCCCAGGCAGGTGCTGCTTTGGGGAATTGAGTCCCAGCTCCTTGACCTTTAGGTTGGGTGTTAACTCTCAGCAGGGGGAGTTCTAGGATGACCCAGAGCGTCTTTCTGCCTGGAGGCCGGATTCAGTAAGCTGAGGTGCAGGCTGAGGATCTGTGCTTAGCAAGCTAGTCTGGGGAAGGTGTTCCCTCGGGCCACATTCGAGGAGGCTCTTTTTTCTAGAAAGGTAAGGCCTTGAGAGTTTAGGGACCCGCCAGCCGCCCCGGTGCCTTGGAGGGGCGTAAAGCGCTCCCAGCTGGGGAGTTGGGAGCGCCGCGCCCGTGGGGTCCCTGATACCTAAGGTAGACGTAGTGGCGAGGTGGTGGAGAAACTGCTGCCCAGCCAGCTTCTTAGTCCTCTAGGGTGAGGGGGATCGGGGCGCAGGGGTCCCGGTGTGTTCTCATCCTCTGGGCCCGTGGGGTGCAGGTGGCGGGTTTCTCACGTCATCTTGTGCCGGCAGGTGAAGATTTGGTTCCAGAACCGACGAATGAAATGGAAACGCAGCAAAAAAGCCAAAGAGCAGGCCGCGCAGGAGGCAGAGAAGCAGAAGGGCGGCGGAGGGGGCGCCTGCAAAGGCGGCGAGGAGAAAGGCGAGGGGGAGCTGCTGGGGCCGCCGGGGCCGGGGGACCAGGCTGGCGGGCGGCGCCTGCGGGACTTGCGGGACAGTGACCCGGATGAAGACGAGGACGAGGACGAGGAGGACGACCGCTTTCCCTACAGCAACGGCGCAGGTGCCCACGCCGCGTCGTCCGACTGCTCCTCTGAGGACGACTCTCCTCCCCCCAGGCCAGGCGGGCCGGGGCACCAACCTCCACCCCAGTAGTTGCCTACAGCAGGGACGCTCCTGACGGCCACCCGGCGGCGTCTTCGGGATTCGAACCCGGCCCGTGGCCTGTGGCCAGACCGTCCATCCAGGTGCGGGCTGGGAAGGGGGTCCTTTTTGCAGAGAGAGAGAGCAAGCGAGCGAGAGGGAGAATATGAGAGAGTCAGTCCAATGTGAACTTTCGTTCTTTTACATTTAATTTTGGGTTGTGTTGGCCAGAGGTGTTTTGTGAGAACAGACCCTTTTCTAGGAGCAGCTCCTGCCTGACTCGTCCTTCATCGGAGAAGGGGGAAAAAACGACAGTGTTAAGCGACCTAAAACTTGAAACCTCCTTTGGAGACAACCATTCTGCTGAGATTTGAAAACAGAAAAGGTTTTGTGCCTATGTGTGGGGGTGGGGTAGGGGTGGGGTATTATGTCACGATCATTCAGACTGCTGAAAAATCTCAGAATGGTAGTGTATTTTTGTATATTGTATTTATATATAAAGAAAGAAACGTCTACTTATGCATGCTAAATTATTTAGCTTCTCCATCCTCCAGGGTGGAGATGGAATGTAAAATAAATTGGTTTTGTACTGGATAAGAGTGGGGGAAAACCCTTTAATTTTGAACCCAAGACCTTGTGCAAGCCAAGCAAGTACTCCGCCCCTGGGCCATACCACCAACCAGCACAAATCTTGTGCGTCCGGACGGTTTGGGGCAGGGTGTCTATTATCAGCAAAGGGTAAAAATGGCAAGTGGGTGTCAGGACCACCTCCGTGCCTGGGCGCTCAGGACCGAACCTGACTGGATTCCGGAGGCTGAAGGTGCAGGGGTTGGTGGGGGCGCAGGTGTGAAATGTTGCTAAAAATACCCAAGGCCTGGTGTCAGGCCTGTGCAGACTTTAGCTGGATGGTTTTGAGCAGTTTGTTGCCCATTTACTTGCTGGATCCTTTAGCTTCATCGGCTGTGTGTAACATGGTGTTTGAATGTTCCGGAAAATAAGCTGCCAACACCTAGGTGTTAGTGGCATTTGGGGTCCTAGCGATCGCTAGCGCTAAGCAAGCACTTTTCCGAGAAAAGCGCTTAATGGCTCTCTGAAACGCGTCCTCCTTTTGACCCGGACCCCCTCTGCCAGCACTATGTCCCTCATGCTGGCCAGGAACAATTTTGTTGGATCTGTATAAATGTCTTCTGAGAGGATGGCGGCAGGAGGCGAGAGTGCCCCACGCCAGGGCTGCAGCCACTCTGGGTTAATAAACCTCTGCAGCGAACGCCATCAATCTTCCAGCCCCTGGGCCATGTGCGGCACACATGCGGGACCCAGCCCTAGGCGCGCTGGGCCTCTGCATTCTGACTCTGGCCGAAGACCCCGTGTCCACCGGGTCTGGCTCGTCCTCCGCTCCCCATTCCCCCTCGGCTGTCTTAGAGGCCGACCTCCAACCGAGATCAGCTGAAGAGACACCCTCTCTTGTGTGCGCCTTCTGTCACTTTCTCTGCCACCCCTGGGTGAGAGCGAGCAGCCCCCTCCCATTGCTTCTGCCCTTCCCTCCCTCCCTCCTTCCCTCCCTCCCTCTCAATCGCGGAGGGTTCAGAAGGGCCTGGAGTTTCATTTGGGTGATTACAGTGGGACCAGCGGGCCACTCCTCCATCTCAGAGCCGAGCCAGATTAATATCCTCCTGGCAGCTCATTATCACCCTGAGCTCCTTCCGTAAAATCCGAGCGGGCCTAGGCGGGGCGCTAGGCTAAGCAGCTGCCGAGTACTGGTGCGCGCCCGCTAATCTTAGCAGCTTTCCCATCCAAAGGCGCTATGAGCGAATCCGGACTGGGTTTACATTTACAACTGTCTGAAAAAGTAAAGGGCTGGAGGAAAGAAAATGGGGAAATCTGAGAGGAGGAGGAGGAGAGAGAGAGAGAGAGAGAGAGAGAGAGAGGAAGGGGGAAGGAGGGAGAGAGACAGAGACTTGGAGAGAAGAGAGACAGAAACACACACACAGAGAACCAAACGCCCTCTTTCTTCTTTTTAAATATGTATGTGTCTCTTTTTAATTTCTAACACATTGGCGAGGTTCAGCCTCCAGCAATCTCTTCGCAGGCTTGCGAACATCTGGGGGTTATTTTCCCTCTGAGGATGGCTTCCCAGTCTCAGAGCCTCAGAGCCCTAAACCTTGGGCAAACAGAAAAGGGGAGGCCTGGGCCTTGGCTGGAAGGCTAATAGCTGACCTGGGAACCCAGTGTACCCCACCCGCAAGTGTGGAACAAAGGCCAGCTGACCGCTGAAGAATCAGCGACGCGGACAGCCCCTTCCGTTTCTCCCCCACTCGGGTACAGCAGGGCAGCGAATCTCTAGTTTGGCGCGCAGATCCGCTGCCGGCCTCAGTGTCTCAAGCCAGCAGCCTAATCGCAGCGGAATTTATCTCGCTAATAAATTTAATGATCAATTCGTTCTTGTCACAGTAGCTCTTCCCCAAATCAATTATAGCAAATTTAAATATAATCACTGGCTCGTCCTGGCTTCCTCCGGGCACGGCGCACATTCATTCCGCCTAAGGAACTGTGGGAGGCCTCCAGGCCTCTGTGGAGGGCCGCGCCCCCACTCCAGGCTCTGCACTCAGGGTCACCGACTTGGCTTTGCCGCCGGCAGGGGCTGCCTTGGGCCTCTCCTTAGTCCACACTCTAGCCCCTGCGACCCAGCCAGTTGGGGGTGGGGGTTAAGGCTTTGCAGTCTCAAGATTTTGGTTCTCAGAATCAAGCCAGCCAGGTCTCCATAGTGGTCGTCCTGATGTCCAGAGTTCAAGTTCCAAGCATCATACTGAGAAATCCTCAGGTGACTCAGCCCGCAGCTGATCTTTCAACCTAAATGCATTTCCGTAGAACGAGGCTGTAACCCTCACTGTAATGTCTGGGTCCAGTCCGACGCCCCACCTAAAGCTGACCTAGACTCCCAGCTCTATTCTCATAACCTAAGAGTCTCACTCTGAATACTGATTTCTTTAGTTATTTGATAAAACAGTCTACACAGGCCTTTACCACCCTTAAAGCCAGTGAGAGACCACGGAGACAGGTTAATAATAGAAGGTTTGGAAGCCCAGGGCAAGGAGAAAGGGGAGATGTGCCTGCTCTTTTCACATTAGCCCTTCCCTGAACAGTGTCCATGCAGATGTCCAGATGGGAATCAGCTTGGAGAAGGAAGCTTATAACTTCATGGCCCCTAAAGCACAGACAAGAACAAACAATAAAAATAACAACCACAACAAATAGGCAGATGGGAGTCCATCACTGGAAAAATTCAGAGCCATGAAGGACACAGTGAACACAAACGTCCATTTTGAAAAGACAGAAAAGACTTTGAGCCAATGGGTTAACACAGAGAATAGAGAACTACAATTTAGCAGCAGCAACAAAACAAAACAATGCAACTTCAGACTAACAAGGACTATGGCAGACACACAATGTCCAGGAAGAGAAAACCAGCCAAATCTTTAGGATGAGAGGGCCCTATGCAAATACAGAAGACTGCAAATGTTAGTGAGGATGTGGAGGAATTCGCTCTCCTGTGCACTAGATGGGAGTATGAAGTAGTGCAGTCATTGTGGAAAACAATATAGAAGGGTCTCAAAAAAAAAATCAAAACTGCAACTGCGTTGGGAATACAGCTCAGCAGTAGAGTGCTTGCCTGGCATGTGTAAGGCTGTAAGTTCAATTCTCGGCGCTCCCAAACAAGATTAAACCAAACTAATGTATGAGACAGCAGGCTCTGAAGGAGAAACGAGCACACTCATACTTTTACAGCATTATTGTTCAAAAAAGGCAACAACTGGAAGCAACTTAGATGTTCAACTGCAGGTGAATCTCTGAGCAAAATGTTCATGCTGTGGAGGACAGAAGGAAGGCTCTGTTACTTGCCTCGGTGTGAGGGCAGCCTGGGCTACAGAGCGAATTCCAAGGCTATACAGAGAAACCCTGTCTTGAAAAACAAAACAACAACAACAAAAAAGGTATACATATGTCTCTGTGTTCTTGTAAGCGCAGGTGCCCTTGGAAGGCAGAGGCACCAGATCCAGATCCTGGGAGCTAGAGTTACAGGCCTTAAGTGGGTGTGGGCACCAAACTCGCTCTTACCCACCACCCCAATGGCATCATTTTAGACCTGTCAGAAAGTCTTTTGGTGGTTGCCAAGGGTGGAAGGAGAGGGTGGGGCTCAACGACCCTTTCACAGGGGTCGAATATCAGATATCCTGCATATCAAATGTCTACATTACGATTCATAACAGTAGCGAGATTACAGTTATGAAGAAGCAATGACAACAATTTTACGGCTGAGGTTCACAACACGAAGAACTGTGTCTATTGAAGGTCGCAGCGTCAGGAAGGTTGAGAACCACTGATCCCAGGAAGTTGTTCCCAGTAACAGAGCTTCAGTTTGGGAAAATAAAGTTCTAGAGATCTGTTACCCACAAGGCGCATTTAGTTAACATTATTGTCCTGCCCACTTAGCAATGGTGGTGAGGAAGATGGGCCTGTCACCCCAGCACTGCAGAGGATGGCTGACCCCAGCTGGTGCTGAAGCTGGTGGACGGTGATGTCAGGAGCCTGGAACCGTTCTCAAGGCTCAGGCAGGAAGATTGCCAGGGGCCGATGTGGGCTGCCAGGCGAAACCCTATCTAAAAAAAAGAGAGAGGTGAAGATGTGTGTCACGTTTTCACTCCCAGCCTCTGCATTCTTAACTCCCCCCCCCCCACACACACACACACAATCGTAGGGTTCCCTTTCTCTTTTCTCTTACAAATTAAGGCAGGAACTCTGTAGAAGCAGCCGGCGCCAAGCCCTTTGCTCTCTGTCCGTTAGCTTCGCTGTGCGTGGTTTGGTGCCTTGTGCTTCGGGGTGGTTCCAGCGCACGTGTTAGCAGTCAAAGAGGTGAGGGGTCCTCCCTAGCCTCGGGCGTGCGGGGCCAGTTTGAGAGAGTGCTCCTGCCGGGCCTTAGAGTCAGTCTCAGGGCCAGCTAGAGGAACCCCTCGAGGGAGAGCGGCCGTGGAAGGTGGACTGGAGGCGTTGGGGACCCTCTGGGAAGAGACTGGGAGCCGCCTCAGAAGCATCGCAAGGTGTGGGTGCTATGCTTCCCGCCCCCAGTATCAAAGTCCTGCGCTACTCTGTGTCTTCCTCAATAAAATTAATCCTTTGGAGGTGTGACCTGCGCTAAGAATGCCGCAGTGTTCAGACCACAAGAGCGAATATGTTTTTCAGATTTGGGTTTTATGGTCGGATTAAAGTTTATTTTCCATAATAGGACACCTAATAAAACGCATAAAGCCGGCCGGGGCTCCAGCTGGCGGCCTCGTTTAACACTTTCACTTCGTAAATCACTTCGGGCGCGCCAGGTGTGCGGCGCGGGCCTGCGGGGCGGGTGGCGGAGGCTCGGCTCGGCTCGGCTCGGCACCCCGCACCACCTCGCTGCACCTCGAGAGCGCAGCTCCCACCGCCTGGAGGCCGCGTCCAGCAGGAGGCGGCGCGGCGCGGGGTCACCGGCCGCTCGGCCCCGCGCCGACCCCGCATTCCGCCGCCCGCGCACCTGCCGCCCCGCCCCGGGTACACACCGCGCCTGACAATGCGCAGCTCCGACCCATTGTCCCGGGCGGCGCAGGGGCGGGACGCAAGGTGACACTCCCCTCCCCCGCGGGCGCGGCAAGGGCCAGAGCGCGGTTTACCCAGCTGGGGAGGAACAAAGGCGCGCGCCTTATCTCCGCGACCCGCGCAACCGATTCTGGGCAGCGCCGCGCGGGGTCAGGCCCGGGGCGCGGGGCGGGACCCAGGCTGGGACCGCCAGAGGGAACTACCTGCCCACGGGCTCCACTAAGTGGTGACCCCGGGGGACTCCTTGTTCAGTGACGTGCTTGAATAGATCCCGGGAGCTCTGGCTGCAGAGCAGGGCACGCTCTGGTCCTGGGTTCACGACTCCCTCCCCCACAAGACAAAACGAGGAGGCAGACTGTGGAAGCAGACTATGGGAGCGGCATGGGCTCCTGGTTAGTGTTGAGAGACTACCAAGTTTCACCAAGATGCTTGCAGGTTTTATATGTGTTATGTCTTAATTTTCCTAATTAGAATAGTTCTTTCAACCGTAATGTTTATTTTTTATGCTGGAATTCAATAAAATAAAGAAACGGAAGAAAACAAAATAAACACCACCCCCACCCCCAAAGGGGGGCAGGGAGCATCCCAGGCAGCTGTGAGGCTGGGTTTGTTCAGCTTTCTCAGCCTGGTGTTCCCAGGTGCTCACAGGCTGCCTGGGTTAAGCCCTGGCTTAGCTGCCTCTTGCAAATTTTGCCCCAGCTTGTGTCAGAGGCGCTTTCCTGCAAACAGGCACAGCTCTCCTGTCTGGCTGGCTCTAGCTCTTCAAGTCAGGGGCTAAAGGAGACAGAGAACTTGCAGTGTATTAAAACATCAACAATTTACAAAGGGAATGTAAATCGTGCCTTCCTCACCCCCCAGGCAACCCACTCTTTATCCTAGGTCTTCAGGTTCATGATCAGCCTCTGATTAGGTGTCTATGCCACCCAGAGTAACAATCCCCCTGTCGCCCTTTTCCTTTCCTTTCTTTCTTTCTTTTGGAAATTTTAATTTATTTTATGTGCATTTGCCTGCATGTGTGCATTGTGTACTGCTTGTATGCAGGTGTCCTTAGAGCTCGGAAGAGGACCTGGGATCCCTTGGAACTTGAGGCTGCGAGCGGTCAGGTGGGTGTTGGGACCTCAGGTCCTCAGCAAGAGCAGCCAGTACACCTGACAGGTGAGCCTTCTCCTGACTCTCTTTCAGCCTTCTGCAAAAGAGCACTACCTGATGCTTGGTCCCTGAGTTGGCCTCTGATTTGGCCTGAATGCACTTTTCCTCTGCACTTTAGATGAGGCTGTGACTGACCAACAAGACACTTGCATATACCAGACTGCCGCTCTGCTTACTGCTCTTGGTAGCCAGTCAGCATTTGGAGAGGCTGGCCAGAGACAACCCTCCCAAGATGTCAGCAAATGATAGCAGTCATAATCATTCGTCTAAATCAACAATTATCATGGAAAGAGTTTAAGCCCCTCCTTGGGCTGCAGTAGCCAGAAGCTCCTTGATACAGTGAGGACCTTATTGGCACTGCTTGTATTTCCCAGCCAAGCCTTCATGATGTGTCACTGAGTTCTGGCCTGTCTACAGTTCCCTAGACTTATCATCAAGCAGTATTTATCCAGTAACAGTATTTGTCCAGGTACCTGACACTGCCAGACAGAATACAGACACTCTGAGTCCAGCAGGCTGGAATCTCCTAAGAAGGAGGGTGAGCTTCAGCCCCTAAGGAAGAGGTCTGCAAAGCAGTCTTCCTTGTGTGTAAAGGCACTGTCTGGTGCTGCTACTTGGATGCTTAAGTTAAAAGACCCTGTCTGAGAACATGTCAGTACTAGGTTGGCTCAGATGACAGGGATACCTGGTAACTGGTAACAGACAGAAGCTTCTTTCTAGCCTATGTGAACAGGCTGTCCAGGACCACACTCACTAATGTACTCACTGGTGACCAGACTCTTTCACCTGATGACATTTTCTCCCTGGCCCCATATCCCAGCTAATAAGGTGGTAGGGACATGTTTAGTTACTTTTCAAATGGCTGGGACCAAATACCTGGCAAAAAGTAACTTACAGGAAGAAGGCCTTACTTGGGCTTACGGTTTGAGAGGGTGTCATCCAGGGGGCCTAGTGGCGTGGGAGGCAAAGGCAGGCAGATCTCTGAGTTCTGAGTTCTGGTCTACAGAGTGAGTTCCAAGACATCCAGGGCTACACAGAGCAACCTTGTCTCAAAAAAGAAAAGGGCATGTGCGTGAGTGTGTGTGTGTGGGGGGGTTGGGGGTGGGGGGGAGTATTTATCCATCCTGGTAGGAAGGCATGGTGGGGCTTGGTGGCTTGTGGTTAGAAAGCAGAGACGAATGCTGATGTTCAGCTACCTTTCCCCTTTTCACTCAGTCTGGGCCCTGTGGGATGTTGCCTCCCACAGTCAGGGTGTACCTTTCTTCCTTGGCTACACCTCTTTGGAAATGATTGCACAGACATATCCGAGGGGTATATCCCAGGTGATTTTAAATGTAGTCCAGCTGACAGCAACAGTTAACCATCACAGGAGATAAGGACTGGTGAGTGTGGCCCCTCAGGACTTCAGTAATGGATCTTCTCCCCATCCTATTTGCTTAAATTCAACACAGGACCACACAGAACCTTGGGGGAGAGGGGACAAGAAAGGAGTTTCCACTTTTGGTTCACCATGGACCTGTTTTTTAATGTTTCAGTTTGAGTGTGTGTTTGTGTGTGTGTGCGCATGTGTGTGTGTAAGTATTCATGCCATGGCACACATGTGGAGGTTGGAGGACAAATTTGTGGAGTCAGTTTTCTCTTCCCACTTTTTGTTTTGTTTTGATACAGGGTCTTACTATATAATCCTTGTTGCCCCTGGAACTCCTTATATAGACCTCAAACTCACAGGGGTCTGCCTGCCTCTGTCTCCTGAGTGCAGGGAGTGCAGGTGTGTGCCACCACGCCTGGGTCTCCTTCAACTTTTGTGTGGGTTCTGGGGATTGAACAGAGGCCATCAGACTTGCACAAAAG
Source organism: Pachyuromys duprasi (assembly GCA_028658305.1). Lineage (NCBI taxonomy): Eukaryota > Metazoa > Chordata > Mammalia > Rodentia > Muridae > Pachyuromys > Pachyuromys duprasi. The sequence goes on along the minus strand of CM053763.1, from coordinate 62,549,091 downwards.
AGTGTCTTTAAACTCTGCTGGCCCATCTCATTGGCCCTGTGCTTCTTCTGTTAAAACTACTCTTAGGACCAGAAAAGTAGGCCTCTGAAACCCTCTTCTTCGTTTCTGCAAGTATAGAAAACATCAGGTCCTCAAGCAGCATACTTCTGATGTTTTTGAACTTTCTGAAAAAGCTTGAGATAATGGGGGTCTCAGAGACTCCAGGGGAAACTCTCCTGACGCCCAGGTGCAGGTGGCTGTGTCATTACCAAGTCCTAGCTCAGCTCCCAGGACCCCAGCTGCCTCTCTCCCTTCTATGGTTTCCCCACAGTCCACATCTAGAGTTTTGGAGGCCTTCTCCTCTCTATCTTCATAAAACAAAGTAATTTGCTTTTAATGACTGCTGGTGTTTTCTTTCCCAGTTCTATTGGAGCAGATAATGTCTGCAGCCTTCCCTGCAGGTTAAACCACCGTGACCTTCATAATCAGAGAACAGAAATAAATTATACTGCTCATATAAGTTACTCTGTCTCAGGGCCTGGCTGCCTCCTAATCGCAGAGGGTGTGATAGTGTTTTGCTTTTATCAGGCCTCTCCCCCGCAGGTTACAAAGCATTTTATTATGCCATTAAGATCGGGGGGGGGGGGGGAGGAGTGCCTCAGCCAGTGGTTCCCACTGTGACTACAGTGACATTTGGACTTCCTACGTTGGGACTCTCTCCCGGTAGTGCCAGGAGAGGGTCAGCAGAGCTCCTTACCAAGTATCCAGGTCGTGAGAGACATAAAGCCTTCAGGACTGGGTGACACAGACTTGGACTTGAAAGGAACAGGAGTTAATGGGGAAGTCTGCCTCCTGGACTCCAAGCTGAACACTGGTGCTGGGAACAACTCCAGCTATGACCCAGATGCCCTTTGGCTGAGCTGCATCTCTGCTTCGGAGCAGGAAGCTGTTCATGAGCCTACACTTGTTAGGTTCTGTTCCTTACCTGCCTCAGGGGAGATAGGCCATGAAGGGTGTGGACTTCTGCAGGGCAGGGTCTTGGGAGGCCACTGGGCCCTTCGTTTCTGGGTAAAACAGCTCCTAGCAGGCCTGGAGGTGGTATGTGGCTCTGTTGAGATGTTCCAAATGGTACCAGATGGCACCATAACACCAGGACTCTCTAAGAATGTATCTGGGTCCTAAGGCAGCCTTCTAGAACCTTCTGGATGAACACTTCTGCCATCCTGGCAGACTATTTTAGTATCTCTTTGAGGGAGCAGAAAGGACCTCAAATCTTCATACACAAGTGACGCCTGTGGTGTAGCATGTCCCAGTTTGTGGCATGTGAACCGTGGTGCCACATTCCCCAGGTAAGGCTCGGGGAGGCAGATCCCTGCACTTTCCCCTTGGCCCAGATTCCTGCTCTACTGTGATGCCAGCACCTAACCACAGCTTAGTTTACCAGCAAGTTCTGCTGCTTAAGCTTAAATGGAAATGCAGGCCTGTCACTTGGTAGACCTCACCAGAAGACAGAGGGTGACCACTGACCACAATGGAGTGTCAGTCACTGGGGACAGATCAGCTGATCAAAAGGACAAAATAAACTGCAAATAATCACACTGTGTTTTTGATGAGTTAATTGAGTGTTTTAGGCCCCAAGCATAAGCCATTTGCTTTTCCATAGCTTCAGGCTCTGGATAAGTACTTGCAGAAAGTGATTTGCCTTTGCTGGCTTCTATATCCTGTTTGATAATTACACCTTTGGGCACAGCTGCTTGGGTTGGTTGTTTCTAGGAAATGGTGTTTTGGCCAACACTATGCAAAATTAAACAATAATAGTATTAATGATTTTGGTACCAGTTTTGTAATGTGCCATCTCAGAGCCTGCTCCCTGAGATGCTGGATGCCAGGCTCACATGGGTTCCTTGGGTCTTACCACAAATGTTTGAGGGCATATCCAGCTTTGCCTTGCTCTTCCCCTGAGACAGGGTTTCTTTGAAAAAACACTGCAGACCAGGCTAGCCTAGAACTCACAGAGATGTGTCTGCCTCTGTGTCTGGAGTACTGGAATTAAAGGCATGAACCGCTACCGTCCAGTTTGCCTTGCTCTTATTAGGAACTATTTTCCTGGGGTGAGAAAAGAGTGTCCTGTGTTGCCCATCAGCTTTTAAGGATTATAAAATAGATGCTAGGTTTATGACTGTAGCCTGTTTACAGTGCTCACATTTGATACTGGGTTTAATTCTTAGCACTGTATAAAGCTGGCATGGTGGTATATGCCCAGAATCCAGCACTTGCGATATGGAGGCAGGAGGGTCAGAAGTTCAAGATTATCCTCATTTATCCATCTAAAATAAGAAGAGGAGGAAGAGGAAGAAAGAAAGGAAAAAGGGGGGCTGGAGAGATGGCTCAGAGGTTAAGAGCACTGGCTTCTTTTCCACAGGTCCTGAGTTCAATTCCCAGCAACACATGGTGGCTCACAACCACCGAAGATGAGATGCGGTATATATGCAGGCAGAAAACTGTATATGTAACAAATAAATCTTTAAAAAAAAAGAAAAGAAAGGAGTACAAACAGATACTAACAGACTCTTAAAATCACAATCATGACAAATCAGGTAGAGGAGCTGGGGTGGCTTAGCAGATAACATAGCAAGCCTGAGGGCCTGAGTTCAATCCCCACCAGTCACATAAAAAGCCAGGTGTGACTCTACAGTCATATACAATCAATCCTAGGACTAAGGAGGCAGAAACAGATGGATCTGGGGTTTGCTGGCCAGCTAGCCTGATTCAGTGAGTGATCCTGTCTCAAAAACTAAGTAGGGCAGTGACACAAAGAGGTACCACCGAGGACAGAGGTGCATACGCCACAGGGGCAGTGCACACAGCCAGCACGGTTTGCTCTTGTTCTGCTGTGGTTTCTACCTCGAACCTTGCCCACACAGATGTCACTAGCTCTCCCTCTGTGCCAAGTGTGTCTGCTGTAGCAGGATGACCAGTCTACGCGGTTGGCGGAACTTTCTCATATTCAGAGACAACCTGCACTAGCCATGGATGAACCAGGACTGGCGGCTCCCTTCCCAGCACTGTTGTGACAGAAACTGTGACAGTGAAGACTAGCAGAAAGAACCAAGAACAGCACCTTGGCTGATCTTCCAGTGGAGGTCCATATCCCTGGGGACCTCAGCCTGCTGAATGGTAGGGAGCATGAAGGATGAAGGACCGAACAGGCCAGTCAGTTCAGGGACTCTGTGGCCTTGAACTGCGCCCTTGATCAGTACAGCCTGGGTCTGATGCCTTTGGTCCCTCCCAGCCTTACCAATCTCTTGCAGTCCACAGACTCATCACCTGACTGCAGTGGCCACACAAGTGTGAGGCTTCCCTTTCTAGTTACTTTTTAAATAGCTCATGGACAACAGAATGCCATTTTACTACTAGTGTGCAAGACCACTCTCCAAACATGGGCCTTGGGCTGCAGAAGGTAATGCTCAGGCTTCAAGGTGGTGATGGTGGTTGTGAGATGAGGGCTGGCTCCGTGTAGCCTTTCCTCCCACATGGTCTCATCTCTGCATGCAAGAGACTGAGCCGCATTGGAAAACAGGAAGTCAGTTCCTATCCAGGTCTCTTCTGGTTATGCCCTCATCCCTTGTGTGATTGCATCAGTTGAGCTTGGTCTTTGCTGGGAGACAGCAGGAGTGTAGTGAGACTTGCTGTGTGTGTGTGTGTATGTGTGTGTGTGTGTGTACATACATGTGTATTTGAATGAGGGTGGGCATATGTGTAGAGGTCTGAGGACAACCTTGGGACTTAGTTTGTACCCTCTACCACATTTGAAACAGGCTCTTTCATTGTTTAGCTTATGCCAGGCTAGCTGGCCTATGAGCTTCCAGGGATTCTCCTGTCTCTTTCTGCCCCCCATCTTGCTAGAGAGAACAAGAACTTGAGATGTGATCCCCAACACCCAGCTTTACTGGGTTCTGGGGATTCCAGCTCAGGACCTAACATTTCACTGCAACACCTCCCCAACCCATGACTTACAGTCCAAGCTAACAGAGGAGGAGGAGGAATGACAGATAAAAGAGAGCTGTTCTAAGACCCTGTTAACAGTAGACACTGATGCGGTAGCTACAGAACCGGGCAAGCTGGAAGGCAAGATGGTTACATATTTTCCCACAGGGTTTCCCTTGCCTTTTGCAAATGAATTCCCCTCAGCCACACTCCAGATGAGAATTGACCTTAACTGCACTGTCAGCTTAGGTTTACTTTGAGGGGCTGCAGGAGCCCAGAATGTGAAGCACTTAGAATTTCTAGGTAGCAGCCTTTCCCAACATGTTTAGTTCAAAACCAGCCAGACATCCAGAAAGAGGGACATTTGAATCATAGCTGGTTAGGGAAACTCCCAGGAATCTATGAGGGTGACCCTGGCAAAGACTCCTAGCAACAGGAGGATATGAAACCTGAAATGGCCATGTCCAGTAACCAAGCAAGACTTCCAATGGAGGGATGGTGACAACCCACCACAAAACCTTCCATCCAAAATCCGTCTTTTCTATAAGAGGCGCAGGAATGAAGATGGAACAGAAATTGAGGGAATGACCAACCAACTTGAAGACCCATCTCATGAGAGAGAGCCAGCCTCTGACACTATTAATGATATTCTGTTATATTTGCAAATAGGAGCTTAGTGTAACTGTCCTCTGAGAGGCCTCACCCAGCAGCTGACAGAAACAGATGCAGAGACTCACAGACAAATGTTAGGCGGAGCTTGGGGAATCCTGTAGAGAGGGTTCAAAGATTGAAGGAGCCAGAGAGGTCAAGGACACCACAAGGAAACCTACAGGATCAACTAAGCTGGGCCCATGGGGGCTCGCAGAATCTGAACCACCAACCAAACAGCATGCACGGGATGGACGTTGGCCCCTACACATATGTAGCAGATGTGCAGCTTGTTCTTCATGTGGTTCTCCTAACAACTGAAGCAGGGGCTGTCTCTGACTCGGTTGCCTGCCTAACTAGGCTGCCTTGTCCGGCCTCAATAGACGTGTTTAGTACAACCTCAGCTTGTTAAGCTAAAGTGGATTGATATCCACGAGAGGCCTCCCCTCCTCTGAGGAGAAAGGGAGGGGTGATTGGAGAGAGGGAGGGGGAGGGAAGAGGGAGGGACTAAGAAGAAAGAAGGGAGGGAAGTTGCAATTAAGATGTAAAGTAAATAAATAATGAAATGAAAAAGGTCAGATGTATCTGTCTCATTAATATGAAATTTAAAAAAACAATAATAATGGAAAAAACGATTCCCAGTGTGGGGGCCGGAGAGGCGATGGCTCAGTGTCTGAGCACTTGTTGCTCTAGCATAGTACCTGAATTTGATTTCAGCACCCACTGGTTGGAGTCTGCAGCTCCATTTCTAGGGGATCCAATGCCTTCTTCTGACCTCTGCATGGTCACATACATATATACACACAGGCAAAACACTGATACATATAAAATAAATATATCTTCTATAAAAAGATTCCCAGAGTCATAGGAGAATTTAAAATGTGGGGACGGGTGCTCTATATCAGAGAGAAATAAGAAGTAAACATGACATTCACAACCCATTTGCTCTTTTTTAGGGACAGCAGCTATAGAAATGGGCCAGCCAGCATGCTTGGCAGTCCATGCAACATGCTCCAGTGCATGGCCTCAGGGCTGCATCCACAGAAGGGGCAGGCACAGGTTTAGGAGTGAAGATCGGTGACATCTGCTCACAATGTATAAAAGCTTGCATATGTCACTGTATATGTAACTTGCATATGTAACTGGATCCAATGTCTCCTCTCATCGTCTCATGCAAACAAACTTCCTGCTCTACTCAGGATAACTGTCCCCTTCCCATGAGTTCTACCTCTAAACAGCCCTCCTATCACTGTAGCTCCTGTCAGTACAGCCCATGACACAAGACATAAAGGTGAGGAAAGGCAAAGCGGCCCTGTCCTGTCAAGGTGCCTTCACGTGGACACATGAACCATGCCCAAACATTCCAATAGACATGGGTTTTTCCTGGGCAGGGTGTGGATGAGGCTCTGGAAAGTACCTACCAGAGTCCATTCATCCCAGAACCTGTACTTGCACTATGTATCTGGCTTGACCAGACAGCTTTGGGGTGTACGTCCAGAGGCCCATTCACTCTTCCCTCCCGACTTTACTCTCCTCCAGGGATCCTAGATGCTGGAGGTCCACAGGTTCCTCCCAGAGGTGGAAAGGTGAGGAGTGCTTGGTCCTGACTGCCACAGATTCTTCAGGTCTTAGAAAACACAGTGTGCCTCGGACCTGAATAACCTTTTCCACACCCCTCTCTTTCTCAGTCTCCAAATTCTGAGCAGTGTCCATTACTGCAGTAGTGTGGTTTGTTTCCAAAGGTTTATGTGCTAGGAGTTGGGCCCATGCTGGCAGTGGAGCATTTAAAAGGAGAGACTCATGGCAAATTATTAAGTCACGGGGTGCTTCCCTGGGAAGGAATTGGCACTGGTCTCCTGCAGTGGCCCTCTTTGTGAGTGGGATGCTAGGGGACTATGTTCTTGTCCCCTCTGCACTTTTCTAATCCTGTGATGCGGTCATGGAGGCAAAGCAGAGCACAAACAGAGCAGAGATCATTCCATCGGCACCGGGAATCTGAATGCTAAGCAGATGCCACATTATCCCAAGAGCTCCAATCTTGCCATCTCATCTGTTTGGGAGCTCTGCGACTTCAGCATAGCCATCCGGATGGAGAGCAAGTTGCAGCAGGGGAGTCTGGAAGCATCTTCTCCAGCATCTTCATAAGCATCTTCAGGGCTGACCTGCAGAATGACTTTGGACAGTTCTAATGGCCAGGCTGTTGTTGTGTTGAAAAAGGTACTACCAACCTCAGAAGAGATGCAGGAGTGTGAGAGGGCAGCAGGCAGTCCACGCTCCCTTGTCTGTCTCCATAGGTTTGAGTCAGACATGGGACCTATCACAGAAGAACTCTGGGTATCCCCGATCTTGATGCCAGGTGGGGCAATCGTGACCGAGCATGTCTACTCCACCTTCCAGCTGTGCTCATGCAGGTGTCCAAGCTTGCAGCTCTCATCGCACCTGGAGCCTGTAGAGAGCAGGAGAACCTGGAGGGTGGGATGGAGCTGGCACACCCTGGCACCCACATCCCCCAGACTGACGGACCAGCTGCCACCAGCAGATGAGTTCTGCATTGTCATCCTGTCCCACAGTCACTGCCTTGTTCAATGTCTCTTTGCAAAGTTCCTGCCACGCAGCCTTCCTTTCAACCCATCCTCTAGAACACTTGACTGACTCTAAGAGACATGGCCTCATTAGATGCCCTGGCTGGTGGAATTCTGGAACCCTGAAGTTGGGTGCTTTGGGATCCATTCTGACCCAGCCCAGTTAGCCACGGCAGGCCAGAGAATGGAAGCAGGCTTCCATATGGTGAATGCAGACAGCTCCAAGGTTGTGGGAGCATCAGGAGTGTCAGGAGATGCTTGCACAGAGTGTAGAATGGTGGTATCAGAAGAAGGGGAAATTGGAAGACTGGGGTCCTGCATCTTAGTCAAGCCAGGTAGAGTCTTAATGTGGTTTCTCATGATAAACCAAGAGAACAATGAGGAAAAACAGGAAGACTCCTGAGCATACACACCTCATAGCATCTTTGCTACTGAGATAGCAAAGAGGCAGGCCTGCATGCAAGGTGAGGGGAGGGCCCCTCTGAGAGCCACAGCCAGCTGGCTTGAACCCACAACTCCTGGCACATGTTATCTCCATGTAATCAGAACCACAAAAAGCCACACAGCTGCTGCCACTGGCAATAAGCCATACTTTCACAGCTGTGGTACAGCGGAGCCCCACATCTGGTTTACTGATAAACAGGAATATCTGGAATTTCAAAGGTTTCTTGTTCTGGAATATGTCAGAAGGACACAGCACACAGTAAAACTTCATAACTATAATGGTTTGTTAAAAGCAGTTTACAATCCATAAATCAAAAGGATGGAGAGCAGGCTCAAGTGAAATGCAAACAGAAACAATGGTGTTATCTACATTTCAGACCATGGAAATGAGAACCAATCCTCCCAACATCAGGTGCTTGGGCTCTGCTCCCCCAGCGCTAAGCTCAGAGGACTCAGAGCCACATCTTGAACTAATCACAAAGCTCTCTACAGTCTTTCAGTCAGCCAACCTAAGGCCACTTTGTGCACTATGAAACTGAGCAAGCAAGTACGTTTGTCACACAGAAGAACATGTAGATGGGGAGTGTGAAGGGTGACTGCTGAAGGGTTGGGGGGCCACTTGAGTCATCTTTGTGAAGCATAATCTAACGGTTTACCTACAGTATTCACAGGATTCCCTCCCTGTTCTGTAAAAGGGATAGGAAGGAAACCCACTATCTCAGAAATGAGTGGCACACTCTGCCAGCTAGTTTATGTCGTCCGAGAGAAGGGAATCTCAGTTGAGATTCTGCCTCTAAAAGATGGTGTTGTAGCCGGCCTGCCTCTTTGCCTTTTAAAGCTGTAAGGAAACCTACAATCAAATGTTTTCTTTTTTTAAGTTGCCTTGGTCAAGTCTCTTACCAGCAATAGAAAAATAACTAAGCCAAGCTACCCTTCTGCTTTGAGACAGAGTCTCACTGTGCAGCCATGGCTGGTGTGGAATTCACTGTATTGATTGTGCTGGCCTGGAACACACAGAGATCCACCTGCCTCGGCCTTGTGAGTGCTGGGATTGAAGGCATGTGCCACCATAACCTGTTTTATCATTCTTGATGTCATTATCTTCTCTTACACCAATTCTAAAGATTTAGTTACTTTATGTGTATGTGTGTGTTCTTGAGTGTATGCATATGTACCATGTATGTACAAGTGCCTGTGGAAGCCAAAGGAGGCCACTAATTTCCTGGAAGCAGAGTTACAGGTGATCTATACAATGTGCATGCTGGGAATAAGGGAGCTTTCAGGATGGGTTAAGGCATTTGCAAATCCTGTATCTTATATGGGGTTAATATCAAAAATATGGAACTCATATAACTAAACAAAAAACAAACATCAAACCCCCAAACTTGATAGAAAGTGGGCAAACAATCTAAATAAGCACTATTATGGAAAGGCTCCACATCACTACTCATGAGGGACATGAAAATCCAAATCACACTGAGGGATCACCTCACACTCATCTGCACAGCTACTGCTAGAGCAGAACATCACAAGTGATAGACGGGTGTGAACAAAAGAGAGCCCTTGTACTGTGTGGGTGGGATGAAAATTGATACAGCCATTATGTAAAACAGCGGGGAAGTTCCTCAAAAAGCTAACAATAGAAACACCATCGAGTACAATAAGCCCACTGCTGGAACTGAGGTTGGAGTGCCAGAGACATGGCACTGTCGTGTTCATTGCAGCAGCACCCACAAGGGCCCGAGTGCCCACAGATGGGTGAGTGGATACAGAACATGATAT